>JARHVA010003524.1:1340000-1867500 GCA_037957365.1 Torreya grandis
CTAAAGTGGCTAATTTGTGACTATTTTTAGGTAGTATTCTCTATATTTCTGAGGCAAGAAAGAGATTTTATGTTCTCAAGGTTGAAAAATAGGTTTTGTACATATTTTTGAAATTAAAAAATGGTTAATAATAACCTATTTATACCTAAATAATACTCAAGAGAAAGTGATAGCTTTTTGGCTCCCCAAACATTCACCCTGTCTGTCCACATGCTTGAAATATTCACCTATAACACCAAAGAGGGGAGTGTATTGAAGTGATAGCCCAAGAAGTAAAAGGATTTTAATATGAATTTATATTTTTGGAGAGGGTAAGAGGTTTTAATTTCATTAATATATTTTATATACTATGCTCTAACCCGTACTCACATCTACAATCTGTACATCTAAGAAAATGCATACCTATAATTAGGGTTGACTGTCTCAAAAAGTGGGTATAGAAGTTGTGGTTTTAATTGTGGAAAATGTTAAAAGGAATAATAAAAATTATTTAATGGTGTATTTACACTCACATAAGGTTAATTATAATGTATTTGAGTTTAAAACAAGTAAAACAACCTGTAGAGAGCCACTATTTTACAAAGGGCACATCCCACTATTGACTGAGACAAACAATGAGTAGTTTTAAGGTCTTAATATATAGTTTAAGATAAAAAAATTGATAAGTGGATGAAAAGGAAATTAAAATCATAATGGAAGTTAAAAAAATTCATTGAACTTTGTCCCAACCTATAACATGCCCAAAACACCTACATGTAGTATTTTCAAGACAAAACACAATCAGGAATGATGAAACATAGTATGGTGAGTTGAAAAGAGTATTAAGGGTATATGAAAGGTTAGGATGCTTAATATAATATGTAACCACATTAATAAATACAATGTAATTTTATTTAACCTTATTAACATTTAAACAAATGAATAAAGTAAACCTAATCATGTAATCCTCGACCCATTCTTAAAACCCTGTACACAATATTCCTTATACAATCTATCTTGGGAAGTTAAGGAGTTGAGAGATATAATCATGAAATAAAGGGATTAATTTTTTTGTATATCATCCTTATTACCTAAATAAACCTCTAAAATATGTATCTTATTTTATAAAATAGGTGAAGTGCCCCCTATTTTGTCTCAAATAGGGGGTACTTCCCCCTTATGCAAAGCTAACAGGTTTTGACATAGGAAATAAAAAACATCAACTAGAAGCTTAGAGGACCTTGTGTGGAGGTTTTAAAATCTTAATTACATCCATATAAACATGTATAACCAAGCATATTACATTGAAAACAAACTGGGTACTCCAAGCCTCCAAGGTTGTAGTCATGACTCTTGGGACAATAGGTCAATTTTAGTTTTAGACCTAGGAGTGATTTATACCCTATTAGATAATATGGTTGGGATGTATATATAGGTGTCTTAACCATTATTAAGTAGGTAAAACTATCAAAGGCCATATTGAAGCTCAAGAGTGCAAGGTATACCTACTAAGCAACATTATTACTAATCAACATTATGCATAATGCCCAAATGGGGTTCTATTCCATTTTCACATGAATTTATGAATTATAGCCAATGGAGACATATTTTTGAGACCCTAACAGATTTTTTTTAAGAATTTAGAGAGAAAAGAGGTTTTAGGGGAACCCAATTTGGGTTTGGGACCAAAATTTGGGTTGTGCAAGTGGAAGGAAGAGCTCAATAGAAGATGTTTAAATGCTCATATATTTTTGGAGGTTATGAATGGGTACTCAAGGTATTTATATATGTTAATAGGTTCCTTTAATATCACTCTTGTGATTTTTGTCTACAAATCCAATGTCCTAATTCTATGAACAATGCTTAAGAGGTCAGACTACACTAAAACCCTTACCAAGACCAGTTTTCAAAAATGGAGTTGGATAGATACTAAAATGGAATATTTTGTATATAATTATGATTGAATGTTTTATATTAGTCCCTAATTTTACTTCACACCAAGATGAGTTGTATGGAATTCTACAGATGGGGGTAGAAGCAAGGTTTTTCTCACTATTTTATGTGTTTTGTAGGCTATTGGAAGAGTTGAGAGATAAAAAAAAGTTTGGGTGGAAGAGTAAGACTTGAAATAACTCCCCATATTAATTTAATGCCATTAAAAAACTCCTAATTTCCACAACTAGGTGTTTCAACTCAGCTAGTCAAATTTGGCATATTTGGCAAGCTAGTGAAGAAGATAGAAAACTTCAAGTGAGCTCATTTTAAAGTGCCCCTGATGCTTATATGGACATTGAGGGTCTTTAAAGGTTTCTTTAACTTCCCCAAATGTATTTACATGGGAAACTAAATCCAAATTTGATGACAAGTGTGTAGGGTGCATGAGAGGAGTGTTTTCTAGACAACAAATGATGATGGTTCACTTTTAGAGGTTTCCATAAGACTAGGAATGCAACCAATGCATAAAGAGGAATTTTTGAGATCATCCTATTCCATCCCAATCATTTTATCTGATCATTATTTATGGGAAATTAAAATAGGCCCAATCATGAAGGTAATTTTTTTGTGTAAAAGGAGTTTTGTGCCACTTTGCATAACTTTGATGACTTGAATTGACACTTGTACTTCATGACCTTGCATGGTTCAACCCATAATTTATTTTCATGTATGGATAAATTATTTTATCAACTTGACAAGTGTCCTTGTGACCCTTGGACTTCTCTTCTTTTCTCTCTCTCAAGCTCTATAAGAGCTAGCCATTTTTGGCCATTGTAAGGATGATCCACCTGAGTATAGTGAATCCTTGATCATTCATATACCTTTTAATAAATAAAATGGACAATTTTTAACTCTTACATGAATATTTATAGTGTAATTTAATTGAATTTTGAGTTTGATTAGTGAAGACTATAAATTTATTAGTAAGTTGTCACATTTTCTTACCTATTTGTAGCTTCTTCTTGTAGGGCATGTGAAGTGTTCCAGGAGATGTCCATGTTTAATTGAGTTTGAATTTTCATCAGTGCCATTCAAGGCATCTTTTCTATTCCTCCTAGCTTAATATATTCTTCCATAACCTCATAATATAACATTGATGCAAGAAGATTTAGATTGGAAAAGTGTATGTTTTAATTAGTTTATTGGTCTCAAGTGTAGCATACATATGGTTTGAATCCATTAGTCAATTTGGTGTATCACTTCCCTTAGATTAGTTTGTTTTCATTTATCTTTCTCCATTTTCACCCCCAAGTTTAGTTGTAAGTTCAATCCTAAGTGGTACATCAAGGGAGCTAGACCTATCTAGAGACTCACCTCATTACTTAAGATGCCCACAATCCTAGAGGTGATTCCATTATGCCACTTAGATGAGGAGACATTTTTATCTCCTAAAAATGTTCAAATATAAGTGACAAGAATTTTTGGCATGCTTGGTGAGACTCTTGTTTTGAGAGATTGAGAAAATTTTGGTGTTATCTCTCAATAATTAGCCTTTGGAGGCATCTATCAAATCATCAATGGTGACCCTAAAGTTGTATCAACTAGTCAAGAATCCTAGGTTATTATTTGAAGATTGATGGTAACATTTTTATTTTATTTTCTTGATTTTAATGAGGTTTCATGATTGACTTTGGTGTTGAGTTTTGTTCTCTACAAGTTGGTGAGACATTTCAAGCTTGTACCATTCCCTATCAATATGAACAAGTCCTTGGTCAATATTATCATGATCCTTATCAACCTCAATATGACTTTCATTAGCTCCAATATGATCCTTTTCAGCCCATGCATGAAGTATACCAGTCCTATAACCAGCCTTTCTCAATGTTTTTCTCCTCCGAGTCAACATCATCACTCCTCAAGCTAACCCATTTCCACCTTCAAGAAGACACTCTTAGGTTATGAGAGATATATGTTGGATCTTGATACTCAAAGGGGATGTGGTATAGATGTTCCTAATCATGTTATTAATAAGGTGAGAGAAGCATTAGAGTTGATCAAAAGAGAATGGGTATCTATTGAGATAGCCAATTGGAAAATGCTCATAAGTGAGATGTTTGATGTGAGTGGTTTAATATCTTCTTTAGAGGATACTCTATAAGTTCATGTAAGTTAACCTTACCATACCTATCAACATTAATATCCACTTCCCCAAGTTTCATACCAAAAATACATGACCCCTAATCATGAGCCAAATCAAGCCCATCAAAGTCATCTTTTTCCAAATCAATTGAAGGAGAGAGTTGAAAGAAGATATCTTGTGTTTGAAGCTAATCTTGATAGGAAAATTGAGTTGGAAAAAATGTAGATGCAACAATACATGTTGATAAAAGTGAAGTGGATTTCAAATCCTCATTTCCCTCTCACATTTCATCCCTACCACCTCAAAATATACTCATAATCCCAATGTCCTAAGTTAGAAAAAAATAGTGGAGTCATGGGGAAAGAAAGAAGATAGAATCATTGTCCAAGAGTGTGAAGTGGAGAATGGAGTTGATCCTTTGCAAGTCTCTCCCACCCTTCCTCAAGAAGCTTCTTATGTTCCATGGCAGCCCTCATGTACTCCTTATCCTCATTATGATTCCTATAAACTCCAATAAAAACTTTTCCAAGAGAACCTAGAGAAGAAAATTGAAGAGTTCGAGTCAAAGATGAGGTTGCTGAGTCAAAGATGAGGTTGCTAAGTCAAAGTGAGATGGAAGGTTTAGACCCAAAATAATATCCTATGCCTAAACACACCCCATATAACCTTCTTAAATAAATTCCTCAAGACAAATAAGATGTGAATGAGGTGTTGGTCAAGTGAAAGGAATAAAATAAAGTGGTTTTAATGCAAGTTCTGCCTTCCCTTCCTCAAGAGATCCCAAAAGATTTCCCAACTTTGCATTCTCAATCTGATTTTGAGCCCTATGCTCCACCTTTACCAACTAGTTATTTTTGTCCTCATTCCCTCACACTTTGCCTTGATGGACATATGGTGTGGTAAATTGAAAAGGAGAAATTGTTTAAGGAAAATTTAGAACTCTTACCTGAAGAAAATGCAACTCCTTGGCAACCTTATTAGGTTAGGTCACCATATTTCAATATGCCTAGTCTTGGCATCACTAGGAAGGAGTTTGAAGATGTTGCAGCCCTTGAAAAACAAAATCAGATCATGATAGCTAAGGTAGAATTTTAAAACTCTCAATAGGTCCAAAGTGATGAATAAGAGGTGAGTTCTTATGTTAAATCTCCTTGTTTGGTTGATGATGAAGCATACACTCCTTGTATTGAAGAAGAAATCTTGGAAGAGGTCCTTTTGGAATCTAAAGAAGAATTTGGAGGAGTCTCTCTTGTTGTTCCCCTTCATGATGCTGATCAAAGTGAAGATGATTAATTATGGTATATATTTGAGGACATTTGCAAAGAATTTAAATCTCTCAAGGGGTCTATAACTCCTTTAGGGTTGGTTACAAGTGATGGTAAGAAAGATGACATTGTCCAAGGTGTCATAGATGAGAAAATTGACATTTTCCAACATGTCATAAGTTATAAATATTAGAATCCACATCATCCTATATAGGTCAAGACAAACCTCTATTGGCCTCAATCTTTCAAACAACAAGAAATCATTCCTTTTGAGGCCATGCCTACAAAGAGAATGAAAGTTTATCATGAGAAAGGGAGTAGGCAACAACATGAAGTATATAAACAAGGTCAAGAAGAATATACATACATTGGATATTAGTTTGAAGATTATTTACTTGAAAACAAGTCAAATGAAGTGCAAAGAAATAGGTTTGGTCTATCAAGTGTTCAATCTAAAGAGTAACATGTTTGGCACCCTCATCTATCTCATGCAAAAGGAGACTCAATAAACTTTCCCTTTGATCTTGGAAAGGGACGTATGATTAATTATTATTTGTATATAATATTTTGTTGTCTAATTCATCTAAGTGCTTAGAGCACATGTGTGTGTCTTGTGTTTTTTTAATTTTTTGTGTGTGTCCATTACTTTGTGTGGTTGAGGTAGTCTTAATGTCTTGTCTTGATCAAAGTTTTGTGGTCAATATTCAAAGGTTTTATTATTTGTTTTAGTCCTTATATGACTCCATAATCCCAATAGACTAATAAGGCTACTAGTCTCACTAGTATAGTAAGCATACTACCGCTATGAGTCACCAATTTGTTGACCAAATTTAACTTTTTACTCAAATTGGGGTACCTATAGGTAAAAAATTGACTTTGTAGATATATAAGAGGTATAATATATTGTAATGATGTGTTTCATATGTCATTTTATGCCATTAAATGTTATATTATCCTTGGTCACTTATTTCATTAGTCTCTCATGTCATTTTGGGTCATTTATAGGATCAAAATAGTGCATTTAATGCTTTGTACATGTTTTTTGGGAAATTTTAAAGTTTAAAAACATTATTTCATGCCCCATGTGTCATTATAATTCTTATATAACTAACACTACTAAAAATATGGTAGGTTATTTAGAGAAAAGGCAATTTTCTTGGCAAAAAAAGAGAAAATGGCACTTATACAACCTCTTTGGGAAGTGTGCCACTTGGAAAAGGTTGAAATGTGACTCTTAAACATACCCAAGCTCAATCACATGTTTTTTATTGGAGATTTCATTTATTTCTCAAAACCATCTTACTTCCTTTTCACCTTTCTAGACACACAAAAGTGACTTGAAGGTTTATACCTGGTACAATCAGGACAAGGGGTTTCAGGATGAATGATTTTGGGAGTTTTTTTTTAAATTATAATTTAATTTATATATTAATAATATTGATAATTATCAATTTTGACTTATGAACCATTCATTTAAAGTTGACTATATAAATATGCCTATCAATTTGTGACCCTTCAAGTTTCACCTTGGTGTGAAGAAGTCTATAAAATATATCTACTAAGATTTATTATAGAGAATTTTTTATTACTTATCCAATTATCCCCACACTTATTTTGATGTTTCATGAGGTTTTGATATGTTAATAATCTCATTTTTTAGGAAGATACAATTTTTTGAGTTATGGGCAGTTTTCACCATTTTCAAGAATTTTGAGCTTTGTCAATGGATTAAGAGAGTTGTGATAAATTAATTTAAATGTTTTGAAATTTATATTTATTCTCATTTCACTTTCCATACCATTTTAAAACAAGTTTTCCATGAGTTGCATTCATAAAGCACTTTCAATCAGTCTGCCCTATAATTATGATATCAGTCAACCATGTGAAGTATGCAAAGCTCTGAGACACATATATGGAATGGTGTTATAATTTATTAAATTTTAAATAATTTTCATGGTGGTTTCAATCAATGAATACTTTCACTTATTAAAATAATGCCTATGATAGTCTACATATTCATCCACACAGTCATATTACTAGGGAATTGCACCTGTAGGTGCTTGTAAAAAAGTTTTCATGTTGGACTATTGTTTTGGAACTTGTTTCAAGACTCCATAAGACCAATCATATGTTGGAGATTTATATTAGTTATAATTTGTTTTTTAGATCATTCATCCACATATTTACTCCAATTTTGTTTACTACCATGTACTCAATTTGTACACAAATCATGGGTTTCCATGATTGTGTTATGCCATCTTGAGGGCCTTATTAGTGGTTTAAATTCATAAGTAAATAAGAGTGAATTTTTAATCATTAATATAGGTTTTAAAATAATAAAATGATCCAAAATAATGTATACTTATTGTATTCTCCTTGCTACCTATATACTAAAATGAGTGTCTACAGGTGGCATTAACATTAGCAAAGCACTGAGAATACTTGTGTGGAGAAGGTGGGATAAAATGATAGAAATCATTCATTAAGTCTTAATATAAATCAAATTATATTAAAAACATTTTTAGGGAGTAAGTTGACAGATTGAGGTGGATTCTAGCTTCAAAGAGAGATGACTGCAAACTTAGGGACCTTTTCCCTGAATTGTCAAAATAGAGCTCCCTAGAGTTTTGTTGATGCTTTGTGATAGGTTCCTAAATATCCTCCATGATTCCTAATGTTTTAATATTTAATTATATAATAGGTGAATATAATATGTAAAATTTTAAGGGTATATATTAAAGGTAATGCAAATTTTAAGGGCCCTAAAGTGGCTAATTTGTGATTATTTTAGGTAGTGTTATATGTATTTCTGAGGCAAGAAAGAGATTTTATGTTCTCAAGGTTGAAAACTAGTATTTTTATATATTTTTTAAAGTTAAAAATGGTGAATAATTACCTTTTTAGACCTAAAGTATCCTCAAGAGAAAGTGAAAAGTTTTTG
The DNA here is from genome assembly GCA_037957365.1 of Torreya grandis. NCBI lineage: Eukaryota > Viridiplantae > Streptophyta > Pinopsida > Cupressales > Taxaceae > Torreya > Torreya grandis. Next base: position 1,348,261 of record JARHVA010003524.1, read on the forward strand.
GATCCCCAAGCATTTACTCTGTCTGTACATAAGCTTGAAATATTCACCTACAACACCAAAGAGGTGGAGTGTTTTAAAGTGATAACCCAAGAAGGAAAAGGATTTGAAGATGAATTTAGATTTTTTGAGAGATTAATAGGTTTAAATTTCATCAAGATAGTTGATAGAATATGCTATAACCCTACTCACATCTACTACTAATATATCCAAGAAAATGTATACCTATAGCTAGGGTTGACTGTCTTAGACAGTGGGTATAGGGGTTATGGTTTTAAGTGTGGGAAATGTAAAAAGGAAAAATAATAGTTAATTAATGGTGAAGTGAAACTAAGATAAGGTTAATTATAATTTATTTGAGTTTAAAACATGTAAATCAACCTATAGAGAGCCCCTATTTTTTAAAAGGCATAGTCCACTATTTACTAAGACAAACAATGAGCGGTTTTAAGGTCTTAAGAGATAGTCTAAGATCAAACAAGTGATAAATTTATATAAATGAAATTAAAATTATAATGGAAGTTCCAAAAATTAATTTAACTTGGTCCCAACCTATAACATGCCCAAAACACCTACATGTAGTATCTTCAAGATAAAACACAGTCAGCAATGATGAAACACAGTATGGTGAGATGCAAAGAGTATTAAGGGTATATGAAAGGTTATGTTGTTGAATAAAAGATTTAAAAACTTCATGAATAATTTTTAAGTTTATGGAACTTTATTGATGTGGAAAAAAATGAATAAATAAACCCTAATCATCTAATCCTTAGCCCATTCTTAAAACCCTGCACAAAGTGTTCCTTATACAGTCTATCTTGGGAAGTTATGGAGTTAAGAGATATAATCATGCCATAAAGTTCTTATTTTTTTTTTAGATAATAATTATAACCTAAATAAAACTATAAAATAATTATCTTGTTTTATAAAATATGGGAATTTCCCCCTATTTAGTCTTAGATAGGGGGTACTTCCCCCTTATGTAAAGCTAGCAGGTTTTGACAAAGAAGATAGAGAACATAAACCAGAAGATTGAAAGAAATTTTAAGGATGTTTTAAAATCTTAATTACATCCATAAAAACATTGGGAACCAAAAAAATGAAATTTAAAACAAACTGGGTACTCCAAGCCTCTAAGATTGTAGTCATGACTCTTAGGCAAGGTTTTGGCCTAGAGCTCAAACAATAGGTCAATTTCACTTTTAGACCTAGGATATCTTTCCAACCTATTGAAGCATGTGTTTGGGATGTATATATAGGTTTATAAACCATTATTAATAAGTTAAAACCATCAAAGGCCATGTTTAAGCTCAAGAGTGTAAGGCAGACCTACTAAGCAACATTAGGCCTAATGCCCAAATGGGGTTCTATTACATTTTCACATGATTTTAAGAATTATAGCCTATGGAGAAATGTTTTTGGGACCATAAAATATGTGTTTTAATCCTTTTGAGATAAAATAGGTTGAAGGGGATCCCAATTTGGTTTTGAGACCAAAATCTGGCTTATGTAAGTGGAAGGAAGAGCTCAATAGAGGGTGTTTAAATGCTCATATATTTTTGGAGGTTGTGCATGGGTTGATCCAATGTCCTAATTTTATGAACGGTGCTTAATAGGTCAAATTGCTCTAAAACCCTTGTTAAACCCTTGCCAAGACTAGTTTTGGGAAATGGAGTTGGATAGCTACCAAAATGGAATAGTTTATCTAGAATTATGATTTGAGGTTTTAGATGACTTGCGAATGATACTTCAAACCAAGATGAGTTGTACAAACTTGTATGGATGGGGGTAGAAATAGGTTTTTTTCACTATTTTATGTGTTATGTAGGCTATAAGAAGAGTTAAGAGATGAAAAAAATTTGGGTGGAAGATTAATATTTAAGATAACTCCCCATTTTAATTTCATTCCCTAAAATAACTCTTATGCTCTCCAAATAGGTGTTTAAACTCAACCAATCAAATCTAGCATATTAGACAAGCTAGTGAAGAAGATAAAAAACTTCAAGTGATCTCATTTTAAAGTTCCCCTAATGCTTATAGGGACATGGAGGGTTTTTAAAGCTATCATTAACTTCCCCCCATGTATTTTCATGGGAAACTGAATCCAAATTTTATGACAAGTGTGTATGGTGCATGAGAGGAGTATTTTCTAGATAACAGATGATGATGGTTCACTTTCAGAGGTTTCTAGAGGACCAAGCATGCAAAAAAGGCATGGAAAATAATGTATGATATCCTCCCCTTCCATACCAATCATTGGACCTAGTCCTCATTAGTTATGGGACATTCAAACATGCCCAATCATGAAGGCAATTTTTTCTATACAAAAGGAGTTTTGTGCCATTTTGCATAACTTTGATGACTTTAATTGAAATTTATACTTCATGAAATTTTATGGTTAAACCAATACCTTATTATCATGCATTGATAACTAATTTTATCAACTTTACAAGTGTCTTTGTGACACTTGGACTTATCTTCCTTTTTCTCACTCTCAAGCTCTATAAGAACTAGTCATTTTGGCCATTGTAAAGATGCCCCCCCTAAGTGTGGAAAATCCCTACTCATTTGTATACCTTTTGATAAATAAAATTAATAATTTTTACCTCTTTCATGACTATTCATAATGTGCTTTACTTGAATGTTGAGTTTTCTTAGTGAAGACTATAGATTCCTTAGTAAGTTGTCACATTCTCTCACCTATGTACAACTTCTTGTAGGGCATGTGAAGTGTTCTAGGATATATCTATGTTTAAGTGAGTTTGTATTTTTATCAGTTTCATTTAATGCCTCTTATCTAATCCTCCTAGCCTAAGACATTCTTTCATAACCTCATAATGTAACATTGATGCAAGAAGATTTAGATTAAAAAAGTGTATGTTTTAGTTAGTTTTTTGGTCTCAAGTGTAGCATACATATTGTTAGAAGTCATTAGTCAATTTAGTGTATAACCTCCCTTATATTAGTTTATTTTTTCAATTACCTTTCTCTTTAGGTTCAATCCTATGTGGTACATCAAGGGAGCTAGCCCTATCTAGAGACTCACCTCATTCCTTAGGCTACTCACAAGCCTAGAGGTGATTCCATTGTGCCACTTGGATGAGGAGAGATTTTCATCTCATCAAAGGGTATAGATCCAAGTGATAATATAAATCTCATCTTTTAGCTATCTATAAAATTTTAAAAAATTACAATGCCAAAAACCTCCATAAATTGGTTGTATCTAATTTGAGAGAGAGAGAGAGAGAGAGAGAGAGAGAGAGAGAGCTAAGATCGATGATTATGCCATAGCTATGAATCTGGTGTTTGTTTGCCATAATGGTGCATTAGTGATGTAGGGGAATATAAAGGGTATTTGTGTTTACCTACAAAAAAATAGTTTCTCCATATATGATTCCAACCCATTACATGGCACATAGGATGAATCTTACACACAAAATTATTAGCACATTCAATAATGTCATAAAAGTGGAAAAGTTCATTCATGACTTACATGTGTACATGTCAAGTAGACCAAAAATATTTATGGAGTTCCATAAATTTTCAATTGGGGTGATAGGTGGTAAAAAACTACTTAAATATGTTGAAACCAGATGGATTTTCATGTATGAACCTGCCTATAGAATTTTTGAGAAATATCCATCTTTTACAGGGTTTATGCATAAATATCATAGGGAAGTGGACAAAGTAAAATATTTATTGTGTCATTTAATATATTTAAAAACTTTACTCACATTATTTGGTATTTTGCCAATGTTGAAGGAAATCAATTGTTTAATGAAACATTCCCAAGAGAGATCTATCCATATTATTGACTTCATACATTTGAGAAAACATGTATGTCAATGTTTAGATATATTATACACATAGAGTGAAAGCTTTCATGGAATTATTTTTAGAACCTAAATTTTTTTGATATATTTTTATAATCTAGAGAGTTATTTTAAATTTAATATACATGATCATATTTTTTTCAGGTAAATGGCATTGAGATCCCAATGCACACATACTCTAGAAGACTTGAAGTTGTGGGAGCTGACGCTGAAGATGTACCTATGACATGTTTACTATATGATACTATTTTATCTAAAAAATGAATTAAATTAAGAAAAATCTCATAAGGTTTAGCCACTAAAATTAGAGAAAATTTTCAACGGGATGAGTTGTTTGAGGGCATGGGAGTTGTGAATCCCATTTTTTGGAACAGTATTAACAATAAAGAATAGATCAGCACATTATTTCACAAATACATAGGTACAATTGTTAGGCATTTCTATAAATCTATAGATGTGAATGGAGTTTAGATTAATGGTATTTTAAATAAATAATTACTGACGTCTTAATCAACATAGTTTGGGATTATAATGATGGATCAATTTCAGTGTTTAAGTGACCCAACAAAAAATGGTGCAATTACTCATCTATGGAAAGAAAATTATCCAAGTAGCATATTAAAATAAAGTATTAGTGAATATTTCAGATTATATTAACTTGTTAAAACAATTATTTTGGGTTCTATGGAAGATAAGCAAGTGTTTAGTGCATTATCCTTCATGAAGTCAAAACTTAGAAATAGATTGGATAAAAATCTAGAAACTTGCTTGAGACTATATGTTTCACATTATTATATGGACAATTTTTCATATGATAGAGTATTGGAAACATGGATTTCTCTAGTGGAAAGAAGATGTGTGACTAATATAGCTATTAATACAAAAGATGAGAATACCAAGACTAAATATGGCACTGGCATGGTAGATGCAAATCACACATATGATGAGCAAATTTCTCAAGGATTATTTCAGCTTCCTAAATTTTAGTTTGATAAGTATTGTAATTAATAATTTCTAAAATATTTCTTATTCTTTCATCTTCAAATACATTAAATTTTTTAATCTATTTCCTGGATGTTAATCATGAATCTTATTCAATAGATTGGAAATAAATTTTTTTTGTCCTATTAAAATTTTGTGTATTTCAAATAGTATTTTATATTTGCAATGCATGCTATTCATCAAGTAACAATCATAATTCTCATTAACATTGTACATATCATTTACTTATAGCATTCATTGAAGCATTATATGACTAATATAACTATCAATATAGAGGATGAGAATATCAAGACTTAATACAACACTTACATGGTAGATGGGAATCACACTTATGATGAGAAAGTTTCTCAAGGATTGTTTTAGCTGCCTAAATTTTAGTTTGATAAGTATAGAAATTACTATTTTTTGAAATATTTCTTATTCTTTCATCTTTAAATACATTAAATTATGTAATCTATTTCCTGGATGTTACAATCATGAATCTTATTCAATACATTGAATTTAATATTTTTTTAATCGTATTAAAATTTTGTGTATTTCAAATATTACTTTATATTTTAAATGCATGCCATTCATTAAGTAGTAATAATAATTCTCATTAACATTATACAAACCATTTTCTTATAGCATTCATTGAAGCATACAAGTCTTATGTCTAGACATGCATAGTGTACCATAAGTCACCAGTTCTCTTGCCATAAAAACTCTAATTATTAAGATTTATTTTTATACATGCATAACAGTGAAAATATAATTATTCTATTGCACATTTACATTTGTACCATTACACAAATATATAGCAAATATTTTTCCTATAGTTCAAATTTGGGGTCATATATTTACAAATTCCACGACAATCAATCAATTCAATGCTACATCTACTAGAACAGTGTAACAATGCATTCAAATCTATAACTACTATAATAATATAACACTAAAAATGCATTCAATACTAAAATATTGTAATTCCATAGAATATTTACTCTATAATAGGCTATTTTTCCTATAACTACTACAATATTCAAATACTACAACTATTAGAAATATTTTTTCTATAGTTGGGTTTGTATATTTACAAATTTCACCATAATCAATGCATTCAATGTTATAACTACTAGAATAGTTTAAAAATGCATTCAATGCCATAACTACTAAAACATTATAGCCATGCATTCAAACACTGCAATTAGTAGAATGGTATAACAATGCATTCAAATCTACAACTATTATAATAATATAACACTATAACAATGCATTCAATACTATAACTACTAGAATAGTATAATAATACATTCAAATCTACAACTACTGAATAGTATAGTAGTATAATAATGCATTCAAATACTAGAACTATGTGATAGAACAATATAATTTCATAGAATTTTTAAAATACTTTTTATCCATACAATATGTAAACTTGACCATATATATATATATATATATATTACATAGGTAAGAGTATTTAGAAGTTGGAACAACTATAAAATATCATTTAATAAAACAAGTGTTTTTCAAAAAAACGTGATATAAACTATTTTATACAATATAAACTCAAATAAATAAACATTTTTCTGGTGGACACTCTCCACCCCCTTGCCGCTTGCCATCCATTTCCATTAAAACTCCAATTATTAAGATTTATTGTTATACATGCATAATATTGTAACTATAATTACTCTATTGCATGTTTACATTAGTACCATTACACAAATATATACCAAATATTTTTCCTATAGTTCAAACTTGGGGTCGTATATTTCCAAATTCCACCACAATCAATTAATTCAATGCTATAGCTACTAGAACAATGTAACAATGAATTCAAATCTACAATTACTAGAATAATATAACACTAAAAATTCATTCAATACTAAAAGGACTAAAATAGTATAATTCCATAGAACATTTACTCTACAATATTCTATTTATCCTACAACTACTATAATATTCAAATACTACTACTAGAAATATTTTTCCTATAGTTGGGTTCGTATATTTATAAATTGCACCACAATTAATGCATTTAATGCTATAACTACTAGAATAGTTTAGCAATGCATTCAATGTTACAAATGCTAGAACATTATGTCCTTGCATTCAAATACTACAACTACTAGAATAGTATATCAATGCATTCAAATCTACAACTACTAGAATAATATAACACTATAAAAATGCATTCAATACTACAACTACTAGAATAGTATAATAATGCATTGAAATCTAAAACTACTAGAATAATATAACACTATAAAAATTCATTCAATACTACAACAACTAGAACAACATATTCAAATCTATAACTACTAGAATAGTATAATAGTATAATAATGCATTCAAATACTAGAACTATGCACTAGAACAACATAATTCCATAGAATATTTACTTTGATTTTTTTCCATACAATATATAAACTTGACCACAATATATTATATATATATAAGAGTATTTGGAAGTTGGAACAACTGTAAAATATCATTTAATAAAACAAGTGTTTTTCAAACAAACATGATATAAACTATTTTAAACAATACAAATTGTCATTTTGAACAATATAAACTCAAACAAATCAACATTTATCTGGTGGACACTCTTCACCCCCTTGTTGCTTTTCATCCCCAACCATGGAAACCCCACTATCTTGACATGCCTATGGTTTTGAATCCTCTATTATCACTCCTTCCTTCTAAAGATCCTCTGCAACAAAATTCATTTGTGCAAGAATCACCCTTTCCTCATTTGTTGCATCTCCTATTGAAAGAATTCTAGGATCTGCATCTATTTTTTACTTCAATAAAATGTTTGTATCCATACCACACTCTTTAATTATTTTTTTCAAAGTGTTGTTCTATTTATTTAACAAAACTAGCTTTTCCTTCAATGCAATCACTGAGGAGATACTTCTCTTGGCATTTTAAAAATGCACATTAAGAATATGTACTTATTGCATCAAATTTTCATATTTTGCTTAAAAATAATAAATAATATATGTGTTAACCACATATAAAATTATTGTAATAATCAAAATACATGTTATAGATAAAGAAAACTTACCATATCTTTATCCTTATCCACTTGTGTAATGGTAACAAAGTTTATATTTTTAGCCCATTTATTGAAATATGTTTGGGATTCTCCATTTAAATTTTCTAACCTATTTATCATAATATCTAAAATCCTATAATTGTAAATATTGTCCACAGAGATCAATCTAGATTGAGCTTGCTAGAATAAAGTGTCAATATTTGAGAGTTCATTTTGAACAAGAGAAAACAAATTCACTCTTTGGGAGTGGTGATAATAGGAATTGATTTATTTGATAAGTATTTTTTCTCTTATCTCCTATTGTTTTAAATCATTAAATTCATCAATAACATCATCCCTCAAATTGGCAAGTAGATTTTTTGAAACTAGATTGTCCAACAAAAAATTAGTAAGGGAATCCTCGTAGGCATTTAAATTATCTATGTGAGGTGGGGAAGAGGTAGTTGGGAAAGACGTAGCCATATGAGGCACTTGTGAAGGCACATCAACAACTTGAATAAATTCATGAGGATTGAATCCACCAATAGTTAGGGTATTAATTTCAATGCCAAGAAACTCTTCATCCAGATCAATCTACTACAAACATGTAAGACCCTGCGCATTCAAAAGGCCACCAATAGAGAAATTTGGGAATTAATTTTTTTTAGTGTTTCTCAACTTTATGTAGGGAGGGATATGTTCTTTCCTCTTCTCTGACTCTAGATGGGTGGTGGGGGTGGTAGAATACTTTTTGATCTCTTGATAGATGTTGGGTGGACTGTGAAAAAAATTATTTAAAAATGGTAAATTTGAAGACAAAAAATTAAAGCAAATTTAAATTGAATCTATTAATGTTATCACCTATTGGGGTGACTGCCTCATCCATTATAATTATCCTTACCATATTTATCTCTTCCCCTCTTGGTGTCCTTGTGGGAGTTGGATAGTGGTGTCTCATTTTGCTTGTGGAGAGACATTGGTGGTTCCACTTGCAACTAGAAAATGAGTAATTTATCTAGTTAATTAACTAGAAAATTGTAATAAACTTCAAATAAAAAAGAAAGTTGTAATGGCAAACATTGATTGTGTTGTGTGGAAGAATCCTCAATGGTAATATTTTGAGATTCAACTAAAAATAAATAAATAAAAAACAATATGAATATTATTTTGTTCCTTTGAATAAAACAAGAAAAAGACATTAAAAGAAATTTGGGGGAATCTGAAAGCGAAGATGAAATAGAATCAATTCTTGGGCATTTCATAATTCAAAATGAATGGAATGAAGACTCTGTGGACTAGGTATCACTAGAGCCCTATAAATCATGATGACTTTTAATTGTCTCTTATTTTTTTGTGTTATAAACATGCACTTTTGTCTGTAACAAATAATGGGCTAAAAATGTTAAAATTTAAAATATATATAAAGTAAAAAAATGAGACTTGGAAAAACTAAACTTACCTCCTATTCCTCGATAGACAAAACATTATATTTATTTGTTTGATGGAGCATAGTGGGAATTATATTATTCTAGATTTCATATAAGGCCTCTTAATACAAGGCTAAAATGTAGTTAGAAGATGAAATGGTGCAAGTGTCCTTTGAGAAAGCAAAATTCAACTCTACCTTAATCTTACTAAATATAATTATGCACTTGTCACATACAACACCTAAGAGAGAACAAAGAATATAGTAAATAACCTAGAAGGGAATGTTTGATGGTCTTCCCTATAAAACAATTCTCACTTGAAAGAAATGGATAATAGATTTGAGAAATGGATTGATGATTTTTTCAATGGGGACCCCTCTTTGATTTTGACTATTTGTAATGAAAATAGAAAAGTTAAACATGCAATTAAATTAGTATACAAAACTATTTCTAATAAATGATTTAGGTATAATTAAGAAATGTTAATTTTATTAATAAATTCAACATTGACTTACTAGTAGGGTTAATAGACATTTTGTAGATCGAATCCAAGTAATTTTTATCAATGTTAGATAAGATAACCTTGGTGCTAATAGAAATTTCATTGCAATATGTAAGACTTGATAAATTATGGATATCTAATGGAAAAGTGCCAAAAGATATTATTTTACTGTTAAGCTAGATGTATAAATGGCTCTCAATATAATTATAATAGCCAACCAAAGATCACAGTAGGTTGTTGTTGATAATCATATCATATTGAGTCATCTGCACCAAGCCTCTAATCTATCATTGATCAATCTAGTCAATAAATAATTTGGGTTTCTCCAACATTTGGAGGAAATTTGAACATAATTAATTTTTAAAAACATAGTTCTAAATCCCCCCTAATTGACTTTGAGTTTTTGTGGATGTGGAAGCCGTTGGAAGCCTAAAAAATTTGAGGTAGAATTAGGTAGGTTGAGTTGGAAGTAGGTAGGACAAGAATTTTTTTTAAGTAAATTGTATAAATGAGGTCACTGAAGTGGTATTTATAAACAAGGAGGGGAATTGAAGCAACTAGTTAGCATGAATGATGACTAGCAATAGATAGGGTAACATGTTATCATGTGGTAGTGTGGTGATGTGTAAGAGCATGGTGCCATATGACACCTTGAGGCTGCATGATAGCATGGTGCCATGTGATGGAATGATGTCACATGGTATGTTTATTCCACATGGCACCATGGTGTCATGTGGTAGCATGGTCCCATGTAGAAGCATGGTACTGCATGGTAGCATGTTGTCACATGGTAGCATATTATCACATAATAACATATTGTCACATGATAGGATATTATTGTGAAATAACATATTATCATGTGACAACATATTATTATTTGACATCATATTATTGTGTGATAACATATTATCATGTGATAGCATATTATCTCACAATAGCATATTATCACATGGTTACATGTTGTTATGGCAACATTGTGCGACTTGGTGGTGTAGTGCCACCCAATAGTATAATAACATCTAAAAGTATAATTCTACCCATCAAGATTATGATGTTTGGTGGTATGAAGATGCTTAACATCTTGAGTCTCTCAGCCTCATGTGGTCATGTGATAGAATAATATCATGGAAAATAAATAGGGAAAATTTTCAACTATTTTGTGTACTCTAATTTGTTGAAGGAGCAAATATGATTTGCCTAAAAAAACCTAGGGTATTTCCATCATGGCCTCTTAAATTGAACCCTGTTGCTTGGAAAATAGAAGTCCAAACAGATTTATAGTTTAAAGATATTTGGTTAGTTGTAGAAGGCACATGGATTTGACATGTAATAGATATTGATCAATGGAATAAATATGACAAAGATAATAAAAAATTTAAGCTAATAATCATGTTTGTAGTTTTAAATGAGGTACAACCTCATATTTGAATTGCTACATATACAAAAGATGCTTGGGATAAACTTAAAAATGTATATGAAGTAAAGAATCAAAATAAAATCTTACATCTTTAGAGATAATTAAACATTCTCAAGCTCAAATGAAATGAAAAAGTAGAGGCATTCCTTAGAAGGGTTAAAAATTTGTGGTTTTTACTTCAATCTTTGGGCAAACTAGTGATAGATGATTCTTTGGTCCCTATTATCATTATAGCACTACCCCTCATATATAGGATCTTTGTGACCAATTTGAATGTCACAGGACAAAAACCAACCTTTGAAGTGTTGGTAAATTTATTACAACCAGAAGAAGATTTTCATAATTTAGAGAAAGAAGATGAGGATAATGCACTTGCATTGAATCAAAAAGGGAAGAAACCCATGAAGGGTACAAAAGAATCTCCAAAGCAAAATAATCAACAAAACCAATAAGGGAATAAATCAAATTCTTCTAGAGCATGTAAAATTTGTGAAAGACAATGGAATGACTTAAACCATTGTTGGTACAACACATTTCAAAAGGGCTCATCAAGTAAGAAGCCCTATTTTAACAATTCACCACAAATAGAAAGTATGCAACCACAATAATAAAATAGGTGGAAATAGAAAAATTCTAAGCCAAAATAGCATGGAAATTTTTCTAAAGAATACGATTCTTCAAATGAGTAATATGGTTTATCTACTTAAACACATGAGTCTACCAATCATCCAAGTGCAATTTGGTATGTTGATTTAGGAGTAACTAGACACATGATAGGGAGAAAATAATGGTTTTATACATTGACCAAAACAAAATCAAATGGAAATGTATCACTTAGATATGATACCTTATATAGTAAAAGGTAGTAGTGAAATCAAACTTCAACTTGGAAATAGGAATTGCAACATTTCAAATTTTCTCTATCTTCCAAGACTTATAAAAAATATGTTATCTATTAATTAACTACTTGAACACAACCTCATGGTTTAATTTGATCACTAAAATGGTCAAAAGTTTTGCCACATCAAAAACAAGTCTAGGAATTTCAAAGTGATTTCCAAGACTTCTAACATTGGCAAAATGTTTTAGCTTGATTTTTTTTTTAAATGATCATCAAGCACTTGTGGTCAAAGATACATAACTAGGCAAATTATGACACATAAGATATGGACACTTGTGTTGTCGTTATTTGGTTGAATTGAGCAAATAGGACATGGTTCATGGTCTTCCCAAACTCGATTAATCTTATGATATATGTACCAATTGATTATTAAGAAAAAAGTAAGAATTCCCTTTGGAAAGAATAAATATCAATCACTTGGTAAGTTGGAATTGGTGCACATCAATATATGTGGACATTTTACTCCCAATCTCAGAGGGTACAAATACTTTCATCTTTTTATTGATGATTACTCACAAAAAATGTGGGTATATTTATTGAATACAAAGGATCAATATTTTCAAGTCTTCAAATAATTAAAGGCCATGATTGAAAATGAAACTTGTATGAAAATTAAGACCCTTCATTCAAATCATGTGGGGAATACACTAGTAAAGAATCCTCAACCTATCTTAGTGTGAATAGAATCAATCAGTAATTGATAGATCCATATTCACCTAAATAAAATGAAGTTATAGAATATAATAATAGAGTCATTATAGAAATATTTTACATAATGGTTAAGGATGAAAATTTTCCTAATACATATTAGGTAGAGGCTTGTCACACTGTAGTCTACTTGTTGAATAGATCACCCACCAAAGCTATTGATGGAATAATACCAAATGAATCTTGGGTAGGGAATAAACCAATGGTTAGCCACCTTCGATATTTTGGTTTGAAGGCATACATACATGTTCCTTAGAATAAAATGAAGAAGTTAGATAATAAAACAAAAGAATGTATTTTTATGGGATACAGTGCACAGTCAAAAGCATACAAACTCCTTGATATAGAAACAAAGAAGGTACTAATTAGTAGAGATGTAGTGTTTGTTGAAAAGAGTGGAATTAATCCACCTTTTACACAAGTAAAAGTCTTATAATATTTTTAGATAGTGATGTTGAAGGTGAAAGAGAATATATTAAACAAGAACTCCAACACCACCACTTATAGCTTAGTATATGCCCAAGTGGTATATAAGTATTATACAAAATGCTAACTTGAATGGAGTACTAAATACCTCCACTTAAATACTAAGGATTGGAAGCATGGATCAGGAAGAGGTTAATATTAACCTTATGAGTATATTTCAATAAACTTATGAGCCCTCAATAATAATATAATCCCTAGAGTCAAAACCTTGGAAATATGCCATGGATGTAGAATATTAGTCACTAATGAAGAATAAAACTTAGCAGCTTATTGATCTTCCACCAGGGAAGAATCTTATAGGATGAAAATGGGTCTTTAAGACCAAGTATAAATCAGATGATAGTATTGATAAGTACAAGGAAAGGCTTGTTGTAAAAGGGTATGCTAAAAAAGAAGGCATTGGCTATCAGGAGACTTTTGTTCCCATAGCTAAGATAAAGACTATCAAAATGGTTTTTGCTATAGATGCACAGTTTGAATGGAAATTCCATCAAAAGTAAAATGTGCCTTTATTAATGGATATTTGTAAGAGAAAGTCTACATGACTTAACCTAAATTATTTATGGTACTTGATTAGGAACAGAAGGTGTGTAAGCTTATCAAATCTCTCTATGGGATAAAATAGGCTCCCCAAGCCTAGTACATCAAGATTGATGAGCATCTCATACAACATGGATTCAACATATGATCTTAACCTCTACCTAAAATAATATGGGGGGGGAGTTTGTTATAGTGATTGTTTAAGTTGATGATCTAGTCATCACTGGTATCATCATGAAGATGATTGATGTAAATTAGAATGATCTCAAGCAATCATTCAACATGATAGATCCTAGGCTGATACACTTTGTCTTGGTTTAGAGGTATGGTAGAAGTAACATCACATTTTTTAATATATGAAGTACACTAAGACATTGCTTAAGAAATTTAGGATGATGGACTACAAGCTTATTTCAACACCTATGGAGATAAAACTTTAGTTGTCTCATACATATCCATCACTAGAATTAAATGCAACTCTCTATCAATAATTGATTGAGAATCTCATTTACTTGACATATATTAAGCCAAATATTAACTATGTTATCAACTATCTTTATCGATTCATGAAAAACCAAAGGTGACACATTAGAAAGCAACAAAGTTGTATTGAGATACATCATAGGTACAATTGAGTATGGCCTAGAGTATAAGAATAATGATAAGTTCTTTTTGATAGGATACATGGATGCAGATCATGTAGCTTCTATTGATGATAGGAAATCCACTTCTAGATTTGTGTTCTTTCTAGGATCTTGTCCAATTTCATGGGGAAATAATAATCAAAATTATGTTTCTAGATCTTCCATAGAGGCAAAATATCTCACTATAATAGGAGTTATTTATGAAGTGATATGGATACATCACATTCTTTTAGGACTTAGAGTTGCACAAACTTACCCTATAGTTCTGTATTGTGACAATCAAGGTGTTCTAAATCTTGTTTGAAATCCAATGTTTCATGATATAACTAAGCACATATATGTTTAGATTCATTTCATATGAACATGTTCAATAGCATAAAATATAGCTCCAGTATTTCCCCACTCAGTATCAGTGCACAAATGTCTTCACGATGTCACTTAAACATGATAAATTTGAGGCATTCAAAAATTCTCTCTCTTCTTCTCTTTAGGCTATAATCAATAAAGGGTGAATGTTAGAATAATTAATTTATCCTAGCCTATATGTAATAAATGTCACATGGTTTATTTACACCTTTAATTGACATGTAGTATAGGTTAGTTAAGTGTGTTATTTTATATGAGTGATTAATTACATTGTGAGACCTAATCCCTTAAAGATTATGAGATTTAATATCACTTATTAATGTATAAATAATCATGTCTTGTAGTGATCTAGCTAATGCAATTCCATTCCATATTTTAGAGGCAAACTAAGGATATAGAGAGACACTAAATGATTAGTGACCATCAATATACAAAGAATACCCATTCACTAAAGGCATAAATTTGTGTAGGAAAATAAGTGATGTACTAAGATCAACTCATATTGGTTGTTTTTAACAAGAAAATTAAAATGGACCTACCTTCCCACATTATGTTTCCCATTCTTCAGGACCTCTTACAAAATCATTGATATACTACAAATATTAGGTACTTACGTGAGAAAATATGTAACACTAAAAGATTTTTTTATTCTCCTTTTATAATATACTATCCTACTATACCCCAATGGACCTTGACTCTATCATGAGGCCAAATATAGTGTTTGATCTTTGATTATAAAAATGATATGTGCTTAGAATCACATTTTTTAGTGTGATTTAAATTTTAGAATTTTTAATGTTTCCTTTTATATCATTACCTTTTGTTAAAATGATTTAGTTTTCAAAATTTTATGGATTTTAAGATTCCTCCTCCATTTGAACTTGGAATGACCAATCATGAGGGACAAATTGATACACACAAATGAGATTTAGGCTTTGGATAAAGGAAGCTAAGTATCTAGAGACATGACAAACTAAAACACTTAGGCTCACCTATGAACCAACATGTTATCTCAAGTCTCAACCATGTGTATGCTTAGTTTGTGAAAGGAAATAAGGGTAATAAATGGATATCCAAGATGGAACAATAAAAGGATATTATAATGAGATAAAATTTTTGCTAACTAATCACATGGTAAAGAAAGAATGACTAAGGGGGATTTGTATAACCAAGTCACAATAGAGATTATTCATGTTTATAGACATAAGGTAGAAAATAATCATGATAAATAACAAGAATAGAAAAGGAACTCATAGAAAAAGATTATGTGACCATGAAAAATAACCCATAAGAGAACATAAGGAATAAAATGACACCATAAGCAATAAGTAGTGTGAAACATGACAAACCAAGTAAGATAGATAAGAATTTGACATAATGTCAAATGATATAAGATATATAAATGTAAATTTGGAACACACATTCAATCCAAAAATGAAGAAAGAAAATGAAATAATACCATGTTGTGCTCATAAATATTGGTAGATTTGTCTACACACATTATCCATAACATCTGATAAGTCTCTATGAAGTTGAACTCAAATTGTAGTGAGGGTCTAATCAAACTTCAAAAAAAATTGAGAAAACACTTTACATCAAATCTCCTCAATGGAAAATGTAGGCATGTCTGAAGGATCATGCTCATGAGGACTATCATGTAGGGGATTTTTAGGAGAAGGAATAGGAGTGGAATCGATATGAGATGAAGGGGTCACTAGTGGATAATGGACCATAGGTGAAGAATAATCCATGGGGGAATAAGGGGGTACCTTTTTACAAGGGCAACCTATGGGAAGAAGGGAAGTAGGCACAAGAATGGTCATGGGATGATCCTTAAAATGATACTAAAGGATGTGACAAAGATCATTGTGATGAGTACCACATTGGTGCCACAAATAATATACCTCTCTATATTGGGGAATATATTCAAGTAATACTATTGGGAGAGTTATAGCCTTTTCTGTGGGCTGAGGAATAGTGGGACATATCAATATACTATTACAGCTTATGAAAATACATGGAGGAATGATTATATATGCCATGGAAGCAACACATATTCTTGGTTTTATACTTTATAGGTAAACTAATAAAGGGAGTGAAAATGGAAGCTAGGGAAGGCTGGTGTAATGAATAGTCTCTAGTCCAATGACAAATAAATTTATGAATATCACTATATGGTTGATTGGCTCATTTAGTAGGCAAAGGATAAAACTATGGTAAAGGGAATAAACCATCACCAAGGGGAAGTGGGTCTAGTGGAGAGACTATATGAGGCTTGATTGAAGGAGAAATAGGATCAAAAATAGGAAAAGACTCATCTAGAGAGGGAGTGGGAATAGGATCTGAACTAGGCTTAGTTGAGGGAGGGGTGGGATGCATAGAAAGATGAAGGATATCTGCAAGAATCTTAGGGATAAGTCAAATATAGGGATCTTAGTATCTAACAAAGTGATAGGGACCAATCATAGCATAATCCATAATCATGTTCCTATGAGGTTCTTCAAAAATTGGAGATGTCTGCACCATCTCCACCCTACAAAAAAGAGGAAAAATGCTTAAATTAGGAATTATATAGGATGGAATATGATAAGATTGATAGAAAGACTGAAACAAAGAAGAAGAATAATTAATGATTTTAGCATCTTTGGCCTAAACAAGACATCCTAAAATTGGGTCACTAAGGTATAACCATCATCATAGTTAGGTGTATGAAGATAAATTACATAGGTATAGATGATTTTTTCATTTGATGTGGTGTGATGAATGGAATGCCAAGTCTTAGTTAAGACTATGGTTATATCATAACTAGGTGGTTGATTGGAATGTGGATTCAGATAAGGTCGAATCTGATAAATGAGATGAGGAGAGAGATCTAAGCTTTTAACCTTGAGATTGATCACCATCATCATCTAAATCTAAGAGGTTAGGTGGTATATCCCTGATGAGTTTGGGGTAACCATGGTAACCTTGTGTGGAGTTGATAGTAAATTTAAACCATTAAGATTCATGAAATACAACACTCAGCAAGGGTTAGAATTTTGAATAAACTATGATCTTGGAATTGTTCAAAATTCCAACGGTTATTGTCACCTTGAATCCTATAAACTGTACCAATGTAAGGTAATTTAACACATAGGTAGGTGGAAGAGGCAACTGCCCTCATGAAATGAGTATATGGCCTGCGAAGTAAGATGTCATAAGATAGAGGAAATTTAAAGATCATAACCTTCACTCAAATTATGATAGGTGGAATGGTGATAGGGAGACACCTACAACCTAAGGGAGGCATTTGCCTTCAGTCATAGCCTTGAAACATGGTGTGTATGGACTTAAGATTACATTCAAAATATCCAAGAGTTTTAATAAAATCAAGAGAGGTAATGCAAGTACTTGAAACCTTGTCAATCAAGGCACACTTGACTTGGATATCACCAATTTGGACACTGATAAAGAGGGGAGGATAATCCACATGAAATATAATCTCATCAAGAATCATAGAAGTAATGGGTAATTTGAGGGAGAGAGAAGTGTTCATTATTTCATCAACATGTCTAGACCTCTCTTCATACTGTTATAAAATTCTATCTTTTGATCCATATAAGGTGTCTCCATGTCCTACTAGGGGAGGATGATGGATGTTCATATCAAAAAAAAACCTAAATAAGGTAGTTATGATGATGTGGATAAGTCCACATAAGTTTGAGTAATGGGATTTGATATGGAAGATTAGTAAGTTCTATGATAGGATCCCATTCGTCATAACCCATGAGGGGATTATTGGAAAGACATGCATAGTGTTGGAGGATTTCATCATAAGGAGTAGAATTACATGTGAATTTATGTTGATAAGATATGGGTAGTTTAATTGGGGGTTAAGTGTGTTGATTATCTTAAGAGTATGGGGCATTTGACACAAGTTTGGTTTGAGATAAATTTGAAGAAATGGGAGTAGAAGTTTTCTTATAATTAGCAATGGGTAAATAGGTTGGAGGAGTTATAGAAATGGTATGACAAGTGTTATCCAATTGAGGTGTTGGAATTAGTTCATCAAAAGATATAAGGTCTTCTTGCACCAACTTTTTTAAGTGAGTGGGGGAAGAATATTGGATAACACATAAATTATGAGACAATTGATGAGTGTGTATGGGATGAGAATCAATGAATTCAACTACCCTTCACATATTAATCATATTAACCACATTCACTTTAGTATTTGGGTCTATAAGACTGGCAACTTTATTGGTAGGAGTAGGCATATCATTTATCTTGGTGATTTGGAAGAGGGTATTCATATATGGCCAAATAAGCATTAGCCTAGTTTAAAGATTGAGTTTTAGTTTATGTTTAATGGGATTTTAAGGCAATATCATAGGATTTTTAATTTTTAAGAATGATAGAATCATGGTCAAAATTGGGACCAAGGAGTAAATCCATAGCTAAATTACATAATTTCCTATAAGTCTCATGAGAATGACCCCAACTAACATGAAACCAATATAATTTATTTGAATTATACCAGGATGAATGGGATGAAGGGGATCAATATCTCAAGGAAGAGGTCTTTGGAAATGATTTTGTAACTCTACTAAGGATAAAGTTTTATGAACATTGATGTTGCTTGTCAAGGGAAAATGAGGATTGTGGATGTGGTTGGGAGGGAAGCTTGTTCTAGACCATAGTTGGGAAAAACAACTTGAATATTATGAATGATATCATAAGAATCAGTGACACCATCATCATTAGCATGAAATTTTTTATTTTTGATGAGCATTCAAGTTCCCATAAAAGGTTTGGATGGATCAAATTGACAAATGAGGAAATATTGGTGCTTGGCTTGGTCAATGGCTTCTTCCAAAGTTTGTGGAGAGAGAGCCCAAACCTAATATTGTAATTTGGAATAGAGAGCATTGGTGAATAGATGAAAGAGGTAATCATCTACCATATTGTGTTCACACTTTTTAGACAAGGTCTTCCACTATTTTATGAAAGCTTGTGTGGTTTCCATCTCAAGTTACTTATAATTAATAAAATGAGCCAAGGTATTTTTAAAGAGGTCACTAGTTTAAAACTCTTTTACCAAAGCATTAACTAAATCTTCTAAACTAGTGATGGAATGATATTTGAGTTGGTTATACCAATCTAAAGCATCTCTAGAGAATATTTTTGCTAATAATTTGATAGTGGCAAAAGTGTTTTATTTGACCCATTTTTTTTATAGATTTCCAAACATTTTAAAGTGATGGATAGGATCAGTTGACTCATTATAACTAGTGGTAAGGGTGATACCTCCAATGTATATGTTATAAATTTGAGGTGTAAGAGGTTAGTTTTGAAGGTGTTTGATTTTTTTATTAACAAGAGGAGGTTGAGGGATAAGATTACCATGGGAATCTTGAAGGGGAGGTGGGGGGAATTTTGGCTATGCACTCCCCATGGAACCTATTAAGGGTGAGTTTGGAGGTGGATAAGATGATTTTGCATTGGCATCATTTGGTTTGAATTATTAGCTTGAAAAGCATTCATTTGGTTAAGATTTTTCAACAAAATTAGATGCATTTGAGTGGTTTTATTTGTAGTTTATGAAGCATTAGCATTGGTATTAGTGTCTTGGGTACCACTCTAAGTGGTGGCATGTGTGTTAATAGTAGCTTGAGAAGAATTGTTAGTAAATGCGGCACTAGTAGCATGATTTACTTGGGTGGGAAAAGATGCACTAGTAGAGGGATGAGAAGAAGCAATACTAGAGGCATGATTACAATGGGAAAAAATGATGCACTAGTGGTAGAATTGAGAATAGTGGGTATCAGAAGAGGCCCACTAGATGTAGAACCTACCATTTTAGTAGAGATACTTGGAATGGAGGTGGAGGAAATCAAATAAGAAGAGGTCATACTATGAGAAAATGTTAAAAGAGAAGGAATAGGTTAAGAGGCATAGAATTTATTGCCCCAAGATCTATGTGAGAATGTGTGGGAAGATGAATGAGGCTACTCAGTTTGACCACTTATCATAATATGGTAAATAGTAGAAGGATATTTTTCTCAATGTTGAGGAAATTCATTATTGAAAAAAATCATTTCTGAAGTATACTATAATTCAAGTTGATATTATAAGGAGAAAAGAGGGTTAAGAACTGAAGATGAATGATGAGGAGTCTCATAGTTTGTAGTGTGAATGACCACATACACATTATTTTCATCTATGGTAGAAGTCACAACCTATTTATGGGAAAACCTATTGGGGTTGGTAAGGCTCATCATATCTATTGAGATCAACTCAGTATTATCCTCAAACATGAAGTTCATGATGAGAAATAAAGATTAAGGAGGACTAAGATGATGCAAAGACAAAAGATAAAATATGATACAAAGCAAATAGGTCAACTATGTACTTTAATTCAATGGGAAGAGAAGAGTATAGAGTCATACAGGTCGACTCTATATTGCAGATAGGGGATAAAACAAGATAATAAGGGTATAAAGTTATGTAGGTTGACTATGTTCTATAACCTAACTGGCAGAGAAGGATACATAATTATATAGGT
Organism: Torreya grandis; assembly: GCA_037957365.1. NCBI lineage: Eukaryota > Viridiplantae > Streptophyta > Pinopsida > Cupressales > Taxaceae > Torreya > Torreya grandis. The sequence continues at coordinate 1,369,653 of JARHVA010003524.1, forward strand.
TGACTCAGTATTGCATACTAGGAGATAAAGTAGGTTAAAATTAATACACATTCTTATAGGTCAATTGTGTACTAATGATATGCGAAAATATAATCTATAAGAGATTGTATCAACCAAAAAAATAGTGTGCTAAAACAAGGAAATGTTTTTTAATATGAGTGAAGCAAGAATGAAATAAAACACACAAACAATTGGATTAATGTGAATGATCCAATTGGGGCACACAACACAAATACCTGTACCAACACTGGTGTTGATCAAATTTAACTTTTAAGTCAAATTGGGGCACCCCTAGGTAAAAAATGACATTTAGGTGTTTTATGGGTATAATACATATGTCAAAAATGTGTTTTATGGTTAATTAAATCTATTTAATGTTTTATTAGCCTTGGTCTTTAGTCATTTTAGTCCTTTTAGTTATTTTGAGTCATTTGAGTTAAAAAGGTGTATTTAATGACTTATATGGATTTATTCAGAATTTTGAGGTTATAAAAATATAATTTCATATCCCATGTGTCTTAAGAGGTCTTAATTAACTAAAACCAACTAAAAAGTGGTAGGTTCCTTAGAAAAAGCATAGTTTTCTTGACAAAAAGAATAAGTCTGGCACTTGTATGACTCATTGGGAATTTTTCCACATGGGAGAGGATCATGGTATGTCTCTCTAGATTTAAAAAGATTAATTACTTGTTTGAATTTCTTTGGAAGTTCCATTTTTATCCCAAAACTATTTTGCTCCTTTTTTAGTCTTCTTGGCAAGCAGAAGTGACCTTCATGTTTGTGTTTAGTACAAATATCTCAAGAGGTTTCATCTCAAAATACTTTAGGAGCTTAAACTAAACTTAGAAACCTTCATTTAAATACAATTATTTTGAATAATGGTGGACTCTGCTTCATGAACTATCTTCATGAAGTTGACTATATTTTTATACCTGTTTATCTATACACCCTATAGGTTTTGCCTTGGTTTGAGAAATTTCATACAAACCACTTATTGATTTTGATGTCAGATGATGTTTAATTCTTCATAAAATATTTTAAATTATTTTTTTCAAGTTTCATGAACTTTTGATATGCTAATCATCACATGTTGTAAGAGGGAACACTTTCTATGTAACAGGTAGTTTTTTCACCGTTTGAAGGATTTTCTTATTTTTATGGTGGTCATAGAGGGTGCATATGTTTTTTGTTTATATTATTTCATGTTATCTTTGTCACTTTAATCTCTCAATATCCTTTTCTAAGGAATCTCTCCATGGAATCATAATCATATGCAAGAAAATATTGTCAAGCCACCATTAATGTGCATATATAGGGGTCCTCATGAGGAATTGTAGATGAGAAGGAGGTTTAACACTGATTTGAGGTATTTTAATCTGATAATAATCCATTTTATAACTTTTTTAAATCATAAAATTAACCATAAGCATGTGAATCCACTCACTATTCACAATGTTACATTTTTTGCATGCATACCTTTCAAGGTGCAATTACTGGGGTTTTCATGATGATGTCATGGTATGATGAGATCTTTAGTAGTCTTTTCAACCATTTTTAAAGCATAATGATTCCATTTGAAAGTTTAGAGAGAGAAATTAAACCACTAAAGTCAAATGAAAATGCATATTATTCACTACATGACCACTACCTAAGCTAAATTTGCATGTACTATAGAATGACCACCTATAGGTGGTACCACAGAGAGTTGGGGAACTATTTTGAAGTTTTGGAATGAATGATAAATTTATTCTTAAGTTTAAGCATGAAAATTTTATCATGATAGACCATTATTGAAGTTTTAAGGTGGAAAATGGAAATGTAGTTCACTTATAAAGAGGTAATCACTATTTTAGGAACACATGCCCTAAATTGAGAAAATAGAGGTCCTGTGGGTTTTGGAGATAACATAAAACATAATTTAAAGAACTTTAAATGCCTCTAAATGAATTTATCTTGTAACCTCCATTTATCAAAATGACCATGTAGAGTTTTAAGGAAGGATGAGTAATAGATATTGGTTCTTGGAGGTCCCAAAAGTTATCATTTAGACACTAAAAACAAATAGTGAAATCTATAGGGTTTGATCTAAAAGAGACCTTTATCCACTCAAGGTTGTAAAGCTTGACTAAGAACCATGTTTGAATGATTTAAAATGATTAAAATGAACATTCATGGCACAAATATCTTTGATGAAGGAGTCTATGTTGTTTTTTTCTTCTCATAAGCACTTCTAGTCTATACATCATGGAAATGTTGACCTACAACAAGACAGGCAGGCATGGAGCAAGTAAATTAGATTTATTGGGAGGTATAAAGCATAAATGTGAATAAATTGGTATAAAAAAGTTCTAATATGAATTAAATGAAGGTTATAACACTTTATTCTAGGGTATTAATCACACAAACACCACTTACAAGTCTTGAAACTCGCTTATAATCAATTGTGTTGACAGAGACAGGGAGTAAGATGAGACTTGGCACCTAAGATTATGTTGCATAGACCTATGGTAAATAGTGATTCCAAAAACTGATAGGTAACCATAGAGATCTTAAATTTTGGTCTTTTAAAATTGTGTTTGATTCCTAACTCAAGAATAAACACCTATAGGATTGTCCTAGTTCCCAAAATGTCCATTTATAGCAAGGAATGCAAGCAATATTTAAGCATGATAGCCTTATGATGTTTTTAGTCTATTAAAGATGGATATAAGAATGATAATATACTTTTTTATTTAAATGTTGAAATAAATTCCTCTAAACATTATGACCAAACCAAAATAAAGGCTTACACACTTACAAAAATTGAAGAAAATAAGGGTTCTCAGTCATAAGGGAGGACTTATTTTGGTGAGTTCAAAATGTAGGTAAGGGTATAGATAAGTTGGAATGATATAAAAAGATTATGAGAAATTTAATATTAATCATGGTGATATTAATAAAATTTAATCAATGAAATTCAAACCTATTTAGGCCCCTTATGACCCTATGAGCATCTACAACCAATTGTGTATGATTGTATTGGCAGTGAGTAGTGAAGTGATGTTTCTAAGTGATTGGTGTGGTCCAAACATAAAATAAGGATTTAAATAATGTATAAATGGATATGTATGATTATATATAGTTATTATAATATTACCTAAAACCTAAGTGAGCCATCCACACCTACAAGTAGAAAAATATGTAAGCAGGCTTAACTCTCTTAGGCCTAGTTGGGCAAGAACACAATCCAAGATGTAGATATGATTGGGAAGGGTTTATAAACATAATGAGAAGATATATTATGATAATGGATAATATTTTATACTATAATTACTTTTAAATAATTTAATAATAGGTTTAAATGTTTCATCACATATTACATTTCCTGAAATCAAACACACAATCAATATCCCCTCAGTCTAAGCCTGTCAAGACAAAGAATGGATAATACAAATTTTGGAAGAAGCCTAATGTCTACATGATAAAAAGTGATACAAATACAAGTATTATTTTTCCATGACACTTTAGTAAAGTATATTTATTAGGGAGAAATCCCTTTTTTGGTTCACATAGTTCATTCCTAAAAACCCTACACAGTATGTCATACAAGGAGTTTATCTTGGTTTTTTTAAAGTTTGAAAGGTCAAATGACCAGATCAAGAGATGAAAATTGGTATAGATTTTCCTTACCACTTTAAAAATCCCATAAAACTTTTTTTTTATTTATAAAATTAGGGTACGTTACCTCTATTTTGTCTTAGAGAGAGGACACTTTCCCTTGGGTATAAATTGGCAGGTTTAAAAGAATGAGGTAGAAAAAAGAGGCCATGTGTTTGGAAGACCTTTCCAAGGAATTTGGAAGACCTTTCCAAGGATTTTTTTTAATTTGGAACACACATATGACAATTTTTGAGACCAATTATAGAAATGATATTTGGAACAGATAGGTCTAAACTTCTTAAGGTTGTAAACAGGCCCATGAGGCATGGTTATGCATAAAGGCCAAACAAGAGGTCACTTACAATTCTAGATCTGAGTGATCTTTAAAATTTATTATGACATGTATATGGTACTATATTATAGGTTTTTAATCTATTTATATCCAAGTAAAAAAATCATAAGTCACTTGGAGCTCTAGGGTGCAGTCAGGCCTATTAGGCACGTCTAGGCCTAAAAGACCAAATATGAAACCAACATCACTTCCAGCTCTTGAAGTGGATTAAAATGGGATAAGACATGTTTTTAAGACCAATATAGGTATTTTAAAACCTAAAAAATTCAAATTAAACCCCAAGAAGTCCATTTTTGGCTCAAAACTAACTCAGACCTACAGGAAAAGAGGAAAACAAGCTCGATAGGAGAAGTTCAAAAGATCACACCTCTTATGATGATATCCATGGGAGTTTATAATTTAAATGATTTTAGTATAGGTATTTAAATATTAATTAGTGGAAATTTTATACAAATTCAATGTTAGGTTTTTATGAATGAACCTTAAGAGGTCAAACATGCCTAAACCCCTCTAAACCCTCAGTCAGAACAAATTTGGATAAATAGAGTTGGATATCTAGTATTATGGAATATTTATACCATTAAAATTATTTTAAGTTGTATAGAACTCACTCAGTCTCCCTCTCATGCTTTTTAGTTGTATGGACTTGTTCGGATAGGGTGTAAAACAAGCTATTTTTGAACATTTTTTTAATTTTACAGGCTACAAAAGGAGTCTGAAGATGAAATAAAGTTTTAAATGAATATTGGAAATTTTAATAAATTAATATGGTTGTTTAATTCCTTGAATAAACTTCTAAGTGTTTAAATAATAACTATCATTTTAGCCAGTCAAAATTGGCATAATGGATAAACTAGTGAGAAGGGTGAAAAACTTCAAGTGAGATCATTTTAAGGTGTTACTAACTATTATAAGTCTATTTAGGGTTTTTTAATGTGTCATAAGTTTCCTCCCATGGATTTATATTAGAAAATTATGCCAATTTTGAGGCCAAGTGTGCAGGGTGCATAGAGGAAGAGTTTTTTGGATTACAAATGATGATAGCTCCTCTTTATATGATTCTAAAGGGACAAGCCTATAAAAAATTCATGTATAGGAATGTATAATTTCCTTAAAATTCATTACAATCATTTTACCTGGTCCTAGTCATTTATGAGGTGTTTAAACAAGGCCAATCATGAAGGCAATTTTTTTGAGCTAAAATGAGGAGTTTTATGCCACTTTTCAAGAGTTCGATGACTTGAATGGAAACTTTGGCTTCCTAAACTTGAATATTTCAACCCATATCATATTATAATTCATAATTAACTACTCTTATTTTGACAAGTGTCCTTGTGACCCTTAGACTTCTCTCTTCTCCTCTCTCTCTCTCAAGTTTTATAAGAACTAGTCATTTTGGAATTGTAATCTATGATCCACCTAAGTATGGTTAATCCCTACTCAAATGACTATGATTTGATAAATAATAATACTTATTTTTACCTCTTCATGACTTTTATTATTGTGTTTTTCTTGAATGTTTAATCTTGCATGCCTAATGCGACTCTTGGTCTAAGAAGTTGAGAGATTTTTAGTGTTGTCTCTCAATAATCATGCTTTAGAGCCATCTATCCAAGCATAAATGGTGACTCCAAAGATATATCAACTAGTAAAGTATCCTAGGTTATCATTTTAAGATTATTGGTAACATTTTCCTTTGTTTTCTTGTTTTCAATGAAGTTTCGTGGCTAATTTTGGTATTGATCACTATTTTACATAAGTTGGTGAGACATTTCAAGCTTATGTTATTCCATATCAATATGAAGTGTATCAAACTTATAATAAAGTGTACCAACCTTGTCATGAAGTGTATTATTCTTATATCCAACCTTCTCAATGTCATTTTCCTCCTAGTCAACCTAGTCACTTCTCAAGTCAATCCATTTCCACCTTCAAGCAAACACTTTTGGGCTATGAGAGATACATGTTAGAGATTAATACTCTAAGAGGATGTGGTCAGGAGGTTCCTAGTCATCTTATCCATAAGGTGAGATATGCATTAGATATGGTCAAATGAGAGTGGGTACTTATTGAGAGAGCCAATTGGCAAAGGATCACAAGTGAGATGCTTGATGTGAGTGACCTAGTTTCTTCCTTAGAGGATAGGCTAGGAGTTCATGAAAGGCAACCTAAAAAAAACTATCAGCCTTCATATCCACTTCCCCAAGTTTCCTATCATCCATATTTTATCCCTGCTCATGAGCCCAATCAAGGATATCAAATTCATCATTCTCCCAATGATTTGGAAGAGAGAGTTGAAAGGAGAAACCTTGTGTTTGAATCTAATCTTGATAGGTAGATTGAGTTGGAAAATATGTATATGAATTAGTCCATATTAGAAAAAAAGTAATTAGAATTCAATAAATCATTATCCTCTCACATTTCATCTACACCACCTCAAAAAGAGACTTCTAATCTTAACATCCTAAGATGGAATAAGATAGTGGAGTCATGGGGAAAGAAAGAGGAGAAAAGTCTTGACAAAGAGTTTGAAGTTAAGAAGACCCTTGATCCTATACAAACTCCTTCTACCCTTCCTTAAGACAAGACTTCTAATACTAACATCCTAAGCTAGAGTAAGATAGTGGAATCATGGGGAAAGAAAGAGGATATAAGTTTGGTTGATAAGGAGTGTGAAGTTGTGAATGAAGTTGATCCTTTGAAAGTTATTCCCACCCTTCCTCAAGAAGATTCTTATGTTATATGTTAGCCCTCTTATACTCCTCATCATGATGCCTATGAAATTAAAGAGATACTTTTCCAAGAGAATATATCTAAGCAAATCTAAGAGTTAGTGGCAAAGATGAAATTGCCAAGTCAAAGTGAGATGGAAGGTTTAAACCCAAAAAAACATCCTATGCCTAAACACACCCTATCCACCCTTCCTCAAGAGATCCCTAAAGATAAATAATATGTGAATGAATTGATTATCAAGTAGAAGGAATAAAAAAAAGCTATTTGAGCCTAAGGTCTACCTCTCCTTCCTTAAGAGCTTCCAAATGAATCCTCTAAATTCCATTCCTAGTCTGATTTTGAGTTCTATGTGCCACCTCCACCAACTAATTTATCTTGTCCTCACCCCATAAACCTTAGCCTTGATGGACCTATGGTATGTGAACATAAATAGGAGTAGTTTGTTGATGAAAAAATATAACTCTTTCTTGAATAAATCATAGTTCCTTGGCAACCTCATTGGACTAAGTCAAATGACTTCAAAATGCTAGTCTTGGAATCCCAAAGAAGGAGATGGAAGATCTTGAAACCATTGAGGAAAAAGAATAGATTATTATAGTTGAGATGAAACCTAAGAACCCTCAATAGGTCCTAAGTGTTGAAAAAGAGGTGAGCCCTTGTGTTGAGTCTTCTTTTTTGGTTGATAGTGAAAAGTGTTTTTCTTGTGTTAAAGAGGAAATCTTGGATGAAGTCATTTTGGATTCTAAGGAAGAGGATGAAGGAGCTTCTCTTGTTGTTACCCTTCATAATGATGATGAAGAGGAAGATGAGGAATTTTGGTAGAAATTTAAAACATTTTAAATGATTTTGAGTCTCTCAAGGGGTCTACCACTTCTTTAGAGCTGATTATAAGTGATGGTGAGAAAGATAACATTGTTCAATATGTCATAGGTGAGCAAGAACAAGTTTTTAAGCAACATTTAGATGACTTGTTTGATTTCATTGGAGAAAAATATATTCATCTTCAAGGAGGCTATGAGCTAATCATAAATTGAAAAGGCAACCTTGGCACTTAAGTAAGTATACAAAGGAAAATCAACCTTTAAAATATATCCTTTCAAGAAGCATATACGTTTCATGATGATATGATTGAAGTCATCAATATGGGCTATCATCCTCTTAATTAGTTGGGGGACATGCATCATCTTTTGAAGGATATAACAAGATCTTATTGGCCTAAATCTTCCTAATAACATGAAACTACTCTTATTGAAGACATGCCTACTAAAGAGATACAAGTTGATCATAAGATGAACAATAGGCAGTAGTATGAGGTGGGTGTACAAGTTCAAGAAGAATATATCTACATTGGAGATCTATTTGAAGATAATATAATTGAGAGTAGGTCAAGTGAAGTACCAAGGAATAGGTTTGATCTAAAAATCACCTACTTTAAGGAGAAACATTCTTGGCACTATGATTCATCCCATTATGAAGATGAATAAAGAAGTTTTCATATTGATATTGGAAAAGAGGTATGCTTAGTTTCTAGTTGTGTATAATATATATATTTTAGATTCCCATAAGTGCCTTGAGCACATGTGTGTGTGTGTGTCTTTTTGGTTTATTGATTTATATTATGTGTGTCCTGTGCTTTGTGTGGTTGAGATAATTAGTGGTCTTGTCTTGGTGGTCAATGGTTAAAGGTTTCTTTGTTTGTATCAGGCTTCATATGATTCCCTGAGCCTAATGGACTGATAAGGCTACTGGTCTAGTTGGTATAGTAGACATACTACCCCTATGAGTCACCAATGTATTGACTAAATTTGAATTTTAAGTCTAATTGAGATACCACTAAGTAAAAACTTTAATTTTAGGTGTTTTAGGGGTCTAATGCATATGTCACAAGGTGTTTTATAGGTCAGTTAATGCCATTTAATGTTGTACTAGCCTTGGTATTTAGTCCTTTTAGTCATTTTGATGCTAAAAAAGGTACATTTAATGACATGTATAGACTTCTTGGGAAGTGTGAGGGTCCCAAAATATGATTTCATGTCCCATGTGTCTTAATAGGTTTTAATTAACTAAAACCAACTAAAAAGTGGTAGGTTCCTAAAAAAGGGGTAATTTTTTTTAGGAAAAGAAGAAGTTTGGCAATTGTATAACTCCTTGGGAAGTGTTCCATGTGGCAAAGGATAATGTTATGTATCTTAAGATTCTAAAAACTCATCTAAACATTAAGTGCTCTAGAAGTGCCATTTTTAGGCTAAAACCATTTTGCTCCTTTTTTAATCTTTTTGGCAAGCATAAGTGACCTTCAAGTTTGTGATTAGTATGAACAACTCAAGAGGTTTCAGATAAAACACCTTAGGTAGGTTAAATTAAAATTATATACATTCATTTATATATAATTATTTTGAATAATGGTGTCTTTTGCTTCATGAACCACCTCATGAAGTTGATTGTATTTTTCTACCTACTTTTTTATGTACCCTATAGGTTTTGACTTGGTTTGATCAATTCCATATGAACCAATTATTGAGTTTGATTTAAAATTATTTTTTAATTCCTCCTCAAATATTTCCCATGTTTGGTTTCAAGTTTTATAAATTTTTTATATGCTAATCATCTTAGGTTGCAGGAGGGAACACTTTCTATGCAATAGGTAGTTTTTTCACAATTTCAAGGATTTTATTATTTATATGGTGGTGTTGGATGGTGAATATGTTTTGGTTTACATTATTACATGTTTTATTAGTCACTTTAACCTCTAAATATCCTTTCTTAAGGTATCTCTCCATGGAATCATAGTCATATGCAAGAAAATATAGTCAAACAGGAATTAATGTGTATATATAGGTGTCCTCATAAGGAATTTCATGTAAGAAGGAGATTTAGCATGAATTTGAGGTATTTTATATTGATGGGCATCCATTTGAGACCTTGCTGAAATCCTAAAATTAACCATAAGTATGTGAATTTAGTCACTATTCATAAAGATACATTTTCTGCCTGCATACCTTTCAAGGTGTACTTACAGGGGTTTCCATGATGATGTCATGGTATGATGAGAGATTTAGTAGTGTTTTCAAGCCTTTTGGAATCATAAGGATTCCATTTTAAAGTCTAGAGAGAGACCTTGAACCACTAGACTCAAATGACAATACATATTATTCACTCCATGACCACTTCCTAAATTAAATATGCCTGTAATATAGAATGACCACCTATAAGTGGTACCATAGAGAGTTGGGGAACTATTTTAAAGTTTTGGAATGAATGATAAAGTTATAATTGAGGTTAATCATGAAACTTTGATCATGATAGACCATGTTTTAGGTGTCAATATGGCAAATGGAAATGCAGTTCACTTGTAAAGAGGTAATCACTATGTTCAGGAACACAAGCCCTAAATTGAGAAAATAAAGATCCTGTACATTTTGGAGATAGCATAAAACATAGTTTCAAGGACTTTAAATGCCTCATAATGACTTTATCTTATAATATCCATCTATTAAAATTAACCTATATATTTTTAAGGAATGATTAGTAATATATATTGGTTCTTTGAGGTCCCAAAAGTTGTCATTTAGACACTAAAAACAAATAGTGAAATCTATAGGGTTTGAACTAAAAGAGACCTTTCTCCACTCAAGGTTGAAAAGATTGACTAAGAACAATGTTTGAATGATTCCAAATTATTAAAATGAAAATTCATTGCACAAATATATTTGAGGAAGGAGGATATGTTGGTTTTTTTCTTCTCATAAACACTTCCAATCCATACATTGTGGAAATGTTGACCTACAATAGGACAGGTAGGCAGAGAGAAAGTAAATTGGATTTTTTGGGAGGTATAAAGAATAAAGGTGAAGTTATTGGTATAAAAAAAATTAATATGACTTTAAGGAAGGTTATAAAATTTTATTCTAGGGTATTAATCACACAAACACCACTTAGAGTTCTTGAAACTCACTTGTAGTCAACTGTGTTGACTGAGATAGGCAATAAGATGAGACTTGGCACCTAAGTTGTGTTGCATAGACCTAGGGTAAATAGTGATTACAACCATTGATAGGTAACCATAGAGATATTAAAGGGGGGGTATTTTCACATTGTGGTCAAGGCATAATGTAAGAATAAACACCTATAGCCTTGTCTTAGTTCCCAAAATGTCCATCTATAGTAAGGAATGCAAACAGTGTTTAAGCATGATAGCCTTATGATGTTTTTAGTCTATTCAATATAGATTTAATCATGAGAATATACTTTTTTATTTAAATTTTTTAAGAAATTACTCTAAAAATTATGACCCAATCCAAATAAATTCTTACACACTTGCAAGAATTAAAGAAAATAGGGGTTCTCAGTCATAAGGGAGGACTCATGTTGGTGAGTTCAAAATGCAGGTAAGGGTATAGAGAAGTTGGAATGATATAAAGAGATTGTGAGAAATTTAAATATAATAATGGTGTTTTTAATAAACTCTAATTAATGAAATTTAAACCTATTCAGGCCCCTTATAACCCTATGAGCACCTACAACCAACTATGTATGACTGTGTTGGTTGTGAGCAGTGAAGTGATGTTTCTAAGTGATTGGTGTGGTCAAAACATCAAGGAAGGAATTAAATAATTGATAAATGGATATGGATAATTTTATTGAGGTATTATAAAATTTAATTAAACCTAACATATTGATCCACACCTATATCTAGTAAAATATGTAAGCATACTCAACTCTCTCAAGCCTAGTTGGGCAAGAACGCACTCTAAGATGTAGACATGGTTGGGAATGGTTTATACACATAATGAGAATATATATGATGATATTTTATAAAATTTGATAATATAATAACTTTTAAACAACTGAATAAGAGGTTCAAATTTTGCATCACACAATATATTTCCTTAAATCAAACACACAGTCAATATCCCCTCAATCTAAACCTGTCAAGACAAAGTATAGACAATACAAAGTTTGGAAGAGGAAAAATGTTTACATAATTAAAATTGATACCAATAAAATTATGAGTGTTACATGATACTCTAATAATGTACATTTAGTAGGGATAAATACCTTTTGTTACTTCACACAGTTCATTCCTAAAAACCCTGCATAATCTGTCATACAAGAAGTCTATCTTGGGTTTTTGTAAGTTTGAAAGGTCAAATCACTAGATCAAGAGTTTAAAATTGGTAAAAAATTTCCTTAATAATTTAAAAATCCCATACAACTTTTTTTTTATTTATAAAAATATGGGAAGTTCCCTCTATTCTATCTTAGACATAGAGTACTTTCGCTTGGGCTTAAATTAGTAGGTTAAGAAGAATGAGGTAGAAAGAAGAGACCAAGAGATGGGGAGACCTTCACAAGGAGTTGTGTGAAGATATAAAACACATATGAAAATGTGGGAGAACAAGTAAAGAAACTATATTTTTAAAAGAGAGGTTTAAACCTCTTAAGGTTGTAAATAGGCCCATGATGCATGGCTATTCCTAAAAGCCAAAAAAGAGGTCACTTACAATTCTAGATCTAAGTGAAATTTATAATTGATTATGACATTTATATGGGACTATATTATAGGTGTTTGAGATATTTAGATCCAAGGAAAACTATCATAAGTGACTTGGATCTCTATGGTGTAGTTAGGCCTACTAGGCACGTTTAGGCTTAAAAGACCAAATGTGAAACCAACATCACTTCTAGCTCTTAGAGTGGAATAAAATGGGAAAAAATATGTTTTTAAGTTCACTATAGGTGTTTTTAAACCTCAAAAATGCAAAGAAAACCCTAATAAATCCACTTTTTCTCAAAATTAACTCAGACCTACTGAAAAAGAGGAAAAAAAGATTGATAAGAGAAGTTCAAAAGCTCACACATATTTTGATGCTATGCATGGGAGTTTGATAAGTTCATGGATGTTATAATAGGTATTAAACTATGAATTAGTGGAATTTGTCTACAACTTCAACATCATTTTCTTATGAACAAACCTTAAGTGGTGAAATAGGCCTAAAACTCTCATAAACCCTCAGTCAAGACCAATTTGGAGAAATAGAGTTAGATATATGATCTAATGGAATATTTTGACCATGATACCTATTTGAATTTATAGAGGAGTCACTCAATCTCCCTTTGATGCCTTTTAGTTTTATAGATAGGGTACAGAACAGGCTATTTTTGACCATTTTTGTGTTTTTTTGGCTATAGGAGGATTTTGATAAAATAAATCTTGGATGGAATATTAAGACTTGGAATAAATAATTTTGGTCATTTAATTCCTTGAATAAAATTCTAAGGGTTCAAATAATAGCCTCGTTTTAGCTAGTCAAAACTGGCATAATGGACAAGATAGTGAGATGGGTAAAAAACTTCAAGTGAGCTCATTTTAAGGTGTCCCTAATGCTTTTAAGGACATTTATGGTCTTTATAGGTGTCATAAACTCCATAAAATATATTTTCATGAGCAATTAATGCCAATTTTGAGGCCAAGAGTGAAGGGTGCATGGAGGAAGAGTTTTCTAGACTATAGATGATGATAGCTCCTCTCAAAATGATTTTTAATGGCCAAGCCTATAACTAATGCATAGAGAGGAATGTCTTATTTCCTTACCTCCATCCCAATAATTTTACCTAGTCTTAGTTAGTTATGAGGCATTCAAACAAGGCCAATCATGAAGATAGTTTTTCTAAGCTAGAATAAGGAGTTTTATGTCACTTTGCAAGAGTTTGATGACTTGAATGGACACTTGGGCTTCCTAATCTTACATGGTTCATCCCATTTACTCTTCTCATGCATAATTAACTACTTCTCTCATCTTTACAAGTGTCCATGTGACCCTTGGACTTCTCTCTTATCCTCTCTCTATCAAGTTCTATAAGAACTAGCCATTTTGGGATTGTAATCTATGCTCCACCTAAGTATGGTGAAGACCTACTCAAATGAATACCATTTTATCAATATAATAATTATTTTTACCTCTTCATGAATTTTCTTATTGTGTTTCACTTGAAAGTTTGATTTTACTTAGTGAAGACTATGGATTCCTTAGCATGTTATCTCATTCTTGCATTCTATTTGCAATTGGAAAGCTTCTTGTAGGGAATGTGAAGTGTTCTAAGATATATCTATTTTTTATTGAGTTATTATATTCATTAGTGTCCTCCTTAGCATTTTATCTCAGTTTTGCATCCTATTGGGAGTTGGAAAGCTTCTTCTTGCAGGGCATGTGAAGTGATTTAAGACATATCTAGGTTTGAGTGAGTTATTCTATTCATTAGTGCCCTCATAGGCCTATTATCTAGTCTTCATATCTTTGTAAATTCATCCATAACCTCATAACATAGCATTGATGTGAGAAGATGAAGACTAGAGAAGTGTATATTTAGTTTATCTCTTGATTTCTTGTGTAACATGCTACTAGTTGGAAGTCATAATCTATTTTGGTGTATCACCTCCTTTAGGTTAGTTTGCTTTCAGTTATCTCTCTCCCTTCTCACCCTTTAAATTTAATTTTATTTGTGATCTAAAGTGGTATATCAAGTGAGCTATCCCTATCTAGAGATTCACCTCATCCTTAGGCTACCTACAAGCCTAGAGGTGCTTTCATTGTGCCACTTAGATGAGGAGACCTTTTCCATCTCCTTAAAGGGTGAAAATGTAAGTGACAACAATTGTCTAATGCAATTTTTTACAATACAACATGTAATGATAATATATCTAGTAATAAATTGAAAATTAAATTCTAACTACATGGTCATCTTGAGTGTTATTAGATTATTATAAAGTACTGATTTAAGTGTGATAAGAGGGTTGGCTAAAAATTGGGAACTAAAAAATAATCTATGGATGGTTTGAGAATGTTTGGGATAAAATGGATCTATGTTGGCAATGGTATTGGCTTGGTATTAGGGCCTACCCCCTCACTTCATAACCATGCAAGGATAAAGGTGTTGGGTGCTTTGCCAATATATACCATTAACCAAATATTTATACTTGGATATAAAATAAAGTCATCTTCCCCCTTAGTGATGAAATACAAGTAGGTAGTCCTTGGGAAGACAATTGTTTAAATCCATTTTGAATGTTATGTGATTTTTTAGTGTGTGCAAAAGAGTAAAATAGTGTAACTAGACATGTAATTTTTAAAAACCACCTAATTAGACTACATGAGTTACTCTAAGCATGCAAATAGCTAAGCATGAAAATAGCTAAAAATGAAGTGTGAATTAATTACTAGAAAATATTTGTTAATTCCTAAATGAAGAATAATATAGATTCAGTTTAGGCGACACTATATATAAATAATATAGAACATATTCGACTAGGTCGCTACTATTCTATAGAATTAAGGTCTTAGAGAGTAGAGTCAAATGGATTGACTGTGTCTCTTAGACAAAATATATACTATATATTTAAGTCGATCAAGTTGACTTATTTAGTTGTAGAGTTTCAATTTTAAAGGCTGCTAACTTGTGCAAAATAGAACTGAAGAAAGTACTAAAATGATAGATAAAGGAAAGAGAGGAACCTTGGTGAGCTTGAAGATGGTTAAGATTGAAAACTTTATGTTGAAGTGCCTTAATTATTATTTTCAAATTCTACAAACCAAGTCAACTAGTTTAACCTAATTCAAAAAAACCCTATGTGCTAAAGAATAAGATGATAAAGTCAACATATTCAACTTAGTTTTTTGACTTGTATGCTGGTAGAGAGAATAAGATGACAAATTTAACTTGTTTGATATTATATGCTTACCTAGAATTGAATATGTGTACTATGCTGACTTGTTCGATCTTATAACCTATATATGATGAAAACTTGCACAGACAAGATAGAGTCATTTTTATGCAACTATGTTAAACCTATGCATAAAGAGTTATAAATATATCAATTGGTTCAATACAGTACTATAAATATGTAAAAATAATAAGATGATAAAAATGATAGCATGAATTAAAACTTACAAGGGCTAGATTCATGTTAGGTTCATTAGAATGTATACAATAGGGAATACATTAAATCTATAAATCAATCTTATCTCAAAGAAAATAAATCATACTTACACTTTCGATTGTGGATACATTATATATTCAAGGTCATGACCAATATGGATCTGTTAGACCTAGCCAAGGAATGTCTTGCCATAATAATATCACTAGGAAGGGTTCTAAAGTCTCTAGTCAAGTAATACTATGAAATAAACCTAATTAGGTCCTATGTTTTCATATTCACTAAACTAATAACAAGTAAAGTAAAATTCTAATCTAATTATTAAAAAATCTTGTGGCACAAAGTGGTGGTAGTAAACAAAAAATTTAAGCATGCATATAAGACATACACATACATCAATATATACAAAATCCTAATGCATGGGAGAGAAGTACAAATGCATATCTATCTACTCTTACAAATGAGGAACAAAGTTAGGAATACTTACCTTTTAATATGAACCCACCAAGCCTCAACCTCTCCTTAGCCAAGGTGCTTTGCAAGAGGTTATTATGGTATGTAAGGATGACAAGGATAAATTAACTCTAGGCTACATAACCTATCAATGCATCCAAAATAATTCTCCATAAGACAAGATTTTTATCTATAAAGAAAGTATGAAACCCTAAGATATGTTCCTCAAGTATAATGGTGGATAAACAGATGTATAATATATATATCTTCTTCTTCTCTTATTTCTTAGAAATGATGAAATGGATGTGTTTATATAGGTGGATCAGATGCTAATCCTTTCCAAAATTTTAGGCCAACAAAGTTGATTCAGTTGACCTACAATCATTATTAACAAAAATAAATTATGTCATGGACTAGGTTGACTAGGGGCCAACCTAGAGCCTAATAAGTTTTATCAATTAAAGTAGAAGGTTGATTGAAATAAAAGTGTAATGTAAACTATCAAAAAGGGTTTTAGGTTAGGGACTGGCTAATGAAGGTGGTCAATGACTAGAGGAGGGTCCAAAATAGGAGGACAAGCTTAGGGGAATGTTTTTAGGAGATGGGTTTGTAGATATCACGTGGTAATAAGGGACAACCATCTTGCAAAGCACCAATGGTCTGCCCACCCCTTTCTGAGTGTATCCCTTAAGGCATACACTCAGAGAGATTGAGACTCAATGGGTTCCTACAAGATAGTCTTAGTAATTGGTAAAATTTGAAAATATTATGTGTATACAAAGACCTATAGTTTACAAGTATTGTGTTTCTTTACATGCATATTCCCAAGGCAATAATGGGTCCACTATTCTTAGTAATTAGGAACTTATTTTGTATGGCATTTTATGTTTTTATTATGTTTATAATTTAGTAATTATAATTGTAATTTAGTCTTAAAACCTAAAGGGAATTATCTTTAAGTTCTCAGATTAAATTCAATTTTTAAAGCAGTGTGTTCTCTTTTTAGTAGTGTGTTTTCTTTTCAGCAATATGTTTTCATTTTATTAGTGTGCTTATCTTTTAGTAGTGTGATTATATTTTAGTATTATGCTTATCTTTCAGTAGTGTTTTTCATTTCAACAAGTTATATTAATTTCATTTCTAGCACAAAGTGTTTCAATTATATATGTGTGTTTCCTTATTGCATAATTAAGTCTTTTTAGAATAGATTATATTAGGACAATGTACTTAGGATATCAACACCTCCAAACCATTCCTATAAACTTATAGCCATAAAATTTGTGGTAGATAGCTTTGGACACCACCCCTAGTTTGAATGACATCAACATAAAAATTGATTAAATGAAAGGATAGATGACACCCATCAAATAACTTAGGTTTTTTATTTGCATTTAATCAATAGAAGGAAGTTGATGTGGAGTGTCTTTAGAGAAAACTTTTAATAGACCTTGATTAATGAGTGTATTTTAAATTTTTAATCCATTTTGGATGATCTCATTGAATGTAGAGGCACATTGGAATTTCACATGGTAGTTTATTTCATGATTAATATTTTCCATAAAGATATATGCTAATATTTTTTAAGAAAATGAATGAGCAAATAAATTATCCAAACTCCTCCATCATTGAAAAAAGGAGGAGAAACTTACCCACTTATATTTTTATAGTTACAAAGGTCCATCAATACCAATTCATGTTCTACGTTGTATTAAAAATACTTCACAAAACATTATAACAAGCCTAAAAATGTAGATATGGATTCCTTAAGAAAATGGAGGAACCATTCCAAAGCTTAGACACCCAATATTTGTGTAAATAGCTTTAACAAGAACATGTGGTTATGCACCACTTCCTAAAAAACCATGAATACATATATGAGGTGGTTATGTGGATATCCTTTCCTTTTGTATTTACCAAATGTTAGTACCTCAAAGTGAGGTGGAAAGGGGTTTTTTCAAATACTTTAATCGAAGGGATATGGACACAGTTCTTTAAAATTGAATTTCATGTTTTGTTTCCCTACATATAATCATTGAAGAGGATTTTTCATCTCTTGACACTCTTAAACAAAAGGAGTATTTAGATAAATATTTGATTCATGTTAATGTGTGGATGGAGGTTAAATAGGGTTTATGAATTAATTAGGAGATGAATGCAAATTGGCATTAGATTTAGGGGGTATATATACCCTATTTACAACTTTAGGATTATTGGGTTCTTATTTTTATCACCTAAAAAGATGTGTTATTGTTTATTGGATGATATTTTTTTCTTTTAATTGGATTTTATTTGTGGATTGGATGATGTGGACATTAAATTTGAGGCCAAAATAGTTATAATTTGATTATCTTTTTGAAGTTCTTTGATTTATAATATATTTAAGTATTGAGAATACTACTCTACTAAATTTGATTTTTCTTTGCTAGTAGTGTTTGTGTGAAAAGGGTTCTCACCCAACCTATTTTTACCTTTAGGTCCCTTTCACACTTCTTTACTTAAAGATTACATAGGCTCTTAATTATTTACACATCTGATTAGCTCCTAATATTATGTGCACATGTTCTTAGTGCATGGTGGGTCCTTATCACCCATTAGTGGGGGACAATAGGGTCTCCACTCAGTCCCCAGTGGGGGATAATGGCTAACCCACTCACCTCATAGGAGGGCCATCTATTTATTCCCCACTCTTCTCTGACTCCTATATATGATGCACTTATGTTATGAATTCACAAGTGAGAGAGGGAGATGGAGTTATAAGGACTTTTCATTATATTAGTCTATTTTATATAATAGATAGTTTGTTAAGTTTTGTGTGTAATGAATTAATGCCATGGTTGTGGTAATGCACTCTTGGGTGAGTTTTCATATCTCTATAATGGTATCAAAGTGGTCTCCATTTATTTTTATTCAACATACTTCATTTCATTATTTTTTCCTTGTCATACACCTATTCAAGCCTATGTTTGTCTTAGCCATTGGGCTTATATCTCCTAAAATTGAGCCATATTACCATAATTTTATAATCATCTAAACTCACTTTCATCTCCACAAAATCAATTCTATCATATGATGTACTTCCTTTGAGGAGAGTGTGAAGAGTTTAAACCATTTGAGTGAAAGATCTCTCCCTGATCTTCTATGGACAATCTTGAACTAGTGGTACCTTCATCGAGATCTAATCTCACATCAGTCCCACAATGACACCAAGCATAAAAATAAGGGAGATGCAAATTATTTTGAAGATATCATTCTAGTAGGGGGTGGCCATGTACATATTACATTATAATGATTAGTATGATTTGAGAAGGATATAGACTTTGGATAGTTTTGGGTCACCAGGCTTATGTAAGATAAGTAAATAAAAGAACTTGTCACAATCAAGTATATAGAGTAGGGTGATATATTAATATTGTATTCAAGTTTATCATTAAAATATAATATTAGAATAAACTAATTTTTTCCATTCAATTAGATCATAGCCTCCCCAACCCACCATCCTAAATCCACAACTTCATAAGTCTTGAATGTCTTCATTAGGGAGCTCAACTTTGGATATGATCTATGTTATCTTGATTATACACTTGAACATAGACATATATTATGAAGGATGTATGCATCTAAATTTTATCATTTTTTTATCATCACTAATATTATTATTAGTCGACACTAACATTGTTAATTTCATCTAATGATCACTAATCCTGTCTAATTTTGTCTACTTCATCTTTACTAATCCTCTTAGTATTTTTTCTAACACCCCTTTCCATTATTCTTAATCTACTAACCTTATTCACATTTCATAAAATATTACTCCTTTTATTCCACTTATTAACATCCCAAATCCCTCTTATGCCCACTTGTGAATTTTAAATTCACAAAATCACACCTATTCCTTGGCTTCTCTATAAGCCTAACCACTAGCCATGGCATCATCACTTTATTAAACTATTATAATCCTCCTATAATCATCATTATATTACCTAATGGAATCTAGAACTCTCTACCACCCTTATCCTTTTCTAGAGAGTTATCTCTCTAGATAATTTTAAAGAATTTCAAATTCCTTAGAATTCCTTCCTTCCTCTCTAGATTCTTCTTCTCTAGAAGCTTTCAATGAATTTTTAATTCATTAGAAAAACTCCCTCCATGGTCTATTTAAACAACTTCACTCCATTTGGAATCTAATGAAAAAAATCTTTGAGAAATCAGTCCATACTATCAACTTGTTCATTATCAAGATAATCATATGTTGTCCAAGAAAATCTAACTCTATAAGTAATCTAACATCTATAATCCTTAGTATTTTTGTTTGAACCTTGATTGGGAACATTTATATTTAGATTAGAATGTTGTTTTAAATATCCATTATATTGCATTTTGAACTATTGTTTCCAATTTTAATGGTACATTGTAGATTTGGGTAAATTTTGATATAATTCTTATGTCTAAATTCCATTGCTCAAATTATCATCTCAAATTTGGTGAACACATTGGAATACCTCCTTTAAAATAACCCTTTTGTGTGTAAGAAATGTTAAATAACCTTTCAAAACTAGTTAAAAGAATATTGGGATCCAAAATTTTCAAATTTTCATGTTCCAAAAGAAGTGTGGTATTACAATGTAAATTGGGGTTTTAAAGAGGTAGTTTTGAGGATCTCAACTAGGGTTTTGCTTAACTATATAGACTAAAAATTAACCATTGAATTTATTATTATTTTTTTGGCCTTTTTAAAAATCACCTCTTGATAGAGACAATTTTTATTTTCATAATTAGTTTTGATAGTAAATTGTGGTTTTGATTAAATATTATTTTAAATTAATAATAAGTATCTTGACTTCTTACTAGTGATTTATACTCTGATAACCTGGTTATATTGTAGGGGTAAAGTAAATTTTTATCACTATTAACATTAGTAGATTTTTTATACTAATCAAAATCACCTATCCTCAATCATGATATTTATTTTCAATTACAGTTTTGCTTCTACAAGAAGCGATTTTGATTTAGCTTTTAGTCACTAACTAAAACTTGTGGTTTTTGCTATCTAATAATTTTTTTGTCTCTTTATGGTTTTTATTTTCTTATAGGTAAAGAGATATTTTTTATAGATAAACTCAAATACCCCTAAAATCACCTTTGTGACTATAATCTATAATATCGCATCTACACAATTGTAGTTTTGAATCCTAGTTACAGTTTTACAAGTTACAAAGGTGGTTTTATAAGCAGATAGATAGTAGTTGTTATTATTATATTCTCTAATATTTAGTCATAAATATTTAAATGTATATATATATAGGGTTTTATTCTCATAAACATTGTAAATATACATTATACACATCTTGTATATATTATAAATTTTAAAGTGTGCAAAACTACCTCTCAATAGAGGTAATTTTGATTTGTAAATAGTCTAAATATTTTAAAAACATCACCTATTCCATAATTTTAAAATTAGTTTGTATGTATCTATTTAAATTTTCTTGGAATAAAAACCACCTCTTGAAAGAGGTGATATTGATATAAGATCCATGGGTGATATGTATCTTTTATTTCTTGTGTATTTATCTCATAGTCAATTAAATAAACTTTTACTTGCGTATTTTTCAACCTAATTTTGATTTTATAAGGTGAAATGTGATGTGGAACTTATCCCCATGAATTTGCCTAATAATTAGCGGTTAGTGACATGGATTTCATCATCATGCATTCAACCAAACTCCATATTCTGATAAAGTATACAAATCAAGGAAAACTATCATTAGGCCAAGTGGTTAACCCCATATAGGTCTTTTGTGAAGGGAAAGAGTTAACTCTCTGACCCCAAGC
The DNA here is from genome assembly GCA_037957365.1 of Torreya grandis. Taxonomy (NCBI): domain Eukaryota; kingdom Viridiplantae; phylum Streptophyta; class Pinopsida; order Cupressales; family Taxaceae; genus Torreya; species Torreya grandis. The sequence continues at coordinate 1,391,597 of JARHVA010003524.1, forward strand.
ATTAGATAACACCCTATACATATTTGGTCACCATGTACCTAGTGCATATCAAAAATTCCCTTAGAGAGATCATATAGTCTAGGATAGGACCTTCAACCATAATAGGAAACTTGATGTTAGGGCCAGTATCAGCCTCCATAGTGACTATCAAGTGTAGATAGGTTTGAGAGGATATGGGAGATTGTATAATGGGTCACCATCCTACAACCTCACTCACAAATAAATTAGATGATGCAATCATCAAGTTACACTCCTGTATTAGTTTACTAACCTTAGGTTTATGGTTTGATTTATTTGGTGGGTGTTGTGCTAGACTAGTGATTTTTGTGAGCCAAACTAGCTTTTTATTCAAGCTTATACATGGCTATCAAGGTATCCTATATCATCATATTGTATATCCTTGCCTATATCATATTTCCTTATACATTTTATCCTTATCCCCTTATCTTGTACATTCTTAGCTTACCTCATCTCATTTTGTCTTCTCTCATTACCTCTCAACATAATCATATATTAGTTTATTCTCTATCATCTCATCTCATCTCTTCTTAACCTAATTTAGTCTTGATTATTCTATCCTATCCCTACCATAGTCTTCCATTATCTTTTACAGCCTAGTTATACCCTATCCTTGTTTAGCCATATCACTATTCCCACACTATTGGTCTTACCCACTTAGTCTACCTAGATCACATCCTTATCTTGTATCTTTTCCCATCCTAGACACACCCTCATTACCACATATTTAGTCCTATCATCTATTCTAATCTTTCCTTATCCATCATCACATATTATCCGACCATTATATTACATCAAGTCATACCCCCTTCATATCCTTTAGTCTTACCCTAGTCATCCCTACACCATATTGTAGCTATACCCTCTCATCTCCTTCATACATTTTTATCTTATATAACCTAAATCAACTTGTATATACTCATAACCTTAATCATATTTTGTATTTCCATCCTATACATTATTAATAATCTACATACTTATATACCTTATCCTTCATCATATCTTGTACCTCCATATCTTTTATATATATATATATATATATATATATATATATATATATATATATATATATATATATATATATATATATATATATATATATATATATTTATCCATCTTATTTGTCATCATATCTCACCTTATTCATCCTTAATCTTGTTTAATCATGTACATCTTGTCATCTCAACTTAAACATATCATAATCTAGCTTTAACTTGACATCCTCATATTTCTTTATCACCCTATCTTATCATATCATCTAGTCTTTCCTCATCTAGACAAATCCCATCTTATTTTGTCTTGCCATTTTATTATATAACATATCTAGTTGGAATTTTAATTCACACACTTTTCCAAACCATTCTCACCATAAACCTAGTCATAATTGCATCACCAACATTATGTACTTGTCATGATCTCAATCCCATCATCCTTGATTCCTCCATTTATTCCCATTGACCCTTCATCACATAATCTTATATCCATCCCACTTTGATAAAATCAATATAAGGCTTGAGCTGGTCCATTTGTTTTCCTTACACATCATCATTATCTTTTATATTACCCATCACTTTATCACATTTCATACTTAGTCAATACATAATTAACAACCTGTCACTTTATTAGTTTTAATTTAGCATCTAGTCATCCTCAATCTAGTCATCCCTAATCTAATCATCTTGCCTATTTATAAATAGCACCCATGGGATAAATAGGAACACACATCATTGGATTCCACTCAACATGAAACCTCATATGTTGAATCTATAAGGGTGCAAGTTGATAAAAAAATTAATCAAGCCAAATAATCAATTTAGTTGTGATCCAAAAATAATTAATCAAAGCCCATAAGAGTTTCATAATTAGCTAGGTCAAAAAGAATCATCTCATAATAAAAACATCCTTGAGATGATAGGGGATCATCTAAGTTAAAATAATCATCTTCCAAGTCTAAAGTCAAATACCCTTAGTGAAGCCTAGTTATAGGTACCAGGGGACAATAAAAATACAATCAAGTTAGAAAACCAAGAAGTCATTATGGCACTAATTACCACACAATTCAAATAAGTCAAAATTAATATGGTTGATCATCCTTATAATATTTGGATAAAAAAGAAAATAATTCAAACATTCTTAGATTCCTTAACCTCATTTATCATATGGCACAAATAAAAAATGTCCCCTCCACCAAAGCCAATGGTGTATGAAACTATTGAACTCTATTTTATATCTCCTCCCAATCACATTATTCATTATCATATCACTCATCCACATCCCCTATCTCACTATCAAAACCATCTAATTATATCACCACCACACATCACCTTCTTGGGTAACAACATCTCTTGTAGGGATTACAAAAACACCTAGTTGAGATTTCTAAAGGATGATAAATAAATAATAAATTAAGTTCATAAGGATATCAATGAATCTATCATCGATAACATGGTCTTAACATCACACCTAGAATAGGTGTTGGCTGAAGAAAGTGTTAACATTCCTGCATCTCGCACCCATATCTAATCAAATTGAGATGTCAAAAGTAAAAAAAATCATCTAATGGTGAAAAATGATCTTTTGGCATGTTGGTAAAGTACCATTATTAAAAATAGTTTTTGACATCATGGTAAAATAATATATTGTCCACATTATACCTCAATACTATGGGTAAAAATCCATCCCTCGTCAATCCCATCCATGTCATATCCATCTACTATCATATCTTGTATCCTATTATGTCAATCCTTTCTTCTATTCTTTACCTTCATAAGGGATTGGAATATGCCTTGAGTAATATTCTTGAATCATCTTATCATATCTTCCAATGGACACTTAGACAACTAGATATATAGTTCTTTCATGATTTGGTCATTGATGATCACTAGTCTATTCTTCATTGGTCCTCATCCCCATATCAACATCACCCTCATCCTTTTGTCATCCCATTAATTATTTAATCCATCCTTATCTTGGTTTCTAGGCTTGTCAATCCCTTTGTTAGTAACCCCATTTGTATAGCATACATACTTATTCTCAAAAGAAATGAAAATTGAAATATTCTAAAAAGATCCTAAAAATTATAAAATCCTAAAAGTACTAAAAACCTCTAAGTTGTCTTGTCTTATGTATTGACTATCCTAGTATTCTTATCTTATGTTCTAATTTATACATCTCATTATCATCCTACCTTATCTTATGTCCTAATGGTCTTATCATTTTATCATATTACCTTGTCTCAACATCCTAGTCATTTTATCTTATGTCCTTTGTAGCCTTATCCTAATCCTAGTCCCTCATCTACTCTAAATCCATACCCTTTTCCAAGTCTATAACCTTAATCCAGATTCACATCATCATGACCAACTTAGTAAAATTCATCACCTGATCAATCATCCTATCAACTCTCATCTGGATAATTAGATAAAACACGAGGACACTACATGTAGATACTTGTGTATGTTTCTTGTATGATTTGTGTTGTTTGAATTTTTTACATGTTTTTATCATGTATATATCCACATATATTTTTTTGATTGTCTATATTTATCATAATTTAATTAGTATTTTAATTAGTCTTACATCAGGTCTCTTTCATCAAGGGTGTAATGAATGAGGATGCTATAATGGATCTAAAAAATCTAGAATAATGTTTTTGGCTTCCCTATGTAGAGTTCATCATTTTTCTCTTTTATAATCAAACACTTTGGCAAAACATTATCTTGGTCATATTTATATCATGGAGCATACTGCCTAGTGATATACTTACATCATATTTTTTAGACTATGATGATACATATTATAGTAACACTATATTGACAATGGACTACACTCATATCCTCTATCTCCTGCCTAATCATCTAGTCATATTTACCCTATCATCAAATAAATTATCACAGTCCACTCATATAATATCCAATCATTCCTCTAAACCATTTATCATCCTATATATATCTTCTAACCAACCATCTATCATCTCTCTAGTCATCAACATTCCAACTCAACTCTCAATCTTATCATCATCATTACTAACATCTACCTCATAACTAACATGTCTAATAGTCATCATCATGTTCCTCCTCTAGTCTATCTCATTATCTATCATCTAGTTTAAATGGCATTAGCCTGAGGTATTTTCAAACTATGTAGGAAGTCCTTAGTCACATGGTGTGCCTAAGGTTAGCACGTCTACTCTCTCCTCTTTCCTCACCATTTTTTATCATATCTCTATTATCATCCTCAAGTCTTACATTAGTCAAATCCTTGATATATAATATCAATCATTAACTAATTAGTATATTGATCAATCACCATCCCAAAAATCATCTCCCTCATCTTTTCATCAATCACCTACACTTGTCTATTAAGCCTGATAAGTCACAACTTTAATCTTTTCTTCCATCAGTCATCCATTATCACTGATTGGTCAATTCATCATTTAAATTTTACAATTTCTTCCTTCAATTTGGGTATGACTAGGATTATAACTTTATCATCTCTTTCTCAATTGCATGTGTCATTGCTATGGGCATCATCATTATTAATCACATTATGGATCAATAATTTGATGCATTGTAGTCCAATTCTTCTCCTTCATCCTTTGGTCACTTGATCATATCATTTTTTATTCTCTCATCTCCATCATCTTATGATTTACCTTTATATTTGAGCTACACACATCATTAATCTTATTAAATCATTATCTTATTTTATCTTGATATTCGGCCAACATGCATCCTTGATTGGGATACATCTAAAGCTTGTGATATTTATCATCTTGGTTTAAAGCTCTCCCTATCATGTGTCCTTGCCTAGGATACATATAAAACTTACAACCTTTTATCTTATCATCATCATGTTATGGTTGATTCCCCCTTGGGATATGTCGACAACCATGATCCTATCATTTATACTCCCTATGCATATGTCTTTGTTAGGAACATCATCACTTTGTATCTCACTAGTCATGTTGAGCTCATTTTTCTTCATCATCTACCTCCCATATAACATCCCAACTCGTTATCTCTTCCATCACATCCTTCCCCTCATTTCTCCTTTTCAAGTGACCATCCACCTCCTACCTCCCCACATGTCCCCTAAAGGGGGCATCATGTGTCCATAATTAACTAATATTCATCCAAGAGTGTATTTATTCTTTGAAAAAAAATTACTCCTTCTACATCATTTAGTTGTAATTCCCTTTCAAATAAGGGGAAAATGTATGCACCTAAATTTTATCACTTCATTTATCATCACTAATATTATTATTAGTCAATACTAACATCATTAATTTCATTTAATAAGCACTAATCCTATTTATTCTTATCTAATTCATCTATACTAATCCTCTTAGTATTTTTCCTAACACCCCTTTCCATTATTATTCATCTATTAACCTTATTCACATCCCAAAAAATATTACTCCTTTTATCCCACTTATTAATGTAGACACCTAAAACTAGCCATCAATGGCCTTTGATTGGACTTCAAACTGATTCTTACCAACCATTGAAAATTAATCCTAAGAATCCTTGAACATCCCAAATTTACTTGTGAATCATTCATAAAATCTCATAATCCCATTGAGACATCCCTAATTAGATCATCCTAGTGTAAATAACAAAAAACCTCTCATGGATTCATCTCTAAGCAACCTATGTCATCATAACATGCAATTTGACCTAATTAAATGGGGAAAGTGCACACATGAATTTAAATCAAATCTTGAAAATTCTAAAAGGCCTAAATATAATTAATTAAAATACTAAACCAAATTTATCCATGTGCAATTAATGAAATTCTAAAAAAGGAAATTAAAAAATGTAAATATCCTAGTTTTTCATCATGACATTTGTGAGTTGTCAAGCCTTTGAAATTATATCAAAACATCTCACCCATTCCTATTCATTGAAAATCATGAGATTTTGACACCTTTTAACTCTAATAGGTTTAATTAATCCACTAAGGTTAGATTTGAACCCATTTCATGTTTAAACTACACTCTAACTTACGTTAAGTTGGGGTTAGTTTCTAAATCTATAAATACAAGCATTTGCCTCTTCATTTAGAGAACTTGGATATTGTAGAGCTATAATGTTGGCTTTTTATATAAGACTCATGAAAATACTGTTATAATTCCTAAATATTGAGCCAAACCACATCAATCATAAGCCAAGCCACAATTTAACTATGGTGCCAAAGAGAGAAGGAGATAGCCAAACTTCATTGCCAAAGACTCTTTGAGCACAAACCGAGCAAACCATGAAAAAATCACTTAGATATCTTAAGGAAGATAAGGATTTTTTCATTATTTTAATTTTAATTGTGGTTTCATATGTATTTTTATCACTATGCTTCCCCTAAGATCAAGGCTTCGAGATGTTAGCATGTTAGTCTATTGATTTTTTTTTTGTGAAACTAACACTTGTTATAATCTCCTCTCTATTGTCAAATTATTATGATCATAAATGGTATACTCAGTGGGACCTAAATGCATCCATTATAATAAAGGATACCAAGATGAAACTCATAAGTCTTCAAATGAATGCTTGAATATCTTCAAAATTGGAGTTTTATCTTTGTTTTCGCTATATTTTTATTTTTTGTGCTAACTCAAATCTATACAAAGACCGACATCAGTCAGGCATAATTAGCATTGGTTATGACTAACCATCATCAATTATACCTAGTTGAGCTTGGTTCTATGTGATCACCATTGGTCAAGATTTAGGGTGAAACATGGCTTAAAAAAATTACATCTTGAATCTTTTTAGCATTCCTACTAGTTATTTTTTGGTTTCATTGATATTTATATTCCCTATCTAATCATCTCATTACATGTTTTAAGAAGTTTTTATCATATTTTGAGCTAACTAATATTTTTTAATCATGTTTATTTTGCCTTCATGTTCATAAGAAACCAATCTTGGTCCTTATTGACCAATATCGATTATTACCAACTGACATCAGTTCTCTAGTAATCGGTGTCAGTCTCTATGTTTTAAATACAGATCAAACTTGAGAGCTATTTTCCTAAATATTATTTTCTCATACTTGATTAGGCTTCAAAGCAAGAGGAAAATCTCTAACTCTTACAGGTGCAAGGCAAGAATAGAACATAAGTTTACAAGTTTAGACTCATGAACATTTCATTTTGGGTGTTTAAAATGAATTTAGCTAAGTCTTAAACACTTCATTTTGGTGCCTAAAAAGAATTTCTAAATATTAAACATTTTATTTTTAGTGCTTAAAAGGAACCTATAATTTTTAAGTCTTGAACGCTTAATTTTGGTGGCTAAAAAGAATAATTAAGTCTTGAATATTTGATTTAAGTGCTTAAAATAAACCTAGGTGATTTATGTTAAGTTACTTTGTGTGCATTATTTCAATATTTTTGAAATTAGGCCAAGGGACCAAGGAACTTAATCAAATAATTTAATTTGGTGCCTAAAACAAACATTAACTTATATTGTAATTTCTTGAAAGTGTTTGTTACTTACGTGTTTTTTTGTGCAAAATGAAGAGTGCATGTATGCTCTCCCCCCATACTATATAGCTAACTTGGGTAACCAAAAGCGCCTTTTCACTTGTAATTTATGCTTAGTCTAAGGCATGGAAAGAATGTTATCTAGGCTTTCCCCAAAACCCACATGGTTTGGGTGATATAAAATCAACCCTAAATTCTTTCCGCTTAGTTTTATTTTCTTGCAACTTGGCTTATGAAGGGGAGTTCATAGATTCTTATTGAGTTCTTTAGGGGTGCTTAGACCTAGGAATTCATCTCTCAACACTATACTAACCCTACTCTATGGTAGGGTATATAAATCATGGCACACATATTATGAGAGTGGGGTTGAGTGACTAACCTCTCCTTCTGTAATGAATACTTGAGCTAGGTTTAGTTAACCAAGGGATTCCACTAAGTAGTCTATGGATGGAATCATTATGCAAAAGAATAGACCATTGCATGGTAAGTCAATCAGTATGAACTCAATTAATGTGATTCATCTCTAGTGTTAATCACACTTGGGACCAATCTAAACGTTCAAAAATTATAGTTTTAGTCAACCCCATTTGACCAACCTTATTAGTTTAGGGCTTAGGACAATTTACTTAATTATATTTTGGTATTTTTCCTTTATTGCTTGATATTTGAGTCTAAAACTTTGTTTTTTTATGTCACATTAAAATGAGTTATTTATCCACACTATTCTATTATTTGAGGATGGTGTTATGTTATTTATTTGACACCTTGATTTACCTTAGACGTTTTATGTCAAAAACATTGTACATGTCACTTGATTGAAATGGGTAACATGATGCTTCCCAAATCATTTTAAGTTTGTGCCTTGAAGTCTTTGAAACAAGCCATTATTTATACCTTTAGAGAGTGATAATATCATTATGCTACTCAAATTATTTCATAGAATCATGTTTTCTTTGTCCAAGTTTCACATTTTGAACCATGTGTGTTTTTTTGGTCTTTGTATAGTGCCATTATTCCATTTAATTTTGTCTATCTTGTTTGTTCAAAAGAGCCTAATTTTCCTAAGTTGAGTTTTTAATTAAACTTGATAGGTTTGAATCTATACACTAATTGATTATTGTTTAGGCCTTATCTAATTAGGGATTAGATAATGATATTTATCTTTTGGGTTGCGTAACTTAAGTTAATTATTTACCTAAATTCAAAATCTATTCATTTATACCATTATTTGGGAGAAAACAATCTATCCCCAAGTGCCTTTTGTTTCATGCCTCATGCCAATTCGATCAAGTTCATGTTTAAATTCAAGTGTCTAGTTTATGCCAAAGTGTTCCAAGTTTATTAGATTAAATACCCTTTTGTTTTAAGTCTAGCTTTTGAAACCACATTTGGCTAAAAGTCCTAGCACATGCCTTATTTGAGCCTAGCTTTTGATGCTACATTTGGCCAAAAGACCTAGCAACCTTTCTTTCCCTAGAGTAGACCTACTTAGAACACTTTGTCCTTAGAGTCTGGAATTTTTTTTTAGTTCATCCACTTGACATTTTTTGTGTGATAAAATTAATGTTATACATTTGACATTATACATTTTTATACCAAGTTTTGTCACAAACCATTTTGGAGATACAACTCCATCCCCTTGTCCAAGTTAGACCTAGTTTGAACCTTTTGCCTTTATAGACATTATTTTTTAGAGTTTTTAAAACTCTCATACCATTTTATCTTGAAGAATTCACCATAGATTTTACCATGTATCACTATACACATAGTGGTGTCATGTACAATATAGGGTATGGAAATGTGGTCACATAAGAAGACTTTGTTCAACACCCCTAAGGAGATGATGTAGGTTGTGAGATGGATTCTTATCCACCTTACAATGCTCAATTAGGGGGAAAAATTCAAGATACTTTGCCTCATTATTTGGTCAACATGCCTCCATACTTAGATCAAAACCAAGAATAAATGGCACAATACTTGGCTAGCGTACCTATAGTTACATAATGAGTTCAACAACAACCTTACTACATTATAATTCCATTAGAATATGACCCATACTTATTTTATCATCACTTGCTTGTGAATAAGGATGAAGTCTTAATCAGAACCATAGAGGTAGGGGCTAAGTTTTTGGTAGACTTTCCCCATGAAAACTTGCCAAGTAATGTAATAGGGCCTTACGACATTTCTTATAATCAGAACAATGAGACAACCCTCATGCCATAGTGTCGACACCATATCAGTACCCTCATATGTTATTCATAGGTAAGGGCCTCATGTAGGATCATTTCATATAAATGTAGACAAAATGCTAGACTTATTTAAACCTAGTTTGCAAATTTAATAATACGACTATGTCAATTACTCCTATTATTGAGTTATCTCCATCAACAAGAGTTTTAGTTGAGTTGAAAGGTTGAGAAAATTAAGGTATAGACCCATTTATATAAATCACTTCAGTATAAAACATGTTCACTACCCTAAGTATTGAAGAAGTATCTTTTGCTTCTATGCAAAATAGTGAGCCAAACATAGTGGACAACACACAAACAATGTCCAATTTAGACCAAAGTGGTGTAAATGCACAAACAACTAGTCAACAACAAACTATGCCTTTAGTCAATACCATGAGTGGTTTGTAAATGTATGGTGAAAGAACTTCCACCTCCTAACCTCAAACAAATACCTCTAATATGTAACTAGCTACTTATTCTAGCACACAACAATAAGGATTAAGTAGTGAAGCAATGACCAGTGCCATGCCTCAACAAAATGTGATGAATGTTACTCCACCACAATAGGTAATGACTAACATTAAAAAATAACAGGCACAATCCAATGTACCCACATAGTAGATTTAAAACATATTACTACCTCAACAAGTGGTAACCAATGTTCCACTTCATCAGGTAGTGATGAACATACCTCTTCAATAGTAGACCAACATACCATTGCAAAACCTAAATATGTCTAATAAATAATGTACAAGTATTGGTCAGCAATAAATTCCAAACCTGTAACATGCATCTACCTCCCAATAGGTATCATGAAACTAAGAGGTTTTAATGTTCCATAATTACTAATTAGGAAACAATTTCCTTTCATGCCAAACTTTCCAAAAGTTGAATGACAGGGACTTGGTTCATAATTTCCCCTCAATCAGCTAGACATGACTAGTCAAAAACAAAACCTTAATCAACCTCAATAGGTGTAGTACAACCATATCCCTCCATCTCAATATAAATTTCCTCAAAACCAAGCCTATACACCCAATCCCAACTAGAATATCACACAAAAATGTGTGAAATTTCAACAATCACACCCTAATCCACATATGCATATTCATGGTCCATTTCTAAATCAAACCAACATTCCACAACAAACCTAGCCCCACCACAAACCAATGTTCCCACTAGTTTCCTAATTTAAGAACTATAATAAATGAAGGATGCAATTACCACCATCTAAGGTGGGAAACAAACTAAAATTTTTAAGTTGGATGATGTGTGTTCTTACCCTTTAAACATGGAGTATTGGCAAATACCATTTCCTCTAGGGTAGGAACCACCAAATTTTGACAAATATAAAGGGAAAGGTGACCCCAAGGCCCACTTGATGGAATTATTTTTTCATGCCAACCAGTGGCCTATAGTGACATATAACTTTTACTAATGTTTCCATGGAGCCTATTGAGACAAGTATTGGAATGGTTTCTAAAATTACTCAAGAATTTAGTTTCTAATTTTGACAATCTTTCAAATAAGTTTGTGCATCACTTCTCTTACAATCATGAACATGAGATTTAATTGGTTTATTTGATCCAAGCCAAATAAAAGGCTGGTGAAAGATTTACAAGATATATGTAGCAATAGATATCCCTTGTAAGCTGATTTATCCATGGTCTACCATACAAGCAACTAGCTACTATGTTTACCAAAAATTTGTGTAGTGAGATATCTTACCATCTGGAGTTATAGTGCATACACACTTCTAAGGAAATAATTGACAAAGGTTTGTTTATTGAAAGAGCCTTTATTAATAAAGGTATGATTAAACCTACCTCATCAAATTAGAGCCAAAATCAAAACTAGAACAATGGCTAAAATTAGAACCAAGTCTACGCATAAGAATCACAACTAGCCTAAGCTAACAATTATGACAAACCCAAGTAGTTAAATTGCAATAAGAATGTTTTGGGAAATGGAGTGATAGAGTTGTGGCATGTCCAAATAGTGTAGACACTATCTATTCAACTTATGCCACATATGCAAATTATTCCTCACCAATAAATTATTTAGTAAACACAACAAGCACAATAGCCTAGATTAGTGCAATAAATATAACAACTTATTCCTTTGTAAAAATCTCCTCTAAGGAGAACCATGCCTACTCATCACATCTTTAGTGACCTTGGAGATCCCATTGAATCTATGTTTCATAAGCTCATCATAGCTAATTTGATTGACTAGCCTATTTCAAAACACTATCCTAAGGGCATTGACTATCCAAACTATTACAAGAAAAATGAATTATATAAGTATCATCAGGTTAATGGATATAGCTTACATCATTGTGTGAAAATTAAATATTTGATCGAGAATATGTTGGAAGATAAGGAGATCATGTTGGATCATGGAGATTCTACATCTAATCAAAACCTTGATATTTATTAGAATCCCTTTCCATAACATAATAACCAATAATAGTAGTAACAGTGACCAAGACAATAATAAAAACAATATCAATAGCTAAGGTATAACCAACAAAACCAATAATGTCAAATGAATGGATTTAACCAAGTCTAGAATGATGCCAACAACCAATAGACATACCATGTAGTTTCACATAACTATAGCAAGGTTGTAGGTCATATTGTAGGAGGTCGTGTTAATACCATCTCCATCAATCCAAGACAAAGTACCAATCAAACAAAACCATTGCTAAGCATTCCCAATCAACCAACACATGCTAGTGATCCTTCTTTGACCTGAGACCACATACAATTAAACCAACAAGCAGATATTCCCACTTTTGGTCCTTATATTAATAATTCAATATTAGCATGTGACCACGTACTAGCACACTAGCAATTGAGACTTATCCTATCTAGTCCCCCTCCACCATCATTTCTTAGAAATAATGTTCCTATATCTAATCTTTATTATGTAATCATAACTCAACAATCGAAGACTACCATAACAGGCCCACAACCATCTGCCACTTCACCCATCTAACCAACTGTTCTAGCTATGAACAAGCCATTTACTATTGTCCAAGAAAAGATGTTCGATATTATGGAATAATTTTAGAAGATGCTTGCAAAAAAATCCATTTTAGACTTGATGCATACATCTATAATCCACAATAACATCTTGACTAAGTTCCTTGGCTAATCCCAAATTCCTATTGACATATCTATAGAAAAATTCAAGATTTATTTAGATACTTAGCTCCAAGCCAATAATTTATCTTCAACCAAAGTGATATGACATCCCTTATCCCTTTGCATAATAATCCATTATACATAGAAGTTATCATAATGTGTCACAAAGTGAAACTTGTCCTCATATACAATGGATCAAGTCTAAATATTGTCTCTAAAGCTCATCAAGCTTCTTAGGTCCACAATAGCTAACTTACATCTAGAGACAATCATAATCAAATCATATGACAATGAAGAATGAGAATCACAAGGCACTATTAGCTTTCTAGTTATCATTGGGCCCTTGACCCATGATATACTATGTCATGTTTTAAACCTTAAATTGTAATATAATATGCTTTTGGGTTGACCTTGGATACATGATATTCATGTAATCCCATCAATATTTCACCACTATATCAAGTTCCCCCATTCTAGTATGGAGGTCACCATTCATGGAGATTATGAAGCCATATGAACATTGCAAGCATTTAGAGGCTAAGTACTAAATATATAACTACCATGTTGTCTTGAATATGGTTTCCAAGAAGGATAAGGTAAAATAAATACATGTTGATTCACCAAAGGCCAATTGCATTGACCCTAACAGCCTTGATTCATTTTCCCATATACTACCCCCTGAAATATCTAATCATTATACTATCTCAGCTAATGGCCTAAGATAATCTTTGACCCATGATAAATTCCCCATTTCCAATCTTCCATAGAACCCAAAGTTATTTGGAAGACTTAAATCCCAACCTCCTTGCATATAATGGTAAATAAATGGAAAAGGAAAACTACATAGTTTAACACCTATCATTTTCATACCAGCCTCTAGCCAAGAACATGACCCTCTTGCAGATGATAAGTCATGGTTGTATAATGACAAATTGGCTAACTGTTATATCAATGCCAAGTATCCCATTTCAAACAAAATCATGGAGAAGTATGTTTATGAAGGAGGAGGCCTTGGGATGAATCAATAGGGTCTGCTTGAGCCAATTTATACCACTTAGTATAAAAAAACATATGGAATTAGATTTAAACCACCTGGAGATGACCCACATATCTAATTCTTGTTTTAATTCCAATGACTAGTGACAATGATGTTGACAACAAACTAGAGTTTGATCATAGCCTTTTTGGTGACTTAACCCATACTGATTTATTTGAAACTAATGACATTTTTACTTTTCAACCAATTATTCATCATAATCCACTTCCATTATATTATACTCAAATAATAGATAAGGGCCAATAAGAATCAATAGTGTCAGTTGATAAGTTTCATACTGATGAGGCCTTCTACTATTTTCTAGGCCTTAGGGATAATGTTTCGTTGGGAGACCACAAACAATGGTTCTCAATCAAGTTAGATCCTGAAGCCTATTTTTGAGAATGGGTGAACACCCTTAGTAAAAAATAAATAAATAAAACATTGAGGTCCCAAAGTGAAAACCTCTTTGAGGTGTTTTTAGACCAGGGAAATATTAAAGAGAAAGGCTAGTCTAGTGGTGAAAATGTGTTTCAGGCACCATTAGATAGGGGTGTTCAACCTTCCTCAAACATAGCTCAAAATACCACCAATGATGAACTTGCCTATAGGTCCAAGTTCAGTCTTAAAGAACAACAATATTTTGATCGAATCATCTAGGAGTTCCCAACTATATTTGTTACATGGCCATCCCTGCCATTAAGGGATTATGATTCATCGTTCATAAGAGAACTTAAAGATCCAATCATAATAGAGACTCTATCATTATAGGATATTTTAAATCTTTACTAACCATTCTAGAAGATGGTTCAACCCTTCTAGTGGAGGACATAAAGGAAGTTAACATCGAGACTCCCAATTACCTAAAATGGATCAAAGTAGGTGCATCCCTCACTAAGGAGAAACGTGAAGTTTTTACACCCCTTTTAATAGAATTTTATGATATATTTTCATGGGCCTACTCTAATATGACTAGTTTGAACCCTGCCTTAGTTTTACACCACCTTGTGGTACATCATAATGCCAAACTTGATAAACAAAAATTATGTAAGATGTATCCTCACATTACTATATTATAAATAAAGAGTTATAAAAAAACTTAGAAGTAAGATGTATTTGACCGATCAACTAATCAGAGTGGATCTCCAATGTTTTACTAGTCAATAAGAAGCTAGAAAGAATCAAAATATGTACTAATTTTAGAGATATAAAAAATCCTACCCCAAGGATGACTTTCCTCTACCAAGTATTGACATGATTTTTGACTTCATAGTGGGTTATGAGATGTTTTCACTGATGGATGGATTTTTAGGGTACAACCAATTCTAAATCGCATTAGAAGACCAACATAAAATAGTGTTCGCCACTTTATGGGTGACATTATATTATCAAGTTATTCTATTTAGTCTTGAAAACATAGGGGCCACCTACTAAAGAGCCATGATCATTATATTTCATGATATGATGAATGACATTATTGAACACTATGTTGACTAAATACTAGGTAAATCAAAGACTATGGCCAATCATCCAACAACACTAAGGAGGATATTTGAGAGACTACATGAATATAAAGTACAAGTCAACCCTAATAAATGTGTTTTTGTAGTTACTTCAATAAAATTTATTGGCTTCATTGTGTCTCACCAAGGCAGTGAAGTTGATCCTGCCAAAGTACTAGCCATAATAAATATGCCTTCATTAACCAATTTGAAGTAGCTCCATTTTTTTTAGGGCAAGATAAAATCCATTAGATGATTCATATCTTAGTTGGCAAAAAAATTTCACCCCTTCACATATTTACTAAAGAAAAGGGTAGATTTTTACTAGGATGCTAAATGTCAAAACATTTTTTAGCACTTGTAGGACTATCTTGAAAATCCACTTGTTTTATTGCCTCCAATACTGGGAAGTCCATTCTTACTATATCTATCTACCATAAATAAAGCCTTGGGGGCACTTATAGCTCAACTTGATGATAATGGAAAAGAGCAAGATGTGTACTATTTAAGTCATACACTGGTAGCATATGAGTATAATTATATGCCTATTGACTAATCCTATTTAGCTATGGTCTTTACAACTAAAAAATTGTGACATTACATGTTAAACAATAAGACCATGGTCATTTCAAAATTAGATCCACTAAAGTATCTACTATCTAAATTAGTGATATAAGGCCATATCGCCAAATGGATCATGCTTCTCAATAAATTTGAGATAGAATATGTCAACCAAAAATCCATCAAGGGGCATGTTCTTATAGATTAACTTGTTGAAGTACCCTTTGTAGATATAGAGCTACTAACATTCCAATTCCTAGATGAATCCATTATGACCATCATTGAAACACCTCTTAAGGAGCAACACTAGAAGATGTAGTTTGATGGATCAGTCACTACACATGGATCAGGGTCAGACCTTTTATTCATTATATCATAGGGGGATCTAATCCCTAAATCATTATAAATTAGTTTTCCTTGTACCAACAATGTGGCCAACTATGAATCACTTAGTATAGGTATTTGATAGGCATTACAATGAAACATAAAACATCTAAAGTTTTATGGTGATTCTCAACTAATCATCAATCAGGTTATAGACCATTTTTAGAACAAAGATGATAAGTTAGTTTTATATAAGGCCATGGTTGACACTCTCAAATAGAAAAATATCAATATCAAGTTTAAACATATACCAAGGGCTAGTAATAGAACAATAGATGTCATGGCCACCATTAGATCATTAATTCATCATATAGATACGGCCAAAGAATACCTATTTCTTATTGAAAATATGTTAGCACCAGCTCATGAACCTTCAACTATCCCAATGATTTGTGATATTATTGGTCCCATATCTATTTGGTATTCTGACCTTTACACATATCTTCATGACCAAATAATGTCACTAGACCTATTGTGAAAATAATCCAAAACCTTTATCTACCATGTTGCATGTTATACCTTACTTGGACCAACCCTTTACCACTGTAGTTTTGGTGGAACTCCAATTAATTATTTAACTTTGATAGAATATACATTAACATTATAGAAATTTCATGGAGTATGTGGAGACCATACAAGTGGGTTTGTCCTATCTAAAAATCTCTTGCGTACTGGGTATCATTAGCCAATGATGGATACAAATGTAGTTGCATATGTGAAAAGATGTGATAAATGTTAATAACATGTAAATCTGATTCATACTTCAGCCAAGACACTAAAACCAATGCTTATACCATGTCCATTTTCTATATGGGGCCTTTATTTCATTGGGAAGATAAACTCCGCCTCATTTGATGGCCATAAACATATTCTTACTACCACATAATACTTCACTAAGTGGATTGAAGTTACACCCCTCACTTACGTGACTGGAAAGAAAAATATACAAATTCATATTTAACCATGTAATTTTCCATTATGGTATCCCCTCGAACATTATGTTTGATAATGGTAGATCATATAAGAACAGGGATGTCAAATCACTATGTGCCAAGTACAAGATTAAACAACATTTTTCCATGGCATATTACCCATAAGGTAATGACTAGGCACAAGCATATAATAAAACCATTTTCAATATCCTCAAAAAGATTTTCAATGATGTCATCTATGATTAGCACCTTAAAATATTATGCAACCTCTAGGAATACCATACCAACCATCGTACTCTAATAGGAGACACTCCATATTCACTTGTTTATGGCACTAAGGCCACTATTCTCGTTGAGGTCAAAATACCTTCTTTTTGAATCTCTTTGAAGCATGTCTTGGATGATGAGGAATATTGAGTAGCTCATCTGCAAGAGCTGAAGTTACTTGATGAGAAACATTTGGATGTATTAAATAATCTCCACACATACCAGAATTGACTCCATGGCCATTACAATCAACATGTGAAACACATAAAATTTGAGCTTGGTTATCTTGTCCTTAAATAATACCATGAATAAAAAGAAACACAAAGGGAAGTTAAAATCCAATGTAATAGGTCCTTTAATCATTGGTTCAAACTATGGCATTGGATCATATAGGCTCACTACACAAATGGGGATAAACTTGATGAGTTGAAGAAAATTATACACCTCAAGCATTACTTCACTTGAGTGACTTGGTGTATTGTCTATGAGGCCCATTTCAATTATACCATAACATTTACATTCTTATTTATACCATACCATTCTACCATTATATCACTTTTCCCTTCCATCATATCATTTTACCATACCTTTTATATCAACCAAATTGTTTTTCACCTCCCTACCCAGCCCATTGACCTTGGCTCTATAGCCACTTTTAACATGAAGATTAAGATCTAGTTTTAATAGTTATTTATAGTAATCTAGATAGAGGCATTATTTTTGGAATAGTAATATAGTGGTTTGGCAGTTGCATCTTCATTTCTTGTTTCATTCTATACCATGTGGGTCTAATTATAACCACCTTTGGGCAAATCAATGTTTCACTATCATGCTACTAATTATAACCACCTATGGGAAAATTAGTATCATTAACCTATGCCATTATTTCATAATTATAAACCCTATGGTTAAATTAGGCTTAAAAATTATTTATCATACCTTGAAGAACCACTTTGTCATGCCTATACTATAATGTGCCATTTTCCAACTTTGCCTATTTTTTTTGAATTGGCTACTAAACTAGTCAAATTCCTCTAATATAAGGCGTAAATATAGTGACTTGAGGTACCATATTGGGACTATGTAGGTAGTGCTTGATTTACATTGAGGTTAGCTTAGTCACCCTTAGCCACGCTCTCTCCATTTTATGATTTTTGACCATTTAGTATTGCATCATTCTCAATCGAGTTAAGATGCTCCCAAAATTCTAAAAACATTTATAAAACCATTTTAAAAATCCAAAAGAATGACCATTGATAATTTATTTGCCTTAAGGATTCTATGAACCCTAACTAAGTCAAAATAAACCACTTATCATTTAGTTTTCCCATCCTTATTGGCCTTTACATCTCATTCTATCACTATTTTACAAACTCATTCCCATATTCTTCTATCACACAATCATGTTTTATTTCTCATCATTTTCCTCTATCCCATTTCTTGGGAGAACTATATTTGACCTAAGGTTTTTGTTGGATCTTATGTCTATGGAATATGTAGGTAGCGTCCACTTTCCTAGTGCATCTAGAGATAGCTCAACCACCCGCTTCCTTTTTTTTAATTCCCCCTATTTTATTTATTTGTTAAGTTGTCTCTTATCATCTAGGGGTAATGTTCATCGTCTTGTGTATACACATAATATTTTCAAACTTTTATTGATTACTAACACTTTGTATATTATAAGAACCCATCAAGTCTCAATATCTCTAAATGCATGCTTTAAGAGGTGCACCAAGAAAGGGGTGGGCAGACTATTGGTGCTTCATAAGATTGTTGTCCCTTTTGCCACTTTCCATCTACACACTTATCTTCTAGAACCATTTATCCTATACTAATTCTTCTCTATTGTACCCATTCCAAACATTTGTCATATCATTATTCTCATTTTTCTTACCTTGGCCCTATTTTTCGAGTTGACTATACTAGGTCGATTGGGTCAACCCTATATAGTTTTTAGCCTCTGATTACTATATAGGGTTGAATGGGTTGACCCTGTACTATTAAAGGATATTTTTAACTTGGATTTTTGTTAGCCCTTTAGCTAACCTAGCTTTGAATCTAGTGAATTATATCTCAAAAACATATAGGGTCAACTGGGTCAACCCCATATATCTGACATATTCAAAAGGATTTAGGGAAAGATTCACCTATATATACAAGTTCAATTCCAACCATTTGAGAATAGAGAAGTGAAGAAGAATAAGTGTGAACAAAAATTTGATTATTGACCATTCTACTTGAGAAATAAAGCTTAGGGTTTGATACTTTCTTTGGAGATACGGATCATGTTTTGTTGAGAAGATTTTTGGATGCATAGATAGGTTGTGTAGCCTAAAAATGATTTGTATGTGTTATCCTTACATACCACAACTATCTCTTGCAAAGTACCTTGGACAAGGGAGAGATTGAGGCTCAACAGGTTTGTCTTCAAGGTAAGTATTCCTAACTTTATTTCTCCTTTGTAAGAGTAGATAGATAATGCAGTTGTGCTTCTATCTCATGAATTATGATATTATATACATTGATGTGAGTATATGTATTTTATGCATGTTTAGTTTAGTTTATTTTATTTTTAACCCCCACTTTGTGCCATAAGATTTGGTGTACACTAGATTATATTTAATTTCTTGTTTATTAGAATAGAGTGAATATCAAAACATATGACTCTTTTAGGGTTATTACATGATTGTTTTAGATTGTAGATTTTAAAACCCTTCATAGCATGGTGTATTATGACAAGTGATACCCTAATCGGGTCTATCAGATCCCCATCTTGGTCATACTCCCACTTAAAAAATGTATTCCCAATTGGAAGTGTAGGTATGCTCTCTCTTCTCTGAGTCAAGATTAATTTATACACATGATGCATTTTTAATTGCATGCATCTTGTGTATGATCTTGTGATTAACCATTGTTTGTTTTTGTTTCTTTGTTTTATTTACTTGTTTTATTTTATTCTCTATTTTTTGAGTGTTTTGTTGGTTTTATTTATTTATTTGATTTCTTGTTGTGTCTTGATACAATATATGTGCATTCATTGGGTGATTCCTTGCACATTATTCTTGAATCCATCCATATTCATACATCAATAATGTCATCTTGGTCTTTATCATTGGTGCATTGCTTTCCCTTGAGTATTAGATCACATTGTAGACACCGAAATTGTGTCTAACCCTTGTCATCCTCCCCTTAACCCCCATTTTATTCTCCCATGCCTATTTAACCCCTGTCGACCATTTTCCCACGAGCCTTGACCCTGGCAGCATGTAAAAATGAGAAAAAAGCTAAAATTAGCCTCTATCCCCATTCTACATCTGCCGACGTCAGTCACTACTCAGCTGATGTCACCGACGTCGATCACTACTCGGCCAATGTTAGTGATCCTACTAGCATCAGTTATCCTTAATACTACGTTCTCGACCCAAACGCAGGATCCATTATCCATTATCCATTATTCGTTATTCGATTTCCAATCAGTTTCTTGATCGGTTATCAGACCTTCTTTCAAAACATTCTTTCATTCAACCTTCGGAATGAGCAGCCAACTTTTGCATTCAATCAATCTACAATCAAATCTCTCATATTCTCTCTCTCTGGTACAGGTATTCTACTTCAATCATCTCGCTGGAGGTCTACTACATCAAACTTTTACAACACACTAACAACATCAATTATGTCTCCTACTCTATCTTCAGCATGTAACAGGTAAGCATTTATTCTGTGCTTTTATTTTGTTCTCTAGTTATTGTTTTTAATTGATATCACCACCCCAATTTAGATTCAGATTATAGACTCGACTTGACTTCCTCCCATATCACCTCTATCCACCCTTTCCAGAATATACAGTCTGTAACTCTGCCCAGATTTCTACAAAAACCCCCAAACAATCCCTCTAACTCCCAAACCGGCTCCCTAACCCTTAGACAAAACTTTAGACCATTTTGCAATCCTAAAACCCTGTCCAGACCTGACCAGACCCCATCCAAATACTGCTGCCCTGACCGATGCCGATCATTACCCCTATCAACGCTAGCACTTTAACCGACGTCGGTGCCCTTCCTTGATCGACGCTGGCATAGAGACTGACACCGACGACTGTGTAGAGCAATTTGCTGCATATTAGGTATGCATTTTGCTTTTTGTCTTTTATTTATTTCATTCTATCTTTCACTATTTTTGTTTATGTCAAATATTCTATTTTTAATCAGTGGGTTGATATCCCTCAAGGAAGTCTTCATACTTCAGGGATCAAGCTTTTGCTTGACAGCCCACCATCTCCTCATCTAACATTTTTTGTGTTTTAGTCTCTTTTTCTTTGCAGGTGTCATTCCTCCACAGCCAAAGAGGAGTACCTTCCAACGTCTGATTTCGGTGTGCATGACTTCATCCAGGTATCTTCTAACCCTAGACCATCTCTTAGTTTCTCATTTCTCTCTTTGAATGTGAAAGTGAATCTAGCGTAGAAACATTCTGGCACGTCCGGTGGGACCCTAGGGCCTTCCTTGGGTTTTTTCTTTCTTTCTTTTCATATAAGTGCATTAGGTTTCTCCCTTTTCACCTCTTTCGTCTCTTCTAAACGACACCATCAGCAAGACTAAAAAGAACTTTTCTTTCTTTTCTTGCACTTCTAAACTAGTCAAAAATCATATTCTTCAACCCTTTCTCAACTTATTTTCATTCCAACTTCACATTTTGACTTGGGCTTAAAACACATTGCATTTCACTTCTACTTGCTTGCATTTCTTAGACCACACCTAGTAATTAATAACCGCATCATGAATTAATCTAGTCCACTTTATGTTACACGACCAAACCACTCGCACAAAACAAACATCTTAACTTACCTGAGACAAGGCCCGACTGGGATTTCATTACCCAGTGGATACCTTACCTATCCCTGACAATCTTACTTGGATTTCAACACTAAGGGGAAAGCCCACTCTATTCTCTGGCAGAGTCTAATCTCTAGGGGAAGTATATTTTAGCTAAGCGAGACCAGCTTATCACTAGACTCGTGAAGTGAGGGGAGCTTGCTCCTTAGCACCAGGCCAAGTACGAAACCTAATACAGACTTTTGAGCACCATAACTAACCCAAAACCATCCATAGACTACTTCTTCTAGGACCCAACTCAAAAGCCAATCTTCCTCTACACATATTCTAAGGCATAAGCCACTATAATCCTAATAATTTACTCCTAGGGTTTTTTTTTAGGATTTGCTTGTGTTCTTCATCTTTTCTATTCTTATTTGCTTGTTTGAGCTTGTGAGGACATTATTTCTTGCCTTGAATGGTTCTGACTCATAGTCAAGCCAAGGCTCTAGTCGATCACGCGAGGCATCACCCACTTCCGTCTACCCCGTCCATAACCAGTCCTATAATGGAGTTCCACTTAGAGACTGAAAGAACTCTTACTAGACCATCCTCGACCCAGACTCCTATTGTCCCAAAAGGGGACCAAGATTTTGCATGATTCTTGGACCTCAATGTCAAAGCCTTGCAGCACTATCTCGCGAGACTCCTTGGGCAATCCAATTTATGGAATGCCGACCTCTCTTCTCGAGACTGTGGCCATATCAACAGCATCTGTAGTTCAACCTTTAGACACCCAGGCTATTACCTCGACCAATGACCAGCCTTTGACCAACCATCCAAGTGTGGCCTCTCCCTCCATCTTTGGGCCCACTTCCACCAGGGTTTCAGCCCCCTATCAACCTCAGCCCACTCAACCACTCTCTACCCCCTTTTAGAATCTGGTCGTCTCTATTCCACCTACCCTTGCTCCTATCAACACTAGGGTGGATACCTATCCATTGGCCCATGTTACCACTAACCAACCTCCTGTGGCAACATCGAGCCTAGCCATGCCTTCTACCCAACCATCCTTAGTCTCCTCTTCTATCCCTACGACTAGTCATCCGTATGTTGCGCCCTTATTGGTACAACTGACTACGTCGTATACCTCTTCTAGCCTCTTTCAAGTGCCTTACAATATAGGGGGTGCTCCACCTACCAATTCATCATTAGATATCATCAAAATGCTGATGGACAAGATGTCTAGCCTAGAGACCTCCGTTTCTGGCTCACGCAATACTCTCTCATAAGAACAAATTTGCAATGAGCCCATTCATCCTTCTATCCTAATCAGGCCATATCCTAGCCAGTGGGAACTTCCTAAGTTTTCTCATTTTCAAAGCAAGGAAGACCCACAACATCACTTACAGGCATTCAGACATCCCTGTTACCTTATCGCCCACGATGATGCATTGCTTTTACGCATGTTTCCTATGTCTCTCTTAAGTGCTACGCTTGACTGGTACAGCTCCCTTGCCAGCCATTCCCTCTTCACATTCACTCAGCTGGCCCAACTCTTCCTCAACCATTTCTCTATCAACATCACCAAAAAGGTCTCAATCACAGACCTCTATTCTATCCAGCAGTTCGAGGATGAATCCATAGCCAATTTTGTTGCTCGCTGGAGAAGCCTTATCAATCAACTCTCCTTTTCCTTACCCCAACCTGAACTTATTGAACTTTTCTCCCAAGCCTGTGCCAAACATATTTCTTCTACCTTAAGGGCTCAGACCTTCTGCACTTTTCATGAAGCCTTCACGATGGCCCGCAAACTTGAGTTATGTGCCATCGAGGAGAATAAAGTCAAGTTACGGAGCAAGAATCCCAACTCCAAGACCAATGACCCCTCTTCTAAGCCTTCTTCATCCAATCCTAAATCTAAAGCTTCAACAAATGCTATGGTCATTAGATCTTCCTCCTCTTCCCCTTCAACTAACCAACCTGAGCCATCCACGTCCCAAAGCATCACCTGCCAATTCCAGTAGAGATATGTACAATGACCGTATACTCCACTCAGAGAATCATACGCGTCTGTGCTGGAAAAACTCATCAAACAGGGAGTCCTCAATCTCCCCCAAATTTGACCACCTCCACAATTTGATCCCTCATGTGCCATCCCTGCGTGGTATAGGGAAAATGACTTCTGTAACTACCACCTTGTTAAAGGCCATGACACGGGCAACTGTAAGACCCTTAAAAACATCATCCAAGACATGCTAGAAAAGGGTGACCTTGTCCTCGACAATCCCAATGTGCCACCTAATCAAGGCATCGACATCTTCAAGCAACCATTCCCTAATCATCCACCAACTCAAAACAATGTCCAGACCTTGATTGACGACACTCATGAACACAACATTCGAACAGTCAATACGGTCTCGCCCTTCATTTCTGACCAACCTCAAGAGGTGAGTCCATCCATCAGTCCATCACATGTGGATGAACCTCTTTCTTTGGTTAGTTCTCCATCAACCTCTCTCATCTTAGAGGATGCCTCAACCTTACCAGCACCACCGGTTTCACCATCCTCCTTCTTGCTACCCATGGAGGACCCAACCCTTCCTACTCCTCGATCGCAAGTGGAGGGCACAATCATCCCTACCCTTTACCTGCTTGAGGAGCCTCATTCTCCAGTTTCTTCTCCACCTAGGGAAGAACCTGTCTCTCCTTCATCTCCAACCAAGGATGAACCTGTCACGACTTCATCATGCCTTGAGACTGAGACTACCACACCTTTGGTCCCACACTACCAACATCTTCTCAAGAACCCAAACCTCATCCAACATCTTCTCAGCCATTTTCTTGATTAGTGGAAAAACTCAAACTTCTCCCTTCAAGGAAAGTGGAGCATCAGGTATTGTGGGAGCATCTCACAGCTCTTCAATATGCCCATGCCCTCTCATCTCATGCTGCTAATCCTCCCATGGCAGAATCTCCCAAGACTCTCAACAAAAACCAGACTTCCACTTCTAGACCATCTACACCTCAACCAACTGCATCAGGACCAAAACCCTCATCTACCCCATCTAAACCAATCAAGTCACTCAGTGTTTACCCTATCTCCAACCTCACTCATCCACAAGTGAAGGTGGACTTAGACCAGACCTTGACCAATAGTAGCCTTCAAATCAAATCAAAGAAGACTGCCAAACCATAGAGGCGAACTCCTCCTCCCCCGTCACCATTGCCTTCCATTTTGGGCCCTCATCCTTTGACCTTGACCAAAGTCCTCCCCACTCATACCTCTAATCAAAACCAGTTGCCTCCTCTGCTTCCTTTGCCTACCACTAGACTACCCTCTCCCAAAAGGGTGGTAC
Organism: Torreya grandis; assembly: GCA_037957365.1. Lineage (NCBI taxonomy): Eukaryota > Viridiplantae > Streptophyta > Pinopsida > Cupressales > Taxaceae > Torreya > Torreya grandis. The sequence goes on from JARHVA010003524.1 coordinate 1,417,333, forward strand.
CTCTCATGAAGAAAGTACTATCTCCGCCTGTCGCTGCACCATCAACCCAGAAGGTGGTACAGAAGCCTCCTCCAACTCCACCCAAGCAAAAGTCACCAGCATCGCACACATCGATGAGTATGGACCCTTTAGTGGGCTCATACTCTTTGATCTTACACTGAATTTTGTAGACTTCCAACATAACTCTTCTGCCCATCAGACCCTTCTAACCTCTCGGGTCTAAGCCCTCCTAGTTTGACGATACGAAGATTTGCCTATATCATCATACGCCAGGGCATGATACCAAGACTTGCTGTGCCCTCAAGGCCATCGTTCTCCGCTACATGGAGAAAGACATTCTTCTTCTTGAGGACACCATCAACTGACCCCCAACACTTTCCCACATTCCTCCAACCTCTTCAACCATATCAACATCTCATCAATAGGTTACGACCCCTTTATCTCCTTCACCTCCTATCTTTGAAATCAATGCCATTCACATAACCACCAGGTCACAAAAGGACAAGGCAAAAGAAAAATCTACCATTCCTTGGACCTACCCTTTCATCTAGCCACCTCAACCACCCAAGCCTAAGATTTCTATCCTTGGCGCGCCTCAACCCTCTTCTTCTTCCTCTTCAAGGGCAATTCATGACTCTATGTTAAAACAGCTCCACCAGACACCCATGAAGATGTCCCTTTATGACCTCATCCAAACCTCACCCCAGCATCATCAGGCCCTCATCCGAGCCTTACAGGTAACAGAGGTCCAACCCGAAGACCCCCAACCACTTGCTACCCTTGTCCACTCTTTAGCCCCTGTTGCCTCCATCACATTTAGCGATTTTGAGATTCCCACATCTAATGCGGAAGATCAAGATGCCACCCTCTTCATCACTGCCTATGTTGATCAGACAGGCATTAAATAGGTTATGATCGATGGAGGTGCCAGCATCAATATTTTCTCCACCCACGCCTTTGATCAATTGGCCCTCCCCAAGAATTGCATATCCAAAATTGATGCAATCTTACAATCCTTCAATGACACCACTACCACAACCATTGGCACAGTCATCCTTCACATCCACATTGGTCCACGCACAGTCCTGAAGCTCTTCTATATCATTGAAGGAGAGTTTCAATACAACATGTTATTGGGCCAACCCTGGATCCGTGCCATGGCCTGTGTCCCCTCCACCCTGCACCGTTGTATGAAATTAGAGCATGATGGGCAAGTCCATACCATTCCCATTGACCCTTCACCCTTCAAAACTTGTAACAGCACCTACCATCCAAATGACATCCTCATTCCTATCAAGCCATCAATCCCGGCACTGCCTCCATTTGTGGAAGCTTCAACCAGTTCGCAACAGACAGTCGCCCTCACACCTCCCCTTCAAGCGACAACCACAGACCCCATGGAAGACATCTTCCAAAGACTTTCATTGGGGGAGTATCACTTGCTAGCCTTAGACATGTTCCAAACTCCACAAGAGTATGGACGCCTTCATCACAGCCCTAGTTACGACCATCAGATCGGGATGATCGTGCCTTATGGTCCTCCTCAGCTCCGAACTAACCTTGTCTATGGGGGGCTTGATCAAGCTCCTACTGATGGCAATCCTCTTTCTTCACCGCAACCATTCACATCAGACTTCTCATTTCTTGGCAACCCTACCTTTGCACACACCTACATTTACAGGTGTGCATGGAAGGGTTTTGGCTTCGAACACTATGAGCAAGGCTCCCATCAGCCCATCAAACCACTCAATGATGATGATGCCAAGAAACGGTATGGCTTGGGATATCATGACCCCACTCAAGCCCCTGCAGACCTTTGCCCTGAACCCACCATTGATCAACCTCTTCATAGCTTGCCCATTCTTCCCTCTTCACCTATGGAGTCAGTGGTTTCCATTCCTCCTAGTTTTTTTTTACATAAACACCATCCGCCTAGAACCCCTGACTTATCAGCTCAATGGGGTGTCCAGGTCTCTCTCTCTCATTTTTCTAAGCATGATAGAAGATGAGTGGGTGACCATTCACACTGTCCATTGCATTGATGACGATGCCATTCTTTCCTACATGGGCACTGATGACTCTTTCATCCAGCGCTCTCTCCCTTCTGAGACCCAAGTTATGTTAAATGAATCAACCATTGACATCAACCTCCCTTCTTTTGATGTTCCTTATGTCTTAAAGATTAGCCAATCTTTAGATGCTTAGGAGCAGCTTGACTATACCCAGTTCCTCTCTGACCATAGCAAGGCCTTTGCCTGGACTTACAGTGACATGCCTGACATTAACCCCACCATCGCTATCCATAACATAGTCACCAAACCAGAGGCTAAGCCTGTTAGGCAAAAGCTTCGAAAGATGTATCCTCACATTGCGCTCCTTGTCAAAGAGGAGCTTCAACTCCTTCTCTCTGTCTCTTTCATCCAACCCATTGATTATCCGCAGTGGGTCTCTAACATCGTCCCTATCACCAAAGTGACTGGGGGGATCTAGATCTGCACGGACTATCACGACCTTAACTTAGCCTATCCCAAAGTTGACTTTCCTCTTCCTAACATTGACCAGCTTGTTGATCTCACGGTCGGCCATGAGATGTTATCTCTCATGGATGGGTTTTCAAGATACAATCAAATCCTGATTGCTCTGAAAGATCAGCATAAGACCACTTTCATTACCCCATGGGTGACTTTCTACTATCGAGTCATGCCTTTCAGCTTGAAGAACGTAGACACCACTTATCAGCATGCCATGACTTACATTTTTCATGATCTCCTCCATAAAATCATGGAGGACTATGTGGATGACCTGCTTGGCAAAGTCCAAGCTTCGCCATGACCATTTAACCATTCTCAAAATCATCTTCTCTCACCTTCTTCAATACAATGTAAGCCTTAACCCCAAGAAATGTGTCTTTGGGGTCCTCTCCGATAAGCTCTTAGGCTTTATCATTTATTTATGTGGCATCGAGATAGATCCCACCAAGATCTACGCTATCCTCAAGATGCCACCTTCGACCAATCTCAAGCAGCTTCACAGTCTACAAGGGAAGCTCCAGTCCATTCATCGTTTCATCTCATAGCTTTCTGACCGCTGCCAACCTTTTCATCATCTCCTTAAGAAGGACATCTCTTTTAAATGGGATAAGGACTGTCAAGAGGCTTTTGAAGCCCTCAAACGCTATCTGGTCTCTCCACCAGTCCTCATTCCACCTAAAGATGATCAACCCTTCTACCTTTACATCTTTGTCACCAACCATTCATTAGGTGTCATGATCGCGCACCGAGATGAGCATCATCATGAGCAAGCGGTCTACTATATCAGCTGAACACTGGTCGACTATGAAACTCAGTATACTCATATCGAGAAACTCTATTTGGCATTAGTCTTTACCGTTACCAAGCTCCACCACTATATTCTTAATCACAAAACCTTTGTCATCACTCACACTGACCCTCTTAAGTTTATGCACTCCAAGCCATATCAACATCAACATATGGCTTGATGGCTCATGCTGCTTGCTGAGTTTGACCTCAAATTCATCTAGCAAAAATCCATCAAGGGGAAAACCATCGCTAATCAACTGGCAAATGCCCCTCTTCCCAACAATCAACCTTCGCAGTGTGAGTTCCCTGACGATTCTATCGCCATGCTTTCCATCGATGACACTGTCTACCAAATGACCATGTTCTTCAACGGCTCCAAATGTCAACTTGGTGGGGGTGTGGGAGTCATTCTCATCCCACTCGATGGTGATCCTATGCCTCTATCTTTCAAGCTCGACTTTAATTATACCAATAATATGGCTAAATACGAGGCCTTAATTTTGGGACTTCAGACTGCCCTCTCTCTCAGCATCAAGTCCATCAACATCTTCGGTGACTCGCAGCTTGTTGTCAATCAGGTCAATGATTCATACCTTTGTAAAAATGAAATTTTGCAAAGGTACAAAAACTGTGCTGGCATTTTTCTAGCCTATTTTAACCATTACCTCCTGCAGACTGTTCCTCGATCCATGAATAAGTTTGCTGACACCATGGCTTTTCTCACTTTGCATATCCCATCTTCCTCATCTGCATCTAGACTTTTTGTCATGGTGCATCGTGTGCTGTTGCCTTCCTATATCTCTCTTAACATTAATCATGTCAACACTATAGACTGTAGCCCATGAGATGATTGGTATAAGCAACTTGTGGACTTCTTATCTTTTTTTGTCATTCCTCCCAACCTCTCTAGCAATGCACGGTGAGCTTTTATCAAGCGTACCGCTTGATATACCATGCTAGGGGGTCTTCTCTATAATCGAGGCTTCGATGGCCTCCTTCTTCACTATCTCACCTCCACTGAAGCATCTCAAGCCATTAAGCAAGTCCATGACGGGATTTGTGGTGGACATTTCAGTGGGAATTTAGTTGCCAAGTGCATCCTTCATCTGGGCTATTATTGGCCCACCCTTCATCAAGATTGTAGCGACTATGTTTAGCATTACATCAAGTGTCAACAGCACTCTAACTTGCTTCATCTTCTTAATCACACCTTAAAAGTCACTCAAGATTTTTGGCCTTTCTCTCAGTGGGGCTTAGATCTCATCAGTGAGATTAACCCTCATTCGTCTCTTCTTCATCAATCCATCATCACCGCCACCGAGTATTTCACCAGGTGGGTGGAAGCCATTCCTCTCATCTCCACAAAAGATGACAAGATTGTTGACTTCATCAGCACCCACATCATCTGTCATTTCAGTGTCCCTCACAAAATCATCATCGACAATGGCAAGTCCTTCAAAAATAAGACCGTCCAAAAACTCTGTGACTCATTTGGCATCAAACTTAGTTTCTCTTCGCCTTACTACCCACAAGCAAATGGGTAGGCTGAGGCTTCCAACAAAATCTTGACTAAAATTCTCATAAAGGTGGTCAGCGACACTGGAAGGGATTGGCATATTCACATTCCCTTTGCTTTATGGGCCTACGCACTAGCATTCGAACCTCCATGGGTGCTACCCCTTTCTCTCTAGTGTACGGAATAGAGGCTGTCCTACCTCTCAAAGTACAGATCCCATCTCTCCACATCTCTCTGCATGACATTCTTTCTAATGATGAATTTCATCAAGATCACTTAGCTCAACTTGAGTTACTTGACGAGCACCGTCTTGCTGCCCTCAACCATCTCCATGTCTATCAACATCGCATCAAGCGAGCCTATGACAAAAATCTATGAGAATGAGATTTCAATATCGGAGACCTCATCCTCAAAGAAAATCAGCACGTGACCAATATGGAGTGAAGTAAACGAGGCAAGTTTGCCCCTAATTGGCTCAGACCTTTCATTATCATGCACAAGTATGGATCAGGGACGTATCATTTGTCTTCTCTCGATGGACGGCCAGAACCTGAGCCTCTTAATGCATTGCATCTGTGACCATTCTACTGTTAGTCGAATACTCATCCACTTGACATTTACCTTGAGCTCATCCCTTGAGCAATCCCCATCCTCTTAGTCCTCATTCCTTTCAACCCTACTCCCCTTAACAAATCCTATATACCCCTTTTATACAGTATGGATGCTTTGTCTTAATAAAAGGGAGCCCTTGACCTTCTATAATCTTGTCCATGACTCACATTTCTATCAAAACAAATCAAGATGTCAAAATATCCAAGGTCACCAAATTAGAATCAAAAGGCAGATTGCTCCCTTGAAGGACAATTGTACTATCATTGTTGTATCTAATAGACTGCTCCCTCGAAGGATAGCTATTTAAAGCCCTTATATATAAAGCAAAATATAGACCACTCCCTCAAAGGATGGCTATGACAAACTCTTGCTACAAACAACAATCTTTCTTAGAAGCTTCCCGCATTGATCAGCTTCGCAAATGACCACCAAGCAAATGACATCTCTATGTATACTTCCCGCATTGATCAGTCTGCACAAAAAAAAAATCCAAAATCATGGACTTGGCTTGTAGTTGTCTCAGGGTCTCCTATAAAAAGGGGCAAAGTTATCTCTGCTCTAAAATGGGTTACCCTATCCTCCTCCTATCACTTGCTCAAGGGACTTTAAGCTCACTTTAATGTCAAAGTGATTCGATTACCTCTCTAACACAACATATGGTCAACGATGTCATGCATGAATGGGGCTCTTGGTTCTAATAACCCCTATCTATGCTATCATTCTGGTCCTTGTCAATGAAAGAGCAATATGTCTTTCACTTCTTCTACACTTTGGTCACATTCAACTTCATCACTTGTCAAACCTAATCAACTCAACTCTCTTTTTAGGCCACTCCCATAGCCTATTCACACTAGTTTTTATGGACACCAATACACATGGAAACTATTGACCAGACGCAATTTATGTTAAGCATAAACCAATACTTACTGAAGCATAAATAGACCTCAATTCATCTTTAGCATACATCCATCACGAATATGGAAAATTGCTAGGGATGAAAGACCCTTCAACCAATGTTGCAGAATACACCATTTGGAAAAGGCTGTAACATCTTTTTCTCCTCATCATTTCGACACATGACCAAACCAATCATCGACCAATCTTCTCAACTAGTTCGAACTACATTGGTCTAAGGCCCTAAGACCAGGGCTATGTAGGCAGCACTCAGATGACACGACATCTTCTAGAGTTAGCTTGACCACCCTCATTTGTTCATCTCTCTGATGGACAAACCTTCTTTCCTCCTTTTGACCATGACCTTGCCCTCGACCAAGACCAATTCCATCCCTTTAACCCTTCCTCCCTTTTAAGGAAAACTACATTGGCTTGAGGCCCTTCGCATAAGGGCTATGTAGGCAGCACTCAGATCACATAATGTCTTCTGAGGTTAGCTTGGCCACATCCTTTCATCCATCCATCCACCTCAACCAATGACCATTGGAGATCATGCCTATCTCCTCCGACTTCGACCACTTCCAAGACAATGTTGCCTTGGTTGTTTTTGCCTATATGCTACCTCATGACTGGTTAGCAAAATTGTGCACAGACTATATTTTGGACCCTCACAAGTATAGGATCGCAAGCCGATTGATCCACACTACTTGTGACTTTTTCGTGTTTCTAAGAGCACTTCTTGAGCCCAGGATACTTGAAACATGATGACCCATTGGAGCTACAGCTTCGATTGAATAACCTGATCAACTACAACCACATGTTGGGGCCTGATTACTTCAATTTTGGCACTCTTTGGCCCTTGACCTGTGACAATTTGACTTGACCATCTCGTGAAGTGGTATGCATGCAATCACAACTTTTGCAGCATTCACCCTCACCCTTTTTTCATCCACTCTTTATCAAATCAGCACCCAATTCCTGGTTCCCTTCCCTCGACTCCTACTTTGAGGGGGAATACCTCATCCATAATCAGGGCAATCCACTTCTTGTTTTTGTCGTGCAGTTCATTCGAACAACCAACAAGATGAAATCAACCTTATCCCACACCTGGGGCAACCAACTCTTATTTTTGTCTTGCAGTTTGTCCAGAACAACCAACAAGACAAAAAGGGGCAAATGTAGACACTGAAATTGTGTCTAACCCTTGTCTTCCTCCAATTAACCCCCATTTTATTCTCCCACACCTATTTAACCCCTATCAACCATTTTTCCATGAGCCTTGACCCTGGTAGCATATAAAAATGAGCAAAAAGCTAAAATTAGCCTCTATCCCCATTCTGCATCTGCCGACGTAAGTCACTACTCAGCCGACATCACTGACATCAGTCACTACTCGATCGACGTCAATGGTCCTACTGGCATCGGTTATCCTTAATACTGCATTCTTGACCCAAATGCAGGATCCATTATCTGTTATCCATTATTCATTATTCAGTTGCCAATCAGTTTCTCGATCGGTTATCAGACCTTCTTTCAAAACATTCTTTCATTTGACCTTCAGAACGAGTAGCCAACTTTTGCATTCAATCAATCTACAATCAAATCTCTTGTATTCTCTCTCTCTGGTATAGGTATTTTGCTTTAGTCATCTTGATGGAGGTCTGCTACATCAAACTTCTGAAACACACCGACAACATCAATTATGTCTCCTACTCTATCTTCAACATGTAACAGGTAAGCATTTGTTTTGTGCTTTTATTTTGTTCTCTGGTTATAATTTTTAATTGATATCACCACCCCGATTTAGATTCAGATTACAGACCTGACTTGACTTCCTCCCGTATCACTTTTATCCACCCTTTCCAGAATATACAGTCTGTAACTCTGCCCAGATTTCTGCACAAACCCCCAAATAATCCCTCTGACTCCCAAACCGGCTCCCTAACCCCTAGACAAAACTTCAGACCATTCTACAATCCTAAAACCCTATCCAGACCTGACCAGACCCCATCCAAAAATTACTATCCCGACCGATGCCGGTCATTACCCCTACCGATGTCAGCACTTTAACCGACGTCGGTGCCCTTCCTTGATCGACGCCGGCACAGAGACCGACACTGATGACTGTGTAGAGCAATTTGCTGCATATCAGGTACGTATTTTGCTTTTTTTCTTTTATTTCTTTCATTCTATCTTTCACTATTCTGTTTCTATCAAATATTCTATTTTTAATCAGTGGGTTGATATCCCTCAAGGAAGTCTTCGTACTTCAGGGATCAAGCTTTTGCTTGACAGCCCACCATCTCCTCATCTAACATTTTTTGTGTTTTAGTCTCTTTTTCTTTGCAGGTGTCATTCCTCCACAGCCAAAGAAGAGTACCTTCCAACGTCTGATTTCAGTGCACACGACTTCATCTGGGTATCTTTTAACCCTAGACCATCTCTTAGTTTCTCATTTCTCTCTTTGAATGTGAAAGCGAATCTAGCGTAGAAACACACATGTCAATACTTATGCATATTTAGACCAAGACATCATGGTGTTCTATCATGATGCCTCCCATCATATTCTTTAGAAAAAATTAACTCTAGGAGTCTAAATGGTAATGAATCAATGATATATCTCCTTGGCACTAGAAACATTCTTGATATAATCCAAAATAGAGTAATTAAATTAATGAAAGATTTTTCTTCCTTTCTAGTTCGAATGAGCATATCCCTACTTACATGTTGCCCACATCCATCTTTCTCCTTTGTAATAATTTTTACATCATATTCCATATAATTTTTACCACTATCAGGGTATAGTGATTATAACCACCTTTTAAGAAATCATTATATACTGTCCCATTTGCATTACCAATGATTCTAACTACCTTTGGGAAAATCATTGGGTTTTCATCCATTTGAGGGTTGATGATTATAATTGCCTTTGGGAAAATCATTCTCTTTCTTCCACCTAATTGGGGCATGTTTTTATCCTACCAATTATTATAACCACCTATGGGAAAATCATTGTTTCTCTTATACAGATTATAACCACCTTTGGGCAAATTAGTACCTTTTTATCCCACCTATGTTGATGATTATAACCACCTCTAGGAAAATCATCTTGTTTGTTTATCCTAACTAGAATAGTTTCATATGCAAATAATTATAAATTTTTAGTCATATAAAATGTAAAATTTGGTAACTTGAGTGTGGCTAATGACACCCAACCCATAGGTCCATCTTGCGTTCTCTCATGACCCTCATAGGAATTTTTTTCACTGATTCCCAGCCATCTATAGCCTCCTAGATTGAACCCTTGTAGACCCAAATTTATCTTTCCATGATTAAACCATCCCCCAAGTCCCATTGACCATAGATAATAGTGCCCAAACTTGGACTACAGTGTTGAAACCTAGGGTGTCATGTTTCTAGTGTTGTTGTTCAAGTGCATTTTGGCTTCAAACGATCACATTATTTTGAATCCTTATCCTAATTCATGTCAGTCTAAGATAAATTCATTTAACCAATTATCATTAAATACCTTATAAAAATCCATTCAAATTATATTTATAGGGGTTAGCACTTATTTATAAGAGAGAAGCAAGAATACAAGCAAGACCACTGAATAACTTTTCCCTATTCTCTGCATACAACCATCCAATAGTATTTGAAGCTTATTCAAACCTTTACACTAGTCCTTATTCATTCCAAGTACACCCAATTTTTCATTTACTTGCATTTTCATCACATTATTACACCAATAACTTCAATGGGAGAACTATATATAGCTTGATCCCTCCTTAGAGTATTGGTATGTAAGCAACATGCCCACACATGGAGTGTGAAGTATGCCCAACGTATCCTTTACACACTAACTCCTCTTCTTCTTTCTCCAAATTTTACATTCAAGTTCAAGAATAAAGAGGACCTATAGTATTAAAGACTAAATTAGGTACACATCAAGCTCTATGAACTTTCAGGCTTCAAAATTTAATAGACAAGGTCATACAGACTTGGTGCACAAAACCCAGAAAGATTAGATCACCAAGATAATAACACCAAGATAGGACTACAACACCAAAACCTAGGGTGTCTCACTTTTGGTGTTCCTGTGAAATCAATAAATGAATTCCATATTCTTATTTATGACAATACCCCAAGCCTGCACACATATTTATAGACCCTATCTCAATCAGAACAAGATAGAATCAAGTAAGTTTAATTTTCTCTCTCACTACTATTTTTAGAAAAGCCCTAACTAAAGTCAAATTTCACAAATAATTATTCTAATTATTTCATATTATTTATTAATTTTATCTGCTCAAACCCATTTATTATTTAATAATTAAATATCTAATTTTCTAAAAATAATAAATCATTTGGTGAACTCGACTTCAAATTTTTCATAAAAATGCTAGAAACCCTAGGGTAAATTCCTAGCTGATTTTTATCATTAATTTTTTAATTTTTTATTGAATATTAAAATAAAAAATTCCTCTCAAATTTTAAAAAAATTTAGTAAATTTTAAAATAAATTTATTTAAAACCCTAGTTGCATACACTAGGTCCCAGTAATTTTCTAGCATTAATCCAATAATTTTCTAATTTTTTGCTTGCACATATAAACTCTAAAATTCCTCTAAAATTTTTTAGTAAATTTTTAAAATAAATTTATTTCAAACCCTAGTTACATGTACTAGCACCCATTTTTCTTATTGAGGTATCACTTTACACTTATAATCAAAATTGCTAAAATGATGCTCATTCATTTACAAACTTTTCTTACATTTCTTGCAAATAATAAATAAACCATAATGGGTCTTATCATATACATGAATTATGAAGTCTATAATATGTTAGTATAAAGTTTCATGCTTAATTTTCATAATATGGGATGATATTACAACATTTATTTCTAAAATTACACAAGATTTCAATATTCCTTTTGTATACTCTCTATCTCTCATATGGAATAATTCTCAAGTTTATCATGCTAAACATGTTAGCAATATTATGTTACAATTAAAATATATTTATTCATTTAGGCACAGAATCATGCTCTCTATCCTTCACTTTCTATTTGTCATATGGAAAAGTCTCCAGATTTATCATACTAAACACATACAAAATGTTATGCTGCATATCAAAATTTTATATGCATTCATGCACAATGTCACATTCTCTATCTCTTACTTTCTATATCACTTGTTGATTATTCTTTATAATTATATATTTTCACAAATAATCACTCAAATTACATGAATTTCACTCTACATTCATGCTTTCTACCTCAATGCATATAACTCATTGGCTATTTTTGAGTATCTCCCTATCATTACTAGACACCAGTAAACACTAGTGGTTATATCCATACCTCCTTCCTTCAAAATCGATACATTTAGCTCTTATCCTTCACCTAATACCACCTCTATGCCTATAGTAGATCATGTGGTCCATGCTATCAACCAAGTTTATGGAGATAGGTATGTTGATTACACCCATGGCTATAGCTTTCTCACTTAGATTAGCATCCCTTCAAACATAGTTTCTACTCTTAAACTCCTTCAACAATCCATTATTTACAAAGATGTGTTGTATACAACCCTTCATTAATACCAGAGTTCCCATTTTAGCTAAACCAACTTATGTTATATCTATCCTCAACATAATGCAATGGATTGAAGAACATATTTCCTTTGAGAAAGAGGATTTACCCCCATAACACATCATTGCACAACACCTCCCTCTATATATTCAGTTATGAATCAATGATGTAGGGATAAAATTAGTGTTAGTCGATAACGGTTCATGACTCAACATTTGTAACATTTCCTTTCTTAAACATCTTAATATACAACCTCATGATTTAAATCATTTTGATATGAACATCAAAGGTTTTGACAACATTCCATGGAAATTCCTGGGTCAAGTAACACTTAATCTCACATTAGGACTTAAGACACTACCAACTACTTACCAAGTCATGCCAAATGACCTCAACTATAATGTATTATTTGGTCATCCTTGGATTCATGATATGCATGCAGTCCCTTCTATACTCCATGCATGTCTAAAATTTAGTCATAAAGGCTACATATACACCTACATAATCAATAATGAACCTTTAAAATAGTGTCAAGTTATTGACACTCCATAGAATTATATTCTACACTTTAATCCTAACTATTTACCTATGTAACCCATTATTCACAATGTACCCCTAGACTATGTAACACATCAATGAACTTCAAATTTTGTACTAGCACCAATTCACCTTGCCTTTTGCACTTAAATTCCTTAATAAAATGGGATATCATGGTAAAATCCTTAGAAAGCATGAACAAAGAATCATCAATCCTATTGAGGCTTCTGCATAACATGGAATGCAAGGGCTAGGATATCAGTTTACCTATTCTCATAGTAAACCCTCTTCCACCACTTCAAAGCATATCAAGTTTTGTCCACCCACTACATCGTTAATCATACTTCAACATTATCATTAATCTACCCTGATCTCATTGATGATACAGTTTCACAAGACATGTTCACATTAGATGAATTTTCTAATGATGAATCCCTCCTACAATTTATCAGAGCATATGAGGACCTCCCATCTTGTTATCATAAAAATAGATTTCCTCATCACATACATGCCCACACATATTTGGATAAATTCTAAAGTTTCCCCAAGACATACCAATTGATTCAAATGATACTATCCCTATCACTCCTTACACACTTGATCTTTCCAAATTACTTAATGAAGAAACCATAAATTTCAACTTTAGAATTGATCAAGGTCCCCACATTATCTTATTAGCTACTACCCTCTGAAAGGAATAAGATATATATATATATATATATATATATATATATATATATATATATATATATATATATATATATATATATATATCAAACTCTAATAGATTTCCCATAACTTTTTTTTTGGTCTTACTTAGATATGCCAAGAATTGATATATCTATCACCATTTGAATTTAACCTTATACCTAGATGCTAAACCAGTTAAGTAAAAAATTCATAAAATGCATCCTAAAGTGGATCTCTTGGTCAAAGATGAAATCCAATGCCTCTTAAATGTTGGATTCATTTGACTAGTATCTCACCCTAAATGGATCTCCAACATAGTCCCTGTAGTCAAACCTAATGAACAAATTTGGTGTTGTTTTCATTCTCAAGATTTAAATAAAGCTTGCCCAAAAGATGATTTCCTTTTTCCTAATATTGACATGATCATCGATTCTATAGCGGGGTATGAAATATTATCATTCATGGATGGCTTTTATAGATATAACCAAATCAAGATCACTAAAGAAGATCAAGAAAAAACATATTTTACAACACCCTAGGGCACATTTTGTTATATTGTCATGCCTTTCAGATTAAAAAATTCCAGAGCCCCGTATCAACGTACCATGGCACATATCTTTCATGATTTAATTAATCATATGATTTAAGATTATGTTGATGATATATTATCTAAATCCAAATAATGACAACATCATGCTATTTATTTAAAAAAGATCTTTCAATGACTCAGACAATACAATGCCCTACTAAACCCAAAGAAATGTGTGTTTAGAGTTACATCAGGTAAACTCCTAGGTTTCATTATCTCTTAGCATGGTATAGAAGTTGATCCCAAGAAATTCAAAGTAATTATTGATATGCCACCTCCCACCAACTTAAAACAACTATAATCCCTATAAGGGAAGATCCAATCAATCCACCATTTTGTAGCTCAGCTTACTAATAAAACTTAGTCATTTACTCGACTACTAAAGAAAGATATAAAGTTTATTTGGGACCAAGCTTGTCAATAAAGATTTGATACAATCAAGCAATATCTAATTAATCCACCCATTTTAGTACCACTTATCCCAAATAAGCCTTTCCTGTTATATATCTTAGCAATAGATCATGCATTAAGAACACTCTTAACACAACACGATGATCAAAATACTGAATGAGCAACTTATTACATTAGTTTCACTTTGGTTGATTATGAAAAAAATTACTCCCAAATATAAAAACTATGTCTAGCATTAGTTTTTGCCACACAAAAACTCTGACATTATATGGTCAATAATAAGACTCAAGTTATCACAAAATTAGACCCCTTAAAGTTCTTACTAGCTAAACCATATCTTTTTGGTCACATCGTAAAATGGGTTATGTTATTAAAAAAAATTGACTTTAAAATAGTTCTCCAAAAATAAATAAAAGGCTAAATCATTGTAGACCATTTGACAATAGCATCACTATTAGATACCAACCCTCTTAGTGACACATTTAGAGATGATTTCACCAACTATTCTACTCAATTGGATATCTAGACCATGTTTTTTTATGGCTCCCAATGTGCATCTGGTGTAGGGGTAAACATTGTTTTTTTAATCCTTTTGGTCATACAATTCATATAGCATACTGATTAATTTTCTCCTACACCAACAACACCATAGAATATGAAGCACTTATCTTAGGACTATTCACTGCCCAATCTATCCAAATCAAATTTATTCAAGTCTTTAATGATTCCCAATTTGTGGTCAATCAAGTCAATGATGTTTATCAAATAAAATAACACCTTATCCCATACCACAACATGGTATAGTGTCTGTCATCATAATTAAACTACTTTTTTATTGAGATCATCCCTAGAAAAGACAATAGATATGAAAATGTAATGGCCAATGTTGCATCTTTATTTCCCATCAACATAAATGATTATCAAGTAATATTTACAATTAAATGATTACAATCACCATCAATATCTAACATATATTTGATGTCTCTTTTTGTCTTAGCTACTACACAAAGTTCCACAACCCCAGAATAGTTATCTGATATTTATAGCTTTCTAAATAAATTTATTACACTAGACACTTTCTCTCAAAATGAAAAACATAAGTTACAAAAACAAGCAATTTGTTATGTAATCATTGGCAAGGACCTTTTTAAATGATCCTTCAACATACACTTACTACAAAGCTTAACCTTAGTAAAAGCCAAAAATATTCTAGATTAAATACATGATAGTGAATGTGGTGGTCACTTTAGTAGAAAAGCCATGTCACACAAATTACTTCAACAAGGGTACTGCTAGCCTACCATGGAAGATGAATGTTTATAATATGTGAAGCTATGTAATAAATGTCAATGACATAGTAATCTATAGCATGCACTATCACAATAATTACAACCTATCATCTCTCCATGGCCATTCATGTTATGGGGATTTTATCTCATTAGAAAAATTAAGCCTAAATTTGTTTATGGACATAAGTTCATAATCATAGCTACAAAATACTTTACCAAATGGGTGGAAGCAGTTCTACTTTGATCTACCACAAGCAAAGACATTTGCATATTTATCATGACTCATATTATTTCACTCTTTGATCTACTAGTAGATATCATTTTTGATAATGGAACATCATTCAAGAATAAAACTATCAATTTTTTTTCCCAAATACAAAATTAAGCACACATTCTCCACTCCATATTACCCACAAGGAAATGATCAATCAAAATCTACTAATAAAACTATCAATAATATTTTGAGCAAAATAGTGACAAAATTAGGAGATGATTATCATAATCAACTAGTTTTAGCATTATGGGCCTATCACATAAGTATCTATATGCCCATAAATGCTACTCCTTATTCACTCATTTATGGTACAAAAGTAATTTTACCATTGGAATTAGAAATCCCATCTCTCTGTGTCTCCCTTAAAGGTATTCTCACTGATGACCAGTATCATGAAAAGCATCTACACTAGCTTGAATAGTTAGACCATACATGCATTTAAGCTATAGAACACCTCAGAATCTACCAACAACATATATAATGATCCTACAATAAATGAGTTTACATGAGAGAATTTGAAGTTAATGATCTTGTTCTAAAAAAAACCCTCACAATGTCATTACCAAAGAAGAAATCAAAAGAAAATTCAAACCAGATTGGCTAGGTCCATATATTATTATAAAAAATCTTAACCCTAAAGTGTATCATATAGCCTCACTTGAAGGAAAGAAACTTGAAAACCCAATGAATATTATGCATCTATGTAGATTCCATGTCTAGCATGCCATTTTACATATTACAGTCTACATAATTTCTATTCAAATCTTAATTTTACATATCTTATTTCAAAATACAAAAACAATATAAAAAATACCAAAAAAAATCAAATATATCCAAAACACAAAAAACATTTTGATTGTATGCATCATTTATGCTTTACATTGTTATTACTATGCTAGACCTACATTTGTTGTACTATGTTATTGTTTATTGATTTATCTACATTACCATGCTTCACTTGATCTTCTTTGAGTGCGTGAAGTGACATCTAGATCCTTCATTACATCAATCTACCCATTGAGGGGACATATTACTTCTACATTCGAGACACACATTGATATACTTACCCACCAGGGGCATCTTCTACATGACTACACTATCTAGGTTATGTCATTCCTACACCACACACTATAGTTATCATGTTGATATACATTTTTTATTAAGCTTACATAGATTACCATATCGACACTCACTAGTATCTTGTACTTGTGTATTTCTTAGCATATACCTAGTCTTGTACTAACATGTCTTGCATAATTTCACTTCTTGTTTTGATTAGTTAAATGTGATTGCACTTCTAGTATATACATGCTTTCCTTTCTTGCTTAGCATAGCTTGATGTGTTTGCATTTTCTATATTCTTATTTCATGCCTTGTATGTGTTTTATGACATTTTCCAATATCCTTTTCTTGTATTCATGTGTGTGCCTTAGAACATTTGCTAATATCTTTTTTTTGTACTCTTCTATGTACCTGTGGTCCTTATGCCAACTTTGTTTGTTTCAATTGTATGTGTATGTGGAATTTGAACATGCCTTGTATGCTTTCTTTCCAATTTTAGTGACATGTGCCCATGTCCCTTGATTTTTTGGCCCCTTGGCTAGTCTTATATGCTTCTTGCTTATTGCTTTGTATGTTTATTTCTAGATTATTTTTCCTATTTGTAATTCCATGATCTATATCATGCATTTCCTTTCTTTCTTGGATACCATGATGGGCATCATGCTCTATCCTTCCTTGCTAACAATTGACACTTTTGATTCTAGTTTAGTACATTGTACATGTTAATACATTTTTATATCTATCTAGGCATACCCTTATTGATCTAAAAATATCTCAATACAAACCTTGATATATCTCAAGATATCTTGTCATTTATCATTGTTATATCATGTCTATGTAACATAACACACTTGTAGGCCTCTTTTTTCTAAGGGCATTCATTACAACATCTTCATTCCTACCCTCAAAAAAGGGGAAAACAAATAGGGGTTTTGTCACATAGATCAGATCTCCTAATAGTCAAAAAACTAGTTTTAAGAACACTCAAAATAGAATCTAGATATTAGACCAAGTAAAACAAATAAGGTAGACAATAAATAATCTAGAATAGTTACCAGATTTGCCTCTAGATAATAGTGCCAAATTTGGATTACAACACTAGATAATAGGGTGTCCTATTTTTGGCACTCTTATCTAGATAATACAAAAATTAGATTTTCTAGAAACCAATAGAAAAGTGAGTTTAGTCACAAGTTTATTAGCTTAGTATAGTCTAGATTCAACATGACTTAGTATAGGTTCTGCTTAGAGAATCTAGATATAGGGGGCATCATGTGCAGCATGATGGCTCTCACTTCTAGTTTCAGATTAGGTAGTTGATATAACTTTTAGATCATAATCCATGTTCTAAACACTAGTGATTGGGGACAATGTGAATGACACATTGATCCTCCCTTTTTTTGAGTTTAGCTTATTTTCCAAGCATTTATTAGCAATTGTGTGCCTTACTCTATCTATAGGTGGTTGGCATCCTTTTTCAAGTTTAGATTTCATACAAGATTAACTTATTGAGTACCCAAGTTCTTGAGTTGGCTTTCACATAAGCCTATTGCACAAGTTTTAGAGTGGATTTTATGCAAGCCTAATCTCCATCTTTCAAAATGGCCAAGAGTGGCCTAGTTTTTAACATACATTTAGCTATCCATGCCAACATTGTCATATCATAGTACATTCATGGGATTTAGGAGCCATCTTGTTAGGACCGGGAAGCACAATTGATTACCATGTACAAGCAACTAATTGCAGAATTTAACCAGAAGTAATAAGTAACTAGAATTCAGAAATAACATAGAATATGAGAGACAATACCCAATTGTATTAATACTCTTTCAAAAATAAATTATAATGAAGAGATGCCACACTCTTCCACACCTTATAGGCTTCCCACACCAAGTGTACAGTAATTCACCTTTAAGAGTTCACTCTCTCAATTATAATCCCAACACACAACTCAAACACAGAGTTGGTGTTCACCTCCAACCAGTCAGTATCACTACTGCCAGTACCACTAGTCAGTATCACTACTGCCAGTACACAAGTACTCCATGTACTCCATGACTGAGTACACACCATACTCCAAGTAGATCTCCCCTGATCTTGCTACCTGTTGTGTTGCTAATCTCCCTGATCTTGCTGCCACCTATAGATCAACTTGGTTTTGCAACACCTGCAAACCTAGATCATGCACGCACGCACACACACACACACACACACACACACCCCTACAAATCAATGATCTTACTTACACATGTAGATCTCTCTACACCCTGAAGAACCCTTGTCCTTGCCTCACCAAGTCCTTATGATTCTCCAAACCAGTACCCTAGTGGATCTTCTACCAGATCTTGCTATCTCATAGATCTACCTGATCATACACACTCGACACCCCTGTGGAACTAGGAGGAGCTACCCTTGCTCTCTTCACACTGAAGGAGCTAACCTTGCTCTCTCTATCTAGCACACTTTACAATACAGCCCATGAGTCTATTATATAGATCCCATGCAAACAATAATTAGACATCCAATTACAATAATTAGATCCACAGCTCAAGACTAAAATTAGCCTTTAACATGTAAACAATCAGTTTGTTAACAAACTATTTGTGAACTAGCAGTTCTAGAACCACTCAGGCGACTGACGTCGATCCCTGTCTAGCTAGAGATGACCAACATCAATTGATACCTAATCGATGTCAATTGCTCTACTCACTAGATATGACCAACGTCAGTTGATCAGACCGACGTCAGTTGCTTTACAACTCAGCAACCTCCTCCATGTTTGCATCAGTGAAGCTTTTAGCTCCACAACCTAACAATCTCCCACTTGGAGATAAATAGTTGTACTATACCTGTACCTATACATCGTCTAATTTGTTTCCTGGCTTGTATCCCTCTTTAAGCTCAATCTTGAAGACCATCCACCACACATCCTATGCTGCAACATCTGTCATCCAAGTAACCTACCATATCCTCATCTACAAACCCATGTAGAGAAGTGTCTGACCCTGCATAGCATGTTAACCTACTGCTGGTCCCTCTTAGATACCTGAGAATCCACTGAACCACTTTCCAGTGCTTCCTTCTCGGATTGGCCACAAACCTGTTGACAACTCCCACTGCTGGGGCAATATCAGGGAGTACACATGTACTCAACCTCATCATGTGATTGGGGACCCTATTCTATGAACTTTCCATCCATAGGTGCGCTTGCCATACTGCATCTTGCATTACCTTCACACAATCATCCTGCGACAACATAAACTTTCCCTATCTCTAGGATTACTCATGCCAAAGAATTTTGCTACTCCCAAATTCTTCATGACATACCACTAAACTAACTTTACCCTTAGCTCAGCAAATCCCTATATGTATGCACCTACAACAAGCACATCATCCACATACAGTAATAAGATAATGTCGCGACCATTATCTAACCTGGTAAAGAAACCACAATGGTTACAATGACATTGACTAAAGTCATGCTTTGTCATCCACTTGTCAAACCTGTACCACTATCTTGTAGCTTGCTTAAGACCATATAACCTGGACTTTCATCTCACATATCCATTCACTCTATTCTTTAACCAAGGAATCCATTTGTCTTTTAGTGCTTTCATACTGGCTAGCAACCCTACCAAATCTCCCATTTGGTTCTGTATCCTAGGAATCAAATTCCTCATCCATGCCCTGCTCCCACTATTTCCTAGATCCTTCCTACTCTACAGTGAGCAACGAGTATAAAGAAGAGGAATAACAAATTTGAGGCTTACTTACCCTTTCAGTCCTCCATATGGGCATTTGAGACTCCTTGACAGCTTGCTATCTGCCCAAAATCCATTCTAGTGACCGACCTCGGTCACCACACAATCTACATTCAACCGATGTCAGTTCCATGCGATTGTCCTAACTATCAACACCGGTTTCCTAACCAACATTGGTGTCTACCTATCATCGATGTTAGTTCCCTGACCAACATCAATCTTACCTTGCCTGACACCACTGGCTCTGGTCTGCACATGACTGACATCAGCACCTGTCTATTTGACACTAATTTCTCCTGACTGACATTAGTACATGTGTTCTCCTGTGAGTGATGACTTTTTACCCACGAGCTCTCTTTGGATCAAAACCCTATCCAAACTACCCTACTCAAAGTTACTCAGCCTTCTCCACTAATCTCTATCTATCATCTCCTCCATGAACACCAAGGCTTTCCAATTTTTAAGGCTGTCAAAGACATCTAACTTCCTCTGAAGAACATGCATCTCCTTCTTGCTCTTGTGACCAAGCCTACAAAGCCACATCTTCGTAATAGAAGAAGAATCAGTAACATAAGTAGATAGATAAAGGATACCTACTTTCTTACCACTTGCTAATTCAAGTGCATCCACTGTGAGAGTTTTTGTGCATCTCTCATCACCCAACTTTCTTGAAGAAATTAGCCACATCTTCAAGACTGGGACCTGCATGACCTCCTTCAACACCCATGTGTTGGCCATCTGCAATTTCAACTACACTTCCCCTTTGCCAATACTTTGACAAGGCTCACCAACCCCTAAATAAATCTTTCCAAAGTCTCCATGGACCTTAACATGGAAAAATACTCTATTTGGGGCTACATGGAAAGAGGCAATAGAATCTATAAACCAAGATTCTACTTTATCCAAGGAACATATAAGAGCAACTAGTGCAACAATCCATGCAACAATTCTTGCTTCTTTATTTCCTTCATGCTGATCTGCTACCAACCAACAATCTTTCTTTACCTTCTCTTTCTTTGCATAACACTGTAATTGACCATTCATGCCTTTGAATTCCTCCATTCTTAGCTTACTTTTTTCTACCATTGCTTTACTCCCACTCAATCAAAAACCCCTGAGAGTGACCTATAATCAAACACAAATCTTCTCCCTACAACCTTAGCTCTGATACCACTTGTTAGGACCCAGAAGCACAATTGATTACCATGTACAAGCAACTAAATGTAGAATTTAACTAGAAGTAACAAGTAACTAAAATTCAGAAATAACATAGAATATGAGAGACAATACCCAATTGTATTAATACTCTTCCAAAAAGAAATTACAATGAAGAGATGCCACACTCTTCCACACCTTATAGGCTTCCCACACCAAGTGTACAGTAATTCACCTTCAAGAGTTCACTCTCTCAATTATGGTCCCAACACACAACTCAAACACAGAGTTGGTGTTCACCTCCAACCAGTCAGTATCACTACTACCAGTACCATTAGTCAGTATCACTACTGCAAGTACATAAGTACTCCACATACTCCATGACCGAGTACACACCATACTCTAAGTAAATCTCCCCTGATCTTGCTACCTGTTGTGTTGTTGATCTCCTTGATCTTGCTGCCACCTATAGATCAACTTAGTTTTGCAACACCTACAAACTTAGACCACGCACGCACACACACACACACACACACACACACACACACACACACACACACACACACACACACACACACACACACACACACACACCTACAAATCAATGATCTTACTTACACATGTAGATCTCTCTACACCCTGAAGAACCCTTATCCTTGCCTCACCAAGTCCTTATGATTCTCCAAACCAGTACCCTAGTGGATCTTCTACCAGATCTTGCTATCCCATAGATCTACCTGATCATACACACTTGGCACCCCTATGGAACTAAGAGGAGCTACCCTTGCTCTCTTCACACTGAAGGAGCTAACCTTTCTCTCTCTATCTAGCACAATTTACAATACAGCCCATGAGTCTATTATATAGATCCCATGCAAATAATAATTATACATCCAATTACAATAATTAGATCCATAGCTCAAGACTAAAATTAGCCTTTAACATGCAAACAACTGGTTCGTTAACAAACTGTTCATGAACTAGCAATTTTAGAACTGCACAGGTGACCAACATCAGTCCCTGTCTAGTTGGAGATGACCGACGTCAGCCGATACCTGACCGATGTCGGTTGCTCTGCTCACTGGATATGACCGACGTCAGTTAATCAGACTGACATCAATTGCTCTGCAACTCAGCAACCTCCTCCATGTTTGCATCAGTGAAGCTTTTAGCTCCACAACCTAACACATCTCATATGATATCTATTTTATACTGGTATCACTTCATAACTTCATTTAGTAGGCAATGATGGAGCCAAAGGACTAGCTAGCCTTTGTATTCTTAAGCCACCTATTCAGAGGGATTGGAAACATATTCCAAACATTGATTAACACATGCATGATTCATTATCTTCACTAAATTAGAGATGATGGAGAAAAAGGGATAGCCTTTGTATTCTTGAGCCACCTTTTAGGGAATTGAGCACTCAACTCTATTCATGATATTGTTTTTTGTATAACATACACCCAACACAATCTAGCATCAAAACAAGTTTTGTATTAGTTCATATACCTAGTGAGGTGTATTCATTCATTTCTCTTCCTCTCTCTCTCATACCCAAATTTTGTATGTTCTTATTTTAGATATAGTGTATCTAGTAAGGACTAGTCTACTCTATGTTTTTTATTTTAGATTCATACTTCACACTATGTTCTCTCTATGCACATCCAACATCACACAGCTTCATGAGCTTTACCTTTATAGATCAGTTCAAGTATGCTTTCTATTTTTCCTTTAACATAGTATTTTTCTTTTCTACATAAATATAATAAAGGGGGGGAAATGTAGTCATGTAAAATACAAAATCTGGTAACTTGAGTGTGGCTAATGACACCTAATCCATAGGTCCATATTGCTTGTTCTCATGACCCTCATAGGCATGTTTTCACTGATTCCAAATCATTCATAGCCTCTCAAACTGAACCCTTATAGACCCATATTTCTATTTACATGATTAATCCATCCCCCTAGGTCCCATCATCCATGGATAATATCACCCAAACTTGGACTACAACACTAAAACCTAGGGTGTCCTGTTTCTAGAGTTATTGTTCAAGTGAATTTTAGCTTTTAATGGTCACATTATTATGAATCCTTATCCTAATTCATGTTATCCTAACATTAATTCATTTAACCCATGATAATTAAATCCCATATAAAAATCCATTCAAATTCCATTTAGAAGGGTTCGTGCTCATTTACAAGAGAGAAGCAAGACCACTCAAGCACTTTTCCCTATTCTCTGCATACAACCATCCAATAGTATTTCAAGCTTATTCATACCTTTACACCAATCCTTATTCATTTCAAGTACACCTATTTTTGTATTTACTTTCATTTTCATCACACTATTACACCAAACACTTCAATGGGAGAACTACATATAGCTTGAACCCTACTTGGAGTATTAGTATATAGGAAGCATGCCCACACATAGGGTGTGAAGTGCATCCAGCATATCCTTTACACATTAACCCCTCCTCTCCTTTATCCAAATTTTAAATTCAAGTTAAATAAAAAAGAGGACCTAGGGTATTGAAGATTAAATCAGGTAGGAAATGAGCTTTATGAACTTTTATGCTTCAATATTTCATAGGTAAGGTCACACAGACTTGGCACACAAAACTTAGAAATCTTAGATCAACAAGATAAAAATGTTGAGATAGGAATACAATGTAAAAACCTAAGGTGTCCCATTTTTTATTCTCCTATCCAATTAATAAATGAACTCTAGATTCCTATTTGCAATAGTCTCCCAAGCCTGCACATAGATTTATAGACCTTGTCTCAGTCGAAACAACACATAATCAAATAAGTTTAATTTTATCTCTCTCACTATTATTTTTAGAAAATCCCTAACTATAGTCAAATTTCACAAATCAATAGTTTAATTATTTCATATTATTTAATAATTTTATCTACTTAGACCCATTTATTATTTAGGAATTAAACATCTAATTTCCCAAAAATAATAAATCAAACTTCTTTTAGGTAAATCAATCCCTTCCACCCCATTTTATCATTTTGGTCTAATCATTTCCTCCTTTTAAGGGACTAATTTTTGACCCCTTTTCCAGTCATTCCCTCAAGGGAGAACCTATAGTGTATCCATTGTCATTGAAGTTATAGCATACATGACCTTTTCATTCTTTGAGAAGATGGTATTATGCTTACATCTTGTAATGCCTTACCAAATAGGAGCAAATTGTAAACACCTAAGACTGGCCACCAATGGCCTTTGATTAGACTTCAGACTGATTCTTACCAACCATTGAAAATTAAGCCTAATAGTACATGGATGTTCCAAATTTTCTTATACATCATTCATCAAAGCTCATAATCCCATTACAACATCCCTAATTGGGGTATCCTACCATAAACAACAAAAACCTCTCACAAATTAATCTCTAAGCAACCTACGACATCACAACATGCAATTTGGCCCAAATACCTAATTAAATGGGGCAAGTTCACACATGAAATTAAATCAAATCTTTAAAATGATGGAAGGCCTAAAAAAATTAATTAAAATTCTAAACCAAATTAAATTCCCAGTTAAATTATCCATGTGCAACTAATGAAATTCTAAAAAAATAAATTCAAAAATTCAAACATCCTAGCTTTTCATCATGACATTTGTGAGTTGTCAAGCCTTTGTAAATATCTCAAAATATCTCACCCATACCTATTCATTGAAAATCATAATATTTTGACACCTTTTAACTCTACTAGTGTTAATTAATTTACTAAGGTTATGTTTGAACCCATTCCATGTTTAAAATACACTCTAACTCACCTTGAGTTGGGGTTAGTTTCTAAACCTATAAACACAAGCATTTGCCTATTCATTTGGAGAGCTTGGATATTGTAGAGTAATAATGTTGGATTTTAAATAAGAATCATGATAATAATGTTATAATGCCCAAATATTGAGCCAAACCACATCAAGCCTAAGCCAAACCATAATCCAATTACGGTGAAAAGGAGAGAAGGAGATAGCCAAACTCCATTTCCAAAGACTCTTTGAGCACAAGTTGAGCAAGCCATGAAAAAATCACTTATAGATCTTAAGTAAGGTAAGGAGTTTGTCATTATTTGAATTTAATTGTACTTTAATATGTATTTTTTTCACTATGATCCCCTTAATATCTAGTTTTAGATATGTTAGCATGTTAGGGTGTTGATTTCATTTTGTTTTGTGAAACTAAAACTTTTTCTAACCTCCTCTCTTTGTCAAATTCCTATGATCACAATTAACATCCTATTTACCACCTAAATCTATCTTATTCCCACTTATGAATTTTAAATTCAAAAAATCACACCTATTATTATGTTTCTCTATAAGCCTACCCACTATATATGACATCATCACTTTATTAACCTAGTCTAATCCCTCCATAATCACCATCATATTCCCTAATGGAATCTAGAACTCTCTACCACCCTTCTCCTTTTCTAGAGATTTCTCTCTCTATAGAATTATATGGAAATTTAAATTCCTTAGAATTCCCTCATTCCTATCTAGAGTCTTCTTATCTAGAGGCTTCCAATAAATTTTTAATTCATTAGAAAAACTCCATCCGTGGTCTATTTAAACACCATCACTCCTCCATTCAGAATCCAATGAGAAAACTCCTTGAGAAATTAGTCCATATTATAAACTTAGTCCATTATCAATCTAATCACATGTTGTCCATGAAAATTTGGGTCTATAAGCAATCTAACATCCAAAAACCTTAGTCTTTTTGTTTGAATATTGATTGGGACCATTTATATTTAGATTAAAATGTTTTTTTTTAAAAACCATTTTATTGCATTTTGATCTAATGATTTCCAATTTTAATGGTAAAGTATATATTTGGGTAAATTTTGATATAATTTTCATATCTAATTTCCATTTATAAAATTTATCATCTCACAAAGGATTGCTACCACCAATAAATTCTCTCTCCATCACCATTCACATCTCCCTTTAGTGGCTTGATCCCTCTCACCATGCCATCTCTATAGCCTACTAAATTTTATTTTTCCATGTTCATGTCTGAGCCTACATTTTTTTGTGTTAGGATTTCTTTGTCTAATCTCCAAATTGAACTCCCTTATAGTAGGAACTAATTCATTAATTAGGTTAAAAGGATTTATCATGACACAACCAGGTTGAGAGTGAACTAATTCAACATTTGATTCATTATCCTTGTCACAAGAAATAATTGTTCCTACTCATGGTGATGAGATGTTGACAATAGTGTTTGTTTAATGACTTAAAATAATTTCTACATCCCTTATTGAGTCAACCACACAAATTTAAGTTTCCCATTCCTACATATCCTCATCATCCTTCCTTTTGTCTTGCCTCCATTGCCAACATATAAATGTGTAAACACATAATTTTTTTAAGCAAACCACTAGTTTTTTCCAAATGTTTGAAGTTTTTTTTTTAAAAAGACTTATTTTTAATTATTAAATGTTAATTAGTTAATTTATATTTTTTTAAATTATAAATTTATTTTTTAACTAAAGTTTTGGGTGGAAGTGATAATTCCTCTCTTGAACTTCTTATTAAGTTTTAGACATTTGGTGGGTGGTTTGACTGGTGAATGTTTTTTTGAAATAGGGAATAATATCATTTGGGATGGTTATTTTATTTATTGGGGAACATACTATTGAGGGATGGGCCATCACTTTTATGTGGTGGTTAATTATTGTGGGTGACACAAGATAAATGTTAGGTAAGACTTTAGAGGGGTGATTTAATAATCAAGAGGGCCCTTTATTTTTATGGAAAGTGTTTTTTTTAATTAAAAATAATTAATTGCATGGGAGTAATAAGGAGATATTAAAAAGAGAATAATATGTTTATCTTTTTATGTACCTATTTTGTCAATAATATCACAGTCAAAGAATGGAGGGTGAGGCCCAATTTGGTAGAAAGTCAAACCCCCTCATAAGAAAACAAATTTTATATTCACTTGCATTGAATTCACTCTCTTTATTTCACTTTCATAGATGAATTTTATATAATGGACAAAACCTAACTTTGATTTTTTTCACATTTTTTTCTCACACAAAAATAAAATTGCACTTTGAGTTTTTTAACAATTTTTCTCCTACCAAAAAGAAAATTACACAAGTGGCCATCTCATTCGATCACCCATTTTGGTAAGTGACACTACCCTATATGACACATCCTTTTATTGATGAGGATTAGTAGGTGAGGCCTAGTTGATAAATGGTCAGACCCCTTCATGGAAAAACTCTTTTTCCACATAAATGTTCTTATTTTGTTTGCATGCCTAGTTGACATTATCTCAACTTTATCCATTATTCACATTCTAATAGATCATCCCTTGTTCAACACACTTTTGTAGAGTTCATCTCTCCTCCAAGACCATTTCTTAGAACTTGCATTATTTAGTGGAAACTTTTATGCCCTTAACCTTTGGCATGTCTAGGGATATCTGTGACCAACTTGTGGCTTATATACCACTTTTATATTCTTGTTACATTTCTCTATGTTCCTAGTTAGGTCAGCCTATGAAATAACCATGGTTAATTAGAATATATATAGGAGTTAATGGTTAATCTTTGATCATTATATGAATTATTCTTCTCTTAGTACATTATTGTGTAATTTTCCCCCTCGAAGTGGCTTTGCTATATTATATATTATTCTACTCTATTATCAATTATTGTTGTGCAATCTCTCATATTTATTTATTCTATGTGATATATAATTATTTTGTGAAAACATATAAGTAATTTCATTACAATTGGTATCAAAGCTTTAATTTGGGTAAGTTTCATGTGGCATTATTTTTTTGGATATGACGAGTGACTTTTGTGAGTGGAAAGAGCAAAAAAACATAACTTGCAATCCAATTTTTTTTTTTTTTTTCTGTCAGTGCATTATTTTTCAAAATGTTTTTTTTTTTAAATATTAAAAAAAAATTATAGAAATTTATTTTCCCCTTGCATATTTTTAGTCATTGGATTTGTCTCGATGAGATAATCATAATGGTATATTTTATCGGTACACTTTTTTGGTGTCAAAATTTTTTACCCTAGTGCACAAAGGTAGTCATTGGAATCATCTTGATGAGGTAATCATGATGGTACCATCTCTTGGTATATTTTTTGGGGGTTAAAACCCTCCTAGGGTTTGTATATGGTAGGTCCTATGACTCAAGGAAGAAAAAGGGGGAAAGAAACTCATAAGACTCCTTCTACAAGTGACATGGAATCTAGAACTTTAGATCCATTACTTTTTCAACTTCAAGTTAACATAAA
The DNA here is from genome assembly GCA_037957365.1 of Torreya grandis. Taxonomy (NCBI): domain Eukaryota; kingdom Viridiplantae; phylum Streptophyta; class Pinopsida; order Cupressales; family Taxaceae; genus Torreya; species Torreya grandis. The sequence continues at coordinate 1,446,323 of JARHVA010003524.1, forward strand.
GGGCTTGGTACAACATGATGAATTTATTATAGTTAAAATTGATGTTTCAAATATGCACAAAGAGATTAATAGGGCTCACACTCAATTACATTAGATCATGTGCAATTAGTTGCCCTTGCATCTTAGTTACAGTCAAACATTTTGGAGTGGAATAAATGAAATAGATCAAATGAGTAAGATGAAATAATAAATGAAATAGTAAATGAAACTAAGATGCAAGGGCAACTCATTTGGTTACTCATTTGAACTATTTCATTTATTCCACTCCAAAATTTTAGGTCATGATTGTAGTGGTGGTACTACCATCTACTTAGGAAAATGCCATAGTATTAAGATGGCCATAAGAGACTACCTGTTGGATTATCCTATGTTTTCTATTCCCATGGGGGGAGCTGACATTGTTCTTGGAGTACAATGGCTCACCATTTTGGGTACTATTGAGATAAATTTTTAGGAATTATTCATGCACTTTCATTATGAGGGAAGGACATTTGAGCTAAGGGGATTAAGGGATAAATCTCCATAACTTGTTAGCTCCCATCAAATGATAAATATTCTCCATAAGAGTGCTAAAATATTTGTATCTCATTTGTTTTACATGGAATTTTAGCCAACTCAACCATCTACACCTCTTGATATGCAACAAGTGATTAATGCCCATTCAGTTATTTTTGGTGACATGTTGAAAGGAATTCCTCCTAGCTACACACATGATCATGTTATCAAACTTATTCTTGGTAGTACACCACCTAATATTAGGCCATAAATGTATCTATATGCCCATAAAAGTGAAATTGAAAATATGTATAGGAGATGTTGGATGTAGGAATCATTTGACATAGCTAAAGCTAAAGTGAATATTCTTTTTTAGTTGTCATGGTGAGAAGAAAATGACACTTGGAGAATGTGCCTTGACTACAAAAAACTCAACAAGTACACTATCAAAGATAATTTCTTATTTTTATCATTGATTATTTACTAGATGAATTAAATGGTTCTCTTTATTTTATCAAGTTAGATTTGCATTCTAGGTATCATCAAATCTAGATCAATGATGAAGACATACCCAAAATAGATTTCAAGACTCATGAGGGCCATTATGAGTTTCTATTTATGCCTTTTGATCTAAAAAATGTACCATCCACATTTTATAGTTTGATGAATACTATTTTTAAGCCATTTTTGATGATATTTGTTCTATTATTTTTTTATGATATCCTTATTTATAATAAAAAATTAGGAAGACTATTGACACCATGTGAAACAGGTACTCTCAATTATGAAAAAACATTAGTTGTATGCCAAACCTTCTAAATGTAATTTTAGAGCTTGTGAGGTTGAGTATTTAGGTCATCTAGTTTCACATGGAGTGAAAGTGGATCCTAAAAAAATCCAAGTAATGGTGGACTAGACAATTCCTAAGATGCTCAAGCAACTAAGGGGATTTATAGGGCTAACTAGTTACTATTACAAGTTTATCAAAAATTATGGTAGCATTATAGCTCCACTCACCTCTTTATTAAAAAATACTCCTTTCAGTGGATTGATATAGCTAACAGGGCATTTGAACAATTTAAATTGGCTATGTGTACCACTCTAGTATTGGCCACTCCTAATTTTTCCAAGACATTTATAGTTGAATGTGATGCATCTAGGTATGGTATGGGTGTTGTACTCATGCAAGGAGGTAGACCACTTGTATTTTAAAGTCATCAACTAAAGGGAAAAAATTAGTATAAGTCCTTCTATGAGAATGAAATAATGGCCATTTTATATGCAATCAAATAATGAAGACCTTATTTCATGGGTCAATGCTTTTAGGTAAACACTAATCATGATAGTCTCAAATATTTTTTGGAACAATGGTTGTCATTTAAAGAACAATATAAACGGGTAACTAAGATGTTAAGTTATGATTTTGAAATAGTTTACAAGAAATTCAAGGATAATGTAGTGGTAGATGCACTATCTAGAAGGATGAATTAGTTGAGGCATTGTTATGTGCTATGACCATTCTATAGGTAGATTGGCTAGGGGAAGAATGATTAGAATGGGAAAATGATAGTGTTACCCATGATTTGATTTAGAATCTTTAGCAAGGTTTGGGTGGATTTGAAAATTTTAAATGGAACGGTGATGCATTATGGTATAAAGATAGATTATACCTATGTAAGAATTCTCTTCTTAAACAAAAAAATCCTTTAGGAACTTCATGTAACTCTAATTGGTGGTCATTAAAGATTTTTAAAAACCTATCATAGAATCAAGTAGGATTTTTTTGGAAGGACTCAAGAGGGATGTCTATAAATATGTGGTTGAATGTATGATCTGTAAATAAAATAAGGAGAAACCATTCAAACCCTAATTCTTTTATAACCTTTATCCATCCCTAGCCAACATTGGGAAGAGGTGTCTATAGATTTCATTATAGGGTTACTGAGATCTAATGGTCAAAATTTTATCATGGTTGTGGTGGATCATCTCAGTAAGTATGCTCATTTTTTTCTTTATCATAGCCATTTATTGCTAGTACAGTATCTTTGCTTTTCTTAATATAGTTTAAAAATTGCATGGTACCCTTAAGATCATTGTTAGTGACAGAGATCTCATTTTCACCAGCAATGTTTGGATTGAGTTATTTACATGTTTGGGCACCCAATTGGCTCACGGTTCATCTTATCATCCTCAATCAGATGGAAAAACTAAGGTATTCAAAAAATTTCTAGAAGGATATCTCTGTTGTTTTGTTTTTGATAAACAAGATAAATGGGTTCATTGGTTGCCACTTGCTAAATGGTGGTATAATAATTTTGTTCATAGTTCTTCCAAAATGTATCATTTTTGGCATTATATAGATACCACTCTTCATCCATCACTTCAACATTGATGGTCCATCCTAAGGTTTTTACAATTGAAAAACATATTCACTATCAATAGGAGGCCCTTGCAAGTTTACATGAAAATGTAGCCATGGCCTAAAATTGAATGAAGTAGTAAGAAAATCAACATATGAGTAAGAGTCCATTTGACATTGGTGATTGGGTCTTTATTCACTTATACCCACATAATCAGATGTCCTTGAAGTAACATAAAAAGGATAACAAGTTATCTCCTAAGTATTATGGGCCTTATTAGCTCTTTAAAAAATTGATACTATGGCCTACAAGTTAGAGTTTCCTTCCTCCACTCATATACATCCAATATTTCATGTATCATGTCTGAAGAAAGTCATTATACATAGAGTTTTTACTTAAAGTGAGTTACCATAATTGGATGAAGAAAAAAGAGTTATTCTTGATCCTGAGGTGATCCTTCAAATACACATTAAGTAACTAGGGTCTATAATGATTAATAAGTACCTAATCAAATGGAATAATCTACCTTGTGAATATGCCACTTGAGAGGATGAATCCTTTGTGCATCAACATCTAGATTTGGCTAAATGTTGAGGACAATGTTGTTATGAGAGGGGCATGTTATACCTTTAACCTTTGGGTGTCTAGGGATATGTGTGGCTGACTTATGGCTTGCATACTTTTTTTATATTCTTGTTACATTTCTCTATGTTCTTAGTTAGGTCATCCTATGGAATAACCATGGATAATTAGACTATATATACGAGGTAATGGTTAGTCTTTGATCATGATATGAAGTATTCTTCTCTTAATGCATTATTGTGGAGGTTGCCCCCTTGAAGTGGCTTTGCTATATTATCTAGTATTCTACTTTGCTATCAATTATTATTGTGTGATCTATCATATTTGCTTATTCTATAGGATATATAATAATTTTGTTTGAATATATAAGTAATTTCATTATAGACACATATCAAGGCCCTTTTATTAGTGCCTTGAGTTTTAAAATAATTTTTTTCATGACTAAAAAATATTCCTCTATTATAATGGGTATCTTATCAGGAACTTGTATACCAAAATACATGAGGACTATTTCATGTGTCATGAGAATATATTTCAAATCTATTTTCCTTAATTGTATATTTGACATCAATCACACCTATTGACAAACTTGAATAAATTTAGAGTGACTAAAATATTTGCAAGATGATGTTTGAGTAGTGGTTGTGTCCACTCATACATCTCTTGGACTTGTGTACTTCTTGAAATTCTTTTAGTTTCTGATTAGGTTTTTGGGATAGTTTTTCCATCCTCATTACAGATCCATTACATATTGAACATCTTATTTGAATATTGGTGATATTTGGGTTCCATTTTCACCACTTTTAGTAGTTACATTAACAAAGACTTGCATTACTACCTTTTCCCAATTTAGCATTGAGGGTGGGTGTTTAGGCAATGCTTCATTGGGTCCATTTTACTACCCATTACTTTGGCATCTAGTGTTTACTTTGAGATATCTACATATTCAACACCATTTACTACATCACTTGGTGGTTGCACTAATTTGACATCCATTCATTCTGGTAAAATGCATTGGCATCCATAGGGACACTCAAATTTAGCACTACTTTAGGGAGAAACTATGAACTTCTACCTTCATCCTCTCATAAGGGGAGTTTTATTCCTACAAGTTTTCTTCTTCTCTCTTGTGCTTGAGGAATTCATTTTATACATGGGTACCTCATTAGGCCTTGTTATAAGAACCATTTATTTTTTATATGTTTTCATTTTGGTTTCCTCCTAAGTTTCACTTAAGGGGGGGTATTGGTGTGAAAAGGGTTCTCACCCAAACTAGTTTTACTTAGTATCCTAATTATTTGCACATTTGATTATCTTCTAATCTTATGTGCACATGTTATAAGTGCATGGTGGGTCCTTTTCATCCCTCAATGGGGGCAATGGCCTCTCTACTCAGTCCTTAGTGGGGGACAATGACTAACCCACTCACCTAGTGGGAGGGCCAGCTATTTGTTCCTCACTCTCCTCTTACTCCTATATATGATGCATTTATGTTGTGCATTCACAAGTGAGAGAGGGAGATAGAGTTATAAGGACTTATCATATTAATCTATTTTATATAATATATAGTTTGTTGAGTTTTATGTATAATACATTAATGACATGGTTGTGGTAATGCACTCTTGGAGAGATTTGGGTGAGTTTTCATAACTCTATCAAGTAGATTCATGATCTAAATGGAGGTTTTTAGTATGGTTTTGATCTTTATATATCTGATAACTAGTAGTGGTTTGGTCTTGGTCATGGACCTTTTAGTCTTGTCTTTAGTCTAAGTACATAGAGTCTCTTTAAAAATACATGTAATCACCTACCTAGGCTAGATGCAATAAGACTTGACCTTTATTTTGATAAAGGTATTGTTCTATATAGGTTTTCCTTGATCAATTTTGAACCATTGGCTAGGATTGTCTTATCCATACTCACTTTTATCAATGTCACTATTAGTATGAACATCATGTTCTTTATTTGAATGAAATGGATTATTTACAAATTTCATTGTAACTAATGGATTGTCACCCTAATTTGAAAAGAAAAATTGGGTTACTTCTAGCTTAGATTCTAGTGGAATATGTCATAGATTTAGGACTAGATTTAAATTCATTTAATTCAACTTTTGGATTTTAATTTAGATTTCACTCTATGAAAGTTTAGTTTGATGCTGATTGATTTTAATCAACTTTAATTTTTAATTAGAAAAAATAATGTTCATGCACACAAAAAATAAACTAAGCAAGCTTATAATCTAGGAGAATAACTAAAATTATAGCCACACAATAAAAGGATGATCTAAAAATGGTCTTAAAGAATTTGTGGGATCTTAGTTCTACTTATTTTTCTATTGGATAATGATGGACCAATATTTTAGAGCATGAACTAATGTGGTTTTTGTGCCTGTAGCCAACTAAATCTAGTTTCAAGGGTATGTTGAGAGTAACTTCATGGGGATAATCATTTACTAGTGCATCACAAATCTGACAAAAAAAATGATTCCTTAGGCTTAAAATTTGTACCAAAGTTTTTAGATGGTCATCGATATAATTTGTGGTATGTGAGGATCAAATATATGTCAAAGAAGAAATATAATAATGGTCCACTCATGGGAGGGTATTTCCCCTTTAGGATCATTCTAGACATAAAATTTTGGTGACAATAATACTATAAATTAGATTCTTTGAGGGTGATGTCTGATAGCTTAGTTTCAAGAATAAATCCTTTACTTTCATGAGTTGTGCTTCATGCACATAGTCACTATGCTCTTGTGACATCTTCTACTCAATATATATACCATGTCAGAGGCATGGGGTTGGTATGTATGTTGGGGTATCAATTCCCATTCATCATTGAATAAAGATTCATAGGAAGGTGTTGAAATCCACCTCATGCAACTAGAAGAAAAGGATCTAATTTTTTTTTATACCCAAGTATCTTCACCAATGTGACATTGAGGGAAGAACATATGTAAGCATATTCAAGGTAACATAAAATCATAGATTTATTTATGATTTACAAGTATCATCACCAATGTGATGCTAAAGAAAGAGCATACATGAGCTTTATGACACACACAAGTAACTTTGAAAATAAATTAAACTCTTTAATTTTTTTTAAAAAAAGTAATCAAATAATTTATATATTTTTTATCACCTAAGATACCATAAAAGGGATAAGGGGAGAGCACACACAATCTAAATTACTGAAAACATCCCAAACAAGAACTGAAGCAATGAAATACAATAATTCTTCTTAGAGAACCAATGTAAGTGTGGGTTTGTTATTTAAATACCAAAAAAATTATGATATGAAATGTTTTATGTTTGATAATAACCACTTTATTTGTCTAGCAAATCTACAAAAAAAGATTATAATTTTATAGGTATGGTCTTAGACAAATGAAAATTGTATCAATCAAGTTAGAATTTTAATATTTTTTTATGTGTAACCTGCAAGCAAATATATCAATACTCTTATGTTTTCTATTTTATGAACAATATATGTAAGATGAAGCATAAGTAGTTATAAATTATAAAAATTCATGAGAAAACATGCAGTTTAAAAAAAAATCACTTGAAACAGAGATAAGATGAGAAAAATGATCTTTCATAAGATAGGCACTACAAACTAGTAGTTCAGGTCATATATTTATATTCTAGGTTATGGCATGTAGTGAATCTAGGTTACAAATTTATAGTTGGGGCCATAGAATAATAGTTCAAGAAAATACATGCAAAACCTTGTGGATTTTTATGAAATTTAAGCTCGAAATAACACCAATATTCTTAAAAACAAGTTAGGATGACCTCAAAAAGTGATTTTGGGGTGCATGATCCCACCAAGCATGCCAAATATAACACATGAACAAGATTACTATATTTTTATAAATCTAAATAAAATGGCAACTAAATAAATATATTCTAATGTACTTTAGATAAACTATCTAAAGAGTAAATAAGTAAAGAATGAAATAGGTAGGTTAGGTGTGTAGAGCCTTTTTCAACATATGTGGAATCATCTACCTAGGCTAGACATGAAATGATTTGACGTTTATTTTGACATAGATATTATTCTAGGTAGTTTTTTCCTTGATTCGTTTTAAACCATTAACTAGTATTATCTTGACCATACTCATTTTGATCAACGTCACTATCAATATGAACATTATGTTCTTGATTTGAATGGAATGGATTGTTACCAAAGTTAATTTCAACTGATGTATTATTACCCAAATTTGAATAAAAAATTGGGTTACTTCTAGATGGACTTATAATGAAATATGCTATGGATGCAAGACTAAATGTAAATTGATGTAATTCAAAATTTGGATTTTGAATTAGATTTGATTCTACAAAATTTTGGTTTAGATGATGGTTGATTTTGGTTAGATTTAATTTTTAATTTAAAAAATAATGTTCATGCACAATAATAAATAAATACTATAATCCTTGAGATTAACTACAAGCAAAACTACATGAAAAAAGAATGATCTATAAATGGTCTTGAAGAATTTATGGGATCTTAGTTCTAATTTTTTATCTATTGAATAATGACATCCCAATGTTTTAGAGCACTAACTATAGAGGCTTATGTGCCTGTATCCCACTAAACTCAGTTTCAAATTTATGTTAAGAGTAACTTCTCAGGGATAAATGCTTACTAATGTACCACAAATTTGATAGCAAAAAGGCTTCCTAAGCTCAAAATTTGTACAAATATTTCTATATGGTCCTTAATATACCTTTTGGTATGTGAGACTCTAAAATTCATCAAATAATATATCCAATAATGATCCATTTATGGGAGAGTATTTCTCCTTCAAAATCATTCTAGTTGTAAGATCTCAGTGATAATTCTTTTAAAAATTAGATTCTTTGAGGGTGATGTCTAATAGCTTAGTGTAAAAAATATATCCTTTACTTTTATGAACCATGATTCATACACATAGTTTATATGTTATTATTACATCTACCACTCAATTTATATACCTTTTTAGATGTATGGGTTTGGTATGTATGTTGGGGTATCAATTCCCAGTCATCGTGCCCTAAGGACTCATAGAAAAGTGATGAAATCCACCCCACATAGCCAAAAAAAAAAGGATTAACACTTATTTTTTATTCCTAAATATCATCACCAATGTGACGCTGAGGGAGGAACATACACAAGTGCAATTAAGGTAACAAAAAATTACAAATTCACTTTTGATTTTCAAGTATCACCACCAATGTGATGCCAAGAAAAGAACATACACGAGATTTATGACACACACAAATAAATTTACAATGAAATTAAATTACTTAATTAAATATACAATCAATTAATTAATTTATATGTTTTTTATCACAAAAAAACCCCAAAAAAGGGTAAGGGGAGAGTGTACACACTCTAAATTACTACAAACATACCAAATAAACACTCAAGCAATGAAATATAATAATTATTCTTAGAGAACCAATGTAAGTATGAGTTTTTATTTAAACACCAAAATAAATGTGATATAAAATGTTTTAAAATACCAAATCCAAATGTATGTTATTTTTCAAATAGCAACATAAGTGTTTTACTAGTGTTTGTTTGAATAAAACCACATCTTTGACTAGTGTAACCTGAAGAAGAAAAAATGTGCGTAGTTTGATTTGGAATGTCTGTAACAAAAAAAAAACCTACAAAAAAAAACTTAATGGCTAAACCAAATAAGAAACATGCAAGTTAAAATGTTGAATAAATTAAAAAACTACAAACTTAAAAGTTAGAAAATAAAATAAAAAAGAAATTCACTATTTTAAGAATATCTCTTAAACTACAATATATAAATTTATGAAATTTTGATAATATATTTTTAGCCAAAGCTAAACTAACTTGTAAAAATTTGGAAAAACATAAATTATAATTTTCAAGCTATAGTCATTTTAATAGTGATGTTAAAAATAAATAAATAATAAAAAATGACAGTGATTATTTTAATGATATCTCCAAAACTACAATATGTATTTTTATAAAATTTTGATAGTATGTTTCAATCCAAAGTCAAACCAACTTGACAAAAAGTAGAAAATCCAATATTATAATTTACAAGTTATAGCCATTTTAACAGTCATGTTTTTTTAAATAAAATAATTTAATTTTTGGTAAAAAATAAAAATAAAAAAGAAAATTAGATCTTCAAAATAAAGATCCTTGATAAACAACCTATAAATACAAAAAAAAAATAATTAAAAAAATATATTATTTATTGGAAAAAGAGACTTATTTTACTTCCAAATATTTGTGTGAGGTGTGTAGTCCCACTGAGCATGCCAAAATGTAACACAAGAATAAATATTAGATTGTTATAAATGTAAAATAAAATGGAAACCAACTAAATATATTTTGGTGTACTTCAGATGTGTTATCTAATAAGGAGTAAAGAATTAAAGAATGAAAATAAAATAGTGTATCTTCACTTACTCTTTTTATATATTGGATGTATCTTAGATTGATGATGATTGTAGCTGCAAAGGATTAATTGAGGTGTGTTGATGATTCAATAGCACTTCTCCTTGAACTGTTGATGTTTAGTTGATTGAAATTATGAGTTGAAGCTTTGATGGATAGTATTTATATGGAACTTCATTTTATAACACAAGATTAATGTAAATGGAGGTAAATGGATCCATTTAAATATTTGGTTTGATTAATGAGATCCATTGATCTTAGTTGGAGATCAATGGTGGAAGATGATTGAATTGATGGGAGATTATTAAATTATTTAGTGGGAATCTTAGGAGTGATAAATAGGTGGGTACATTGGACCCATGTAATATTATTTAATTTGATAGTGGAGGTTAGTAGAATTTGAATTTGATTATTAAATATGGAGAGAGGAATCTTTGGATTATAAAATTTAGATAATGGGGGACAGCTAGAGCCTAAGACATCATTGAAGTTCGGAAAGAGGTATATTTAGATTATAAAATTTAGATGATGTGGAACATGTAGAGTTATGAAATCATTTAAATTTAGAAAGAGGAATATTTGGATTATAAAATTTAAATGATGGGGGACATGCTGAGCCTATGGAATCATTGAAATTTGGAAAGTGGAAGAGTGTGGAAGATGATGGCATGATGTGGAGATTATTTAATTTTTATATTTTGATAATTATGGATATTCAAAATCTATGGAATAAAGGAAGGATTAATTAATTAATTTGTATTAATTAACTAGTGGAATAAGATGTGAATTTAATGGGATTAGATGTGGTTATGGAATAAATGGCTTAATTAGATAGGGGTTGATGAATACTAAAGGCTAGGGATGTTAGTGAGAATATAAGATTGATTATTTAAAAATATCACAAAGTGTTTAATTTTAAGTGTATACATTTTACCTCTCTTTGAGAAGGTGTTTCAAAAAACAATGAATGAAGTAACAACTTTTTGGAGAATGAAGCTAAAAAAAGCTAGAAAAAAAATAGATTATGATGATGATGAAAGAATGTGATGAATGATTCCCCCTTGAGAGAACATGTGGGGATGAATAATATGAATGGGATATTTTGAAAAAGAGAGGAAAAATATAGACTAGAATAATCAATGGGTGGGTGATGAAGAAAGAGGGATTAGGATGTAGGATGTGATGATGAGACCAATATGTGTATGCACTTAACCCATTCAAGATAATACTTTCATGCTTTGATTTCCATTGATGATGGACTAAGTTTCCCCAAGCAATGATAATTTGTAAAAGATATATCCCAAGATATTTGTACACTTTAATTTTACCCAAGCAAGGTAGATGTGGTAAAAATATCCCAATGATGGAATTTCAAGCTTGATTTGACCCAAATAGGGTGGAATCTACGAGCATAGATGGATAATTAATTGATTGATTGATTTGCAAGAATATATCAAGGTTTTAACATATTTCATAAACTAAGGATGAGATGAATGCAATGAATATTGACCCTACCTCAGAAACCCCATGTAATTGAGTGTTTTTTTATATTTCCAAATGGACCTCAGGCTTAATATAGCTATACCTTTACGGAGGTATGATTATGGATGTGATGAAGGAATGGATTAAGTTTAACCAAGGATTAAATTAACTCATTTGACATAATGTTTATTTGTTTTTATTTTCTAATGAAGGTGAATCAATTTACCCCAAGAAAGGCAAATTAGAGATAAGTTGTAGCTTTTCATGTACCCCAAATAGGGTGAAAGTTATGAGTTTGGATTACAAGCATTGATTTAGAATGTAAGTGATTCTAAGAAGTGATGAATGATCATACTTATGAACATTTTAAATGTGTGATATGTTGATGCAAATGTATGAATGTATAGTATAATGACTTTATAAATAATAAAGAAGCCACAAAAAACCAAACTCACGAGGATGTCCCAAAGAGATGAAATAATGATGTGATGATGTATTGACATATATCAATCAAGGATGACAATTAATTGGATATACACCATTTATTTCCACCTTGACCTATGATTTATTGAATAAATCAAGTTCACACAATAAGTATGAACTTAATTCATCATAGGGGGCATGGATCTTAGTACAAAAAATAACCAACATTATTGAGAATGAAATAGCCAATGGAATGGCATGAAGATAAAATAGGCCTTGATGATAAGTAATTAAATGATAAAATATGATTAGAATAAAAATAGATTTCAATGCATATCATACAAAAAATGGAGATGCAAAATGTAGATGTTTCAAGCAATGAATCGATCAAATTTCATGCATTAAAACAAGATGTGGAGGAATAAGCATGGATTTTAAATAAGTACAATCCAATTACCACAACCTAATTATTCATGATAATATGGATGAAAGAGGATGAATAAGATAATGAGTTATTAGATAAATGGATGATGGCAAGGATGAATAACCATGTAGTGCTAAGTATGAATGCTTACTTAGATAAGAATAAAAGGGAATTTATGGAAGACTTCTCAAAGGATAAATAATTTTAAAGGAGTTTTTGTTAGGAAGAAGGACTAATATTCAAATTTTAAATTAAACTAAGTGAAATTAGGAAAGATGAGAAAAATGAACTGAAATGAAGAAAGGAGATGAAGAACAAAATACAAAAGATGAGGTTGATGATAGATATGGAAAAAATGGAAGTGATGAAAAGAGGTATACAACATACTGAGGATAAAATGGAATGGAAAGGACAATTAAAGATAAGGAAAAACATGGAAAATTTGGAAATGGGTGAGAAAAGGATTGAAATAAGGAGACAAAAAAATGATAGGAGAGTGAAAAAGAATGTGGTATCACAATAAACTAAAAACTGATAGGAAAAGTGATGGTGAGAAAGGTGATGAGCCAAATGGTGGATTGAATGGTGGATTTGGATATAAAAATGCAATGAAAAATGTTAAAGGGGTTTATAAAATATGGTTAAAGTAGTGGATTTTTATAGATGGAGGTGTGGCATGAGGATGGTTGTCATTCAACTTGTTAAAAGAGATTGACAGGCTTGACAAGTGATTAAAATAAATTGATAGGATGAAATGGATGAGGTGATGGGTAGTGATGGTGTGAGTATTTTATTATGAATTAGGAATGAAATAAAATTATTAGGGATGATATTGGAAATGAATGGTAAAAATATAACACAACTAGCTGAGTTTACCTCAAAAACCTTATGTAACTGAGCATTGCCTACATAGTCTGAATGGACCTCAAGATATGGGAGGGATGATGATGATGATGATGATGATGATGATGATGATGATGATGATGATAAGTAGAAAATGATTGATTTTTATTTGAATTTTATTATTAAAATATATATGAATTGATTGAATTCAAAAATGTATGTTAAGGTGTGGAAAGTTTTTTTCAATGAGAATATATTGTCATTTTACTATGCCTCCTCATATACTTTACAAATTGATTTTTGATGTAGCATATAATGTTATGAACCATGATACAAAATACCATTATGAATTATCTTCAATTTACATAAGGACTGACCCCCAATTCAAAATACAAATGACACAAACACACCATGATATGGAAAAATCATGATGACATTATTGTGTGTTAAAGGATGGACTCAATTAAAATCATGATAAATTAAAATGATATGAAAAAACCATGATGAACCTATTAATGCATATTTACTTATTTAAGGAATAAAAATTAAAAAAATAATTACACAAGAAAACACACAAAAACATGAAAACAAAATCAATAGAAAGCATCTTGTCATTAATCGAGTCAAAATCCATGTGTGAAATCTTGATGATATTGATAATTAGGTGGTTCCCCCAAGTAAGGAATCATGTAAGGGAATGGATTAGGAATAAAATATCCAAAAAAAAGTTGCATTCTTTGATTTTCCCTAAATAGGGCAAACACTATGAGCTTGGACTAATGATTTTTCACCAAACAAGGCGGATGTGGGAATGAAATATCCTAAAAATCTAGAATTATTGGAGCAAAGATTTGTATTGGTTTTAAGACAAGATGAATGTGTTTTGTATTTTATGGCTTTGTATATATTTTTATGTATTTTTGGTATTTTCTTTTTTTTTTGGGATTTTGAAATTTTATGATGTTTTTGGAGTTTTGAATTAAATATATACAAAGTGGTCATTAACAAAGGGAAAACTCATTCTAGCATCATGATGGGATATGACAGCGTATAGAAATAATTAAAGGATGATGTTGGATGATAATTAATTTATTATGGATATCCAAGGACTATTTCACATGTAGACCAAGTCTCCATTCATCAAAACACCATTCAAAGGATATATCAAGATGTTTCCCAAAATAGGGCTCAAAACTTCTTCTACTTCCTTAGCAAGGTCAAGATTGGAAGATGGATATGATAGGATGGATAAGTATTAGGATTGAGATAGGATGGATAAATATGGATGTTTGGAAGAGGATTTTAGATGGAATTCAATGTAGATGGGGTGCTCCTAAGTGTTAAGGTGCTTGCAGATAATGAGTTATTTACACATGATGTTAGAAATCTAGTTTTCATCATGGTACTTGCCCAAGGCACCATAAACATGGTTTTCATCATCAAATGAATTATTTTATCTCTTTATATTTTTATTTTTTATTTTTTATTTTTTATTTTTTATTTTTTATTTTTTATTTTTTATTTTTTATTTTTTATTTTTTATTTTTTATTTTTTATTTTTTATTTTTTATTTTTCATTTTTTATTTTTTATTTTTTATTTTCTTTTATTTTTTATCATCTCATCTCATTATAGGCTTTTTAGATGCATAATGTTGACCCTATTTGATCTTTATCCCATACCTATTCTTAATATATTCTCTATCAAGATTCTATTGTTGATGTGTACTCTATTGATGTCATTATGATTTTTGTTTGTTTTTTATTCTACTTCATATGAACCTCTAAACAAGGTGTCTTCATAGCCTCTATGAAAAAAAGTGCCATCATAGAAGATAAAGAAGGATAAGCATTGGATGAAGGCTCTGATTTGATAGAGGGATACATGATTTGGATGAAGGATATGATCATAAAGTGATGCATAAATGTTAGGTAACCAAGGTAAATTGGGACTAATAGTCACACACACCAATAGGGTACCTAGTTCCTCAAATAAGGTTTCACTAGTGAACTTTTCTTCTTGGCTTCAAATACTTCTATCCTTAATATCCCATAGAGACTCAAACAAGGTTTCACTAGGGGATGTTTATTCTAACTGAATGTTGTTTTAGATCCCCATAAATTGTTCAAATTATATGTCACTATGGAATATGTCCAATAATTTGTGATTATGTTGGTCTTAGTCGATGGGTACCAAGGATTGGATGTCAAAATAATGAATAGGATAGATAATTTGAAAATAATGGGTTTTTTTAATGAAAGGATTAAAGGCTACACAATCCTCATAGAGGATACTATGATAAATTTCTTAAATTCTGAAGGAAATTTCCTCAAAAAATGTGGAAGGATCACTAATGTATTCAAATAAATCAACCATAAATGTGTAATCAATGTCAAAAGATCTTGATTATGATTATAATGTTAATTCTAATGGTAAATCTAATTCTGACGTTCATGTTGATTTCGATACTTATTTTAAACCTAATGTAAATTTTAATTTTGATGTGATTTGGATTTAGATTTAGATTTTGATACTGATGATGTTGATAATGTTGGTTTTGATTTTGATGTTGATTTTTATATTGATGTTGATGTTGATTATGATTTTGATGGTGTATCTAAAGTTGATTTTGATTTGGATGTTGATGTTGATACTGATAATGATATTGATTTTGATGTTGATATAACTAGTGTTGATTATAATTTGGATGTGTCCATAAGGAGGTCTTATTATATTATGTTATACACAAGTACCTTTTTCACTTTTCATTTGGTAATGAATTATTTGGGATGAAGGGATTCATAGAAATGGGAAACTTTGTGCAATAGATGAAAGATAGACTATTGGTAAATAATGGATCTTTGGAGATGATCTCATCGTAGAAGCGTTCCTCAAATATAGGTGGACTAAAAATAAGCTCATTTAAGTGAGGCTAATCAAAGTTAGGTAAATCAACAAAAATGATTTTATTAAATATGATTTCATTGTCTTGACCTTAAATTAGAAGTGGATAAGTATTATCATGATCTAAAATGGGATCTTGGCATATGCTTGTTTATTGAACCTCAAATGTGGATGAATCTAGTTCTATTTTAATGTCTCCATGGTCAATCAAATATTGGAAGTAATTCTTGAGTTTCACACATAGATTAAAGTAATGACCTTGGATCTTATGATACTTAAAGTATTCACATTAGTGATACCATTTAGGTTTTGGTTTTATCTCATCAAAAGGTTTGGTATGCAGATACTTTGTCATGTATGTAGTGACTAGTTCATGAAATATTATTTCCATGGATTCATTGAGAGGAGTATATTGTCATCATTTGATGTCTTGTTTGGATGTAAATGAACTTGATTCTAGATATGAATGTTGTGTCTTAGGGGCTAGATGGATGTTGGATAGGGGTGATAAAATAGGTTTCCCTTTACTATTTTGATGGGGGATGTGATGTTAAATATTATATCTAGTGAATGGGATGTTTGATTGATGTTTATATGAAAAATTTTAAATTTAACTTCTTAGTATGGAGCCTCGGTTTTCAATATCAAAATTTAAAGGTAAGTGGGAACATATTTCTATGATCTAAAAAAATACATAATCTTTGTTTTCAAATAGGTATTTTTTGAATTGGCCTCTATCTAGATTGGTTTTATATGCCATACGCCTAGATAGGATAAATGATGGATGTTGTGAATTTATCAGTCTCAATCAATATGTACATAAAATTGAATGTAAATATGGGAAAATGATTTGGTTGACATTTTTATTATGATTTGGATGGGATGTCATGCTGACAAATGATATGATTAAAAATAAATCTAGATATTTGCTTCTTATTTACCTAATTAAAATGGATTACCTCAACCCACTTTGTAAAATACTTGATAGTAGTTATGATGTTTTTATGACCATCAAATGAAGTGGGGTTTATTTTCCCTATGAGAGTGAGTCCCCATGTTAAAAATGGCCAAGGATTTGTAATCTACTGCAATGCTTGTGATGGAGTATGAATCAAGTCACCATGTATCTAGCAAGCAACACACTTTTTGACATATCTACATACATCATTTTCCATAGTAGGCCAATGAAGTAGGGTTCCATCATGGCATCTATGATAGTGTATTCCTTAGAATAAGGTATATTAAGATGTGTTATGAATGAAGGATTTATGTTGGTTATTTGATAAGTATTTTAGAAGGATGTGATCATGAAGGTAGATGTAAATATTATTTTATTAGGATGAACTAGGACCAATAATCTCATATACCATTTCATATTCTAGATGATCATATGTAGGGATGATGATTTGTTTAATTATGAATTGATACTAATGGGTATTTCAAGACATTTCAAGAAGTGAACTGATAGTATCCATGTCATTTGATGACCTATTGTTAGCCCTTATTACTTTCTCAAACTATATGTGCTCAAAATATCACTTAAGGCTTTCTGTCATGGCTTTGTATGGCATGTATTTTTCATATTTTGTTTGATATTGATCATTTACTTCATTGATGATTAACATAAAATCATCAAAGACTAACAAGTGTTGAATGTCCCATTAGATGGTAGTCCAAAGTCCTACAAGAAGGGCCTCATATTTTGCAATGTTTGTACATTGGAATCTAATGTGAAAAGGCTTAGGGATAATATCTCCTTGTGGTGTCACAAAAAAATAACCTAACATAGAGTTGCATGATGTGATGACCCATCAAAATATATCTTCCATAATTTTGACTCTTCAATGGAAAAAATGGACTCATATATAAACCCAAATGTTGATGGATGTGTATTAGAGATTCTACTAATTGATCAACAAGGACATGCTCTTTAATAAATTTTTGATTGGTGTATTCAATGTCAAATTCACTTAAAAGCATAATCTATTTGGTCATATGACCTATCAATGATGCTTTAGATAGAATATACTTTAGTGGATTGAATTTTGTAATTATGATGGTCTAATTATTGAGCATGTAGTCTGCAACTTTTGGGAGGTGAAAACTATTGCTAAACATGCCTTTTCAAGTGGTGAATAATTTTGTTCACGGGAAACCAATGTCATGATCAAGTAATAAAATACTCTTTCTTTACCATTTTCATTGTTTTGATCCAAAATTTCCCCCAAGGCTTGTTGATAGCCAATATGTAAAGTCATAATGATTTTCCTAGCATTAGAGGGGCCAATATTGGTTGATTATCCAAATATTATTTTATTTGATCAAACACCTCCTAAAAATTCTTGTTCCATAGGAATGAAATTACTTTTTTAAAGAGGTGTCTAAAGGGATGAAAATGGTCTACAATATGTTAAATGACTTTGTAAATCACCTAAATTTTTCCTTGTAAGAGACGTAGTTATTTTAGATTATATGGTGTAAGAATTTATATTATGGCCTTGACCTTAGTTAGGTTCACCTCAATACTTCTCCTACATAAAATTAAACCCAAAAAATTTTTAGAAGGTGACTAGAATTGATACCCTAATGTACTAATAACATCATACATCTAATAGGGTATATGAATTGAGTGGTGGATATCATAAGATAATATTAATTGTGTGTATGAAGCATAACTCATGAAATCAAGGGATTTATTCCTAACACTTAGTTATCAAACATAACCCTAAAAAACTATAATTTTCATTAGCATTATCACTAGGATCTTATGGTTAGAATGGTCCCAAAGAGGAAAGACCATCCCATGAATGGCCTATTATTAGATTTCTTCTTTGATGGATTTTTTAGTCTCATATATCAAAAGGTATATCAAGGGATGCATAGAAATTTTTGTATAAATTTTAATCCTTATGAATCCTTTTTTTTATCAAATTTGTGGTGCACCAGTAAGTGGTTAGTCCTGGGTAGTTACTCTCAACATACCCTTGAAATTGGGATTAGTGGGCTATAGGAATGGAAGCCTCTATAATTGGAGATCTAAAATATTGGGTCACCACTATCAAATGAACAAGCAAGTATAACTAAGAGTTCAAAAATTATTCAAGACCTTTTCTATATCACCCTTTTTTCATGTGGTTTTCTTATAGTTGTTCTCCTAACTTATAGGCTTGTTTGGTTTATTTTTAATGTGTCTATGGGATTTATTTTTTTAATGAAAAATGAAAGTTGGCCAAAATCAATTAACATCCAAACCAAAATTTTATAGAATCAAATCCAATTCAAAATCTAAAAGTTTAATTACATCAATATACATTAATTCTTACATGCATGGCATTTTTCACTCGAATCCAAGGCATAAGTAACCTAATTTTTATTTTAAATTGTGTAAAACTCCATTATTTTAAATGAAATTAAGAAATAATTCCCTTTAAATCAAGAACATGATGTTCAAACTAATAGTGACATTGAAAAAAATGAGTATGGCCAATACAATACTAGCCATTGGTTCAAAATAGTTAGGAAAAAACCTACTTAGAATAATATTTATGTCAAAATAGAAGTCAAATCCTATCACGTCTATCCTATTTAGGTGATTTTATGTATCTTTAAAAATACTCTACACACCTAGACTGTAGATAATACCAAGAGGTATATGACCATGAACAATACACTGCTAGTTATCACATAAATCAATATCAACATCATACTAAAAACCTCTATTTATATCACAAATTTATTGATAAAGTAAAATCAAATTTAGTAGAGTAGTCTTATAAATACTAAAATAGAGTCATAATCAACCAAATTTAGTAAGTTGGTCAAATGAAATCTACTTTAGCCTCAAATTTAGTGGCCACATCATCCAATCTATAAATGTCATCCAATCAATAGAAACAAATCCTACCCAATTAATAAAAATGCATCTCATTTAGTCAACAACAACAACCCAATAATTCTAAAGTTGGTAATAGGGTGTATATACCCCCTAAATATAATGCCAATTTAATTTCATCTCTTAATCAAATTTTTATCCCTATTTATCCACCATCCACCCATCAACATGTGTCAAATGTTGTTGTAGGCATTTTTCCCACTAGGTTTTGCCTACACGGTTGTATTAGCTTGCTTAGGGCTCTAGAGGTAATTTGGGTTGTTTGGGAAGACTAGTCCCACATTCACTGGAATGTGTGGTATCTTTCTCTCTCCAACCTATATATGCACCTCTCTCCCTTTATATTTCTAATGTAGTAAATTATGTGAATTATTAGAGAATTCATGTCTTGGTGCAATTATTTCTCTTTGATTTCATTCTTGCAGCTACATGTGTTTGATTTATATTGTCTTAAAAAATATGTGCCTTACATTACATCTTGAATCAATGCATTCATTTGGATCAACATTCATGAATCTCATTCTGATATGGTATTAGAGCATATCTAGATATGAGGATTGCTTGATTTTTCCTCTTTGGAGGAGCAGTAAAATATGGATCTCATGAAGTCTTATATTTTCACCTGGGCACTGGGTGTTGGATCTATAGACTATTGCATTCAATATCTATGCTAAAGAGGTGGCATTGGAGGTCTTCTTTTAGATCTATATTACTATATAATTTCATATAGATTTTCCCTTTTTGTTTGGCATGTTTCTATGTTCTTAAACCTATATTTGACATTTGTTTTCCTAAAGCATTTCAAATCTATAACTTTGCATTGGATTTGTAGTGAACTTCACTAGCATTGGATAAAAGACCAGATTTACACACTTTTTTTCCTAACCTAGCATCCTTTTTCC
Organism: Torreya grandis; assembly: GCA_037957365.1. Lineage (NCBI taxonomy): Eukaryota > Viridiplantae > Streptophyta > Pinopsida > Cupressales > Taxaceae > Torreya > Torreya grandis. The sequence continues at coordinate 1,467,058 of JARHVA010003524.1, forward strand.
TCTATGTTGGTTTTTTTAGGGAGATTTTAAACCTACTAAGGTGCCATTGGCATCTTCCTGTAGATCCATGGTAATACAGTGGAAAGAATCATTCGATTTACTAAAACAAGGTGTTGAATAGGTTGTTTTGTGGTCTACATAGGAGCTAGGAAATTGGCATTGGAAGACTAAGTACATGGAAGCTTCCTACAATTTTTTTCATATCTATTGCATTGGATCTAATCTACCTATCTTTTTTCTACTATGCATTGAAATCTCACATACTTAGCATCCTTTACTGAGGCATTATTAGATTTGAGGAGAGGCATCTATCTCTGAGCTTGAATCTAAACTTATTTGGTTGGGATTTTCAGCATCAAAATTGCATTCTTGTTTAAGATCTAACTTTGATATTGCAAAGGGAGGAGTAGCATTAAAATCTACAGTGTTAAGCATCTTTTTCCAACAAGAAGCATCCTATTTGTGATATGAAGATAGGAATTGAGAGAAGTGGAATTTGAAGATATATTTAGGCACCCTTTCCTTCTCATTTATAGATTTGATTAATTTCTTACATATTTCTAGCGAGTTGGAGAAGGTGTAGTAGATGGAGAGTGGCATTGGAAGTTGGAATATCAATGCTGCATTGTTCCTTTTTGGACTATGGCATTCCTAATTTATTTCCTAGTTAGCACCTTTCATCCTTGGTGAGCCCATGCCCAACCCTAATTTCATGGTTATTCTACTCTTATTTTTTTTTATGTTATGAATTTATGTATTTTTTATAACATCATTCTATTATGTTGAAAATCAATTCATTTAAAATTTTTTTAAAGAGAGTAATTTTGAGTCTTTTTAAACTTATATCTCTGACTTACGAAGACAAAGTTAAGGCCCATATTGGCAAGAGGAAAAATCCCCCTAAAAATACCAAACCACTTTATTCTAGACTTTGTGTTGGTTCCAACGAGCATTTCGAAGATATATTTTACCTCACCCAAGGGTATTTATTTTTAAGTTTCAATTGCAAGTTTGTTGTTCCCAAAATCTGTCACTTGTTTTTGTGGACAACATGTCAACCATTTTTGGTCCTAAAATCCAAAATGGTCTCTTTCTTTCTTTCAAAATGGAAGTTCAAAACACTTGTGGCATTTCTTAAGTGTTTTGAGGATGGTTCAATGCTGAGGTTTAATCAAAAGACTTAACAATGGGGTTCAAAGAATTGGAATGAACCATTGAACTGTTGAACCATTGAACCTTGACTCTGAAAGGTTTAAAGGTTTAACGAGTTCAATGGACTCAAAGAATAAAAGAATTTAAAGAGTTCAAAGCTTCAATGGATTCAAAGAGTTAGAATGAACCGTTAAACCATTGAACCATTGAACTTTGAAAGGTTCAAAGGTTTAATGAGTTCAACGAGTTTGAAGGGTTCAAAGTTCAAAGTTCAAGTGGAAGCTTTGAGTGAATAGATGAAGCAGAAGATTCCAAAAAAAGGTTCAACCAAATGGTTCAAATAATTGGTTCAATGACACCTTAAGCACACAAAATAAAACTAAGTGAACGCGGCCCTTTACAAAACATTGAATCGCCAAACCATTGAACATTGAACCATTGAACCAAAAGAGTTCAAGGTTTAAGGTTCAAAGTGGTTTAAGCGACCGGTGATGTCCCCATGGATGTCAAATTTAGGGTGATAGAATAATTGTTGATTTTCAAAAAAGAGCACAGACCTGAGAACAAAGCTAGGAAAAGAGCTGAACGCGTCAGTAGAAAGAGAGTAGATAGCCCTGAGAGCTCAGATCACTAGGAAGAGACAAAATGTAGCAAGGAAAGAGGGAACAACTAAAAAAAATCTAGAAATATTTGTAGAGGAGTTATTCCAATAGGTGGAATAGTCCACTAGGTGGACCTCAGAGAACACAAACATTCAATGGTGTGGCCTATTTTTCTTCATTAAGTAAAGGCGAATGGATAGCCATGTAAGCATCATAAAGAAGACCAAGTAACCCATGCTTAGGAGAAGACATTTGAGTTGATTTAGAATGATAAAGTTAAGCCCGATAATCTATTCTAGCATGGCCCTTTCATAGAATATTCAATGCATTCAATGCAACATGGGCCATTTTATAAAAACAAGTGCCCAAGTCTTTCTTTGGATGCTATATATTGTAATCTCTCATTTTGTAGAGGAGAGATCTCTCTGTTATTAAGAAGTGAAGCTCTGCCCAAATTGAAAGGCATTCTTGAGACTTTGAGCTCAGACTGTTAATCATATTTTATTAAGTGAATGAGAAAGCAAGTGACCTTTTAGACTTTGTGTTGAAATAGCTTGTGTTATCTAAGAAATTCTTCTTATGTCTTTTTCCTAAATACAGTCTTGTCCATTTAATAAAATAAGTAGAACAAGTGGAAATAAGCTGGAAGATGTCCTAAAGCCAATTATAGGAGAATTTGTGCTACCATAATTATCTTCAATCTGTGTTTTGTGTAAAGGATACTGGAGTGACTTTGAGCTCCCCTTATCCTTCGTAGTCTTTTACTCTATTGTAGTTTTAGGTGGAGACTGTGGGATACACTTCATTCTATAGTTTCCTTGTCCTAAATTAGTGGGAGAAGCAATGAAAGACTTTATGCTTTCATGGGTTTCTTATGGTTATAGTTACTACCCAAGAAGAATTTCTACTGTTTGCTGAATATCATTTCTGAAAGAAGAGAAGTGCCTTCAGTAATTACACCAAAATTATCCACTATTTTGTGAACATCATCTCTAAAAAAAGAGAGATGGATGGTATGATTTCACCCCTATGTTCCTTTTCAGCTTATATTAGTATTCTATAGTTATAGGGAACCTCCCCTTGCTGAGAGGAGAGATTTGTCTCATTTTGATTGTGGTCACCACATCCATTGCCATATAAATATCCTTATGCTATGGTTGATATAACCATTTTGACATTAGCCAATTGATGACAAAATATTCACCCAATAGTTTTTGGCGACTCTACTAGGGAAGAATGCATAGTTTGAAGCCTCAAGCTTCAAATTGAAGTAGTTCAAATTCTTTTCCATTTCCATTTCACACTCTGGCTGATCCACTATATACATAAAGACAGAGAGCTCAAGGTATTGCTGACCATGTATTTGAGTTAGTACAGCTGAGTAATTTTAATCTTTTTCCTCTATCATCTCACCTTTAGCAAACCAATAATTTTCCTCCTACAAACATCATGTCCCCAATACCAGGTAAAGCTTCTCTTTCCTCTGCTAGTAGATCTTTGTCTATACATATCCCATAGATATCCCTCCTTTCAACAGTCATATCATGGCAGCTCAAGGCCCATGGGGTAATACTTTTGGTCCTCTAAATCTAACCCCACCTTTACATGAGCTACCCCATAGTTTAAGGAAGAATTTTTCCAAGTTCTATGGTGATGGGAAAGTTCATCCTGATGAACATATTGCAGCATTCTATATATCCTGTGGCATGATAGGCATTGAATATGAAGACATAGCAATCAGATTGTTTAAGGAAACATTGCAAGGCACTGTCACAAATTGGTTTTATCATCTACAAGCATAAATAGTGACTAATTAAATACTCTCAAGGCTAAGTTTGAGGCTAAAATCAAACCTATAGAAGATGCACATGCCCTATTAGCTCAGCTTATGCAAATGAAGGAGCCTCATGAACCCATGTGAGACTTCATTTCTAAATTCAACAAGTTGAGGAACATGATTCCTACCATTACTCAGATGACACCTAAAAATCTTAAATACTTCTTCATCAATTCTTAGCTTCCTAAAGTGAGTTTTCTATTGAGTTGGGCTGGCCATATAGATCTTGCTACAACTCATATTTTGGCCACTGAGGTTGAAGATGATCTTATCTTGGAAAGAAAGATAAGAAGAGATCCTAATAGAAATAAATATTCTTCATCTTTTGAAAATTTCTCTATAGGCACCACTGATCCTATGGTGCAAAAGCTAGCAAATGAATTACTAGCTTTGAAAAAGCAAATAGCACAAGGGATGTCTACTCCTCCTTCTTATCAAGATATACCAAGGAAGATGTTTCCCAACCAGTCATATCAAGGCAATCCTACCAGAAATCAAGGGTAATTAAATCACCTTCCTCCCCTACCAAGGAAGCTTGCCATTGAAGCAGCACCAGCTAACTCAACAATTGGTTATCATGAAGTTGAACATGATTTCTCTTTTCAACCTGAGTTAGACCAAGAAGATGATGTTAATCTCTTTGCAGAAGATAAAGAAGAATTAGCTGGTGACTCCAACATTGGTTTTCTAAATTATCAGGATGAAGCGAGAAGTAAAGGAGGAGTGTTTGATGGATCATACACTATATTTACCAAGTCCCAGGTCTAGTCAATTCAATAAGCTGATAAGGGAAAAATAGGGGAAGAATCTCAACTAGAAATTTCAATTGCTAAATGAGGGAATTCTCTACCTTTCCAATCAAAGGACCTGGTGAGCAATAAAAAAGTAAGTACCTCAAGCAATCCTTCACCTTCTGCTTCAATCTCTCAGACTAGTCCCACACCCAATAAAACCTAAAATGATGGACTTCCTTCCTCTGTTCCTAGTTATTTTTAGTCATTTGATATAATTGACCATATTAAGAAGACCAAGATCCAAATGTCTGAGTGTGAATACTTACAAGCCAACCTTGAGCAGTTGGATAGGTTAGTTGAATGCATCAAGAACAAAACCATCCCTATAGAACAAATTGTTTCAAATGTAACTCATGATCCCTCAAAGAACACATCTACCCAAAAAAATATTGTCATTACTCCTCTTGTTGCCCCTAGGAAAATAGAACCTTTCTATGTTTCCCTGTTGATAAATGGTCATAAGCTAAGTAACTACATCATAGATTCTAGTGCCTCTAACAATGTGATGCCCGCCAAGGTGGCAGACTTTCTCGGTCTCACTCTGAATAAAACCTTTGGGAGATGTTTCTCTATGGAAAATAAACAAGTGCCACTTTTGGGATAGATTAAAGATGTCTAAGTTTCATTTGTGGCCTTCCCAAATAAGAGAATTAAAATGACAGTCCTAGTGGTTGACATTCCAGCCTCCTACGACATTTTGTTTAGATGAAATTTTTACAAAGATGTGGTTGGAGAATTAAGCATGGACCTATCTGAGGCAAGGATTGCTTTCAAAGGTGTCATGCAAATGCTACTTCCTGAGAAGGAATCAAAATACATTATCACCCAAACATCAGCCCCTGAAGCTCAAATTCTATTTGAATCTTTGAGCATGGGTAATTACTTTCTATCTATTGAAGATGTTTCTATTACAGCAGATGAAAGTTTACTAGGTGACAATCTAAAAAAATTAGATAAGATATCAGAAGAATTGGTAGGGTGTAGTATAGATGAAAAAGAATCTTCCCTCCCTAGTGAAGAAAAATTTGAAAGATCAGATTCTAATGATGTTTGGATTCTTGAATTTGATGGCAAAAATTCTTCTACTGGTTCTGGAGATGGATTTGTTTTGATATCTCCTCAAAGAGATATTTTTTCCTACTCATATAAGTTTTAATTCAGCAACACTAATAACACTACTGAGTATGAATCTCTATTTCTCAGATTAAAAGTTGCTCAAGCTAAAGGCGTCAAGTAGCTTCACGCCTGGGGAGATGCTGAGTTGGTGGTTTATCAAGTGAGTAACCTATATCAAACCAAGAACAAAAGATTATGACATTATCATAATCTGCTATGGGACTACCTCAAAATTTTTGATACATTCAGTATTTTTGCGGTGCCTAGAGAATTCAACAATCGAGTAGATTCCTTGGCCATCTCTACAACTCTCATGGTCCCTCACCAAGATTTTAAAGGTAACAAGTACACTATTGAGTTGGTCTTTTGACTAAGTGTACCTGATAATACTGACCATTGGTAGGTGTTCAATGGTGACAACCAAATCATTACTTTTTTGGAACAAATAGATAGCTTTTAGAAGCTTCATTTTGAAGGTAGTGAATCTCCACCACAAAAATCAGCTCCCGAAACAAATTTAAAGACTGGTAAAGAGTTCCTTCAGCTCAAAGGAAATAAAATTCTCAAAGGATTAGTTTCCCTTGAGAAGCTATTCAATAAGAATGATATGTGTATCAATAAGCCACAAATGGATTCAAGATCCTCCAAGGATTTTGATCAAATAAATTAGAGTATAGAAGATAATCCCAAAATGGTCAACATTGGGAATTATTGCACTCTTGATGATAAAACTCAAATTCATTACTCTACTTCACCATTACATTGATGTTTTGGTGTACTCTTATGATGACTTGAAATCTCTTAGGCCTAAAGAAATTTATCACAAAATTCCTCTCAAGATTGGGTCATTGCCTCACAAGTAAAAACAAAGGCAGTACAACCCCAAGATATTAGGCACTATTCTTTTTGAGATACAGAAAATGTTGAATGCAAGAATTATTTTCCCAATCCATCATTCCACTTGGATTGTGAACATAGTCTCTATGAGAAAGAAGAATGGAAAAATTTGCCTGTATGTTGATTTCAAAAATTTGAATCAGTCGTCTTTAAAAGACAACTATCCCCTACCCATCATAGATCAGCTACTATAGATAGTGACTGGCACAGAGATGTTATCAATGTTAGATAGTTTTTTAAGATATAATCAAGTGGAATTTGGTGAAGTATACCAATATAAGACTACTTTCACTACACCTTGGGGCACCTTTACATATCACAAAATACCTTTTGGCTTGATCAATGCTGGCGCCACCTTCTAAAGAGTGATGGACCTTGCTTTCAAAAATGAAATGGGGAAGTTCATTTTGGTATATCTAGATGACTTGACTATTTTTCTAAACATCATCCTAATCATGTGCATCATCTAAACATAAGTGTTATAGTGATGTCAGCAAAATCGTATTTCTCTTAATCCCAAGAAATCAATTTTTGGGTTTATGAAAGGTAAACTTCTTGATCACACTGTGTCCTGAGAAGGTATAAAGATTGACCCAAAAAGAGTCAAATCCATCCAAGAGCTTTCTCTTCCTACCAACAAGACTGTAGTTCATTCTTTCTTTGGAAAGATGAATTTTCTATGAAGGTTCATTCCTAAATTCATAAAGAAGACTCGCCACATTGTCTATATGATGAAGGGTAAAGTTAATTTTAGCTGAACTAAAGAAGGCAAGTTAGCATCTTAAGATATCAAGGAAGCTATTGCCCATGCCCCAATCCTAGTTTGTCCTGATTACACTAAAGACTTCATAATATATAACTATGCCTCTGAACACATGCTTTCAATCATTTTGGTTTAGCAAAATAAAGAAGGTGTGGAGTCCCCCATGTCTTTCATGAGTTGTCCTCTCAAAGTTCATGAGCTAAAGTATTCAAACATGGAAAAGCATGCTTATGCTGTGGTAAAGGTGGTAAAACACTTCCATTTTTATATCCTGAACTCACACACTATTGCTTTGGTTCCTGATACAATAGTAAAGTCCATTCTAACTCAATAGGAGTTTGGAACTAAAAGGGGCAATTGGATTGCCAAAATCTAGGAGCTTGATCTTTTTATCAAACCTACAAAGCTTGTGTGGGGAAGAGGTATCTACCAATTAATTGATGATAACATACCAGAAGAAGTAGGGCATAAATAAATAGAGGTTGAAAACATGCCTATAGTTCTCTTTGTCACCACTACAAATGAGTGGTATTCCAATATTGCTCATTTCCTTACCTATGGTGAATGTCCTACTCACCCGTCTTGTAAAGAAAAGAGGACTGTTAAGTTAAAAGCTGCTAAATTTATCATGTGGGACAATGGTTTGTACAAGAGGAGCCTTGATGGGGTGTTTCTTCATTGTGTGGATAAAGTGAAACAGAGTAAACTTTTAGAGTCTTTCCACAATTTGGCTTGTGGAGGACATTTTTTTACATTTGTGACTACCCATAATATTTTGTGAGCTAGGTACTATTGGCCTACTCTATTTTGAGATTCATACACTTGGGTGCATAGATGTGAGCTATGTCAATAGTTTGTTAGGAAACCCAAGTTGGCTGCACTACCTCTCAAGCCTATGGTAATTGAAGATCATTTTTAGCAATGGGGAATTGATTTTATTAGCACTGTAAATATGTCTTCGAGTGCTAGACATGACTATGTTCTCACATCCATAAACTACTTTACCAAGTGGGTGGAATCCATTCCAGTCAAGCATGCTACTTCAGAAGTGGCATGTAATTTTCTCAAGGAAAATATTATTTCTAGGTTTGGAGTCCCAACAAGATTATAATAGATAATGTAGCCTGTGTCTCTTCTCATGACATTACTCAGTTCTACTACTATTATAATATTATCCTCTCCCACTCTTCTGACTATTATTCATAAGGAAATGGTCAAGCAAAATCAAGCAACAAGAACCTGGTGACCATTATCAGGAAGCTGGTAGATAACAATCAGAGAACTTGGCATAAAGCATTGCTTGACACCTTATGGGCAGATAGGATTACACCCAAAAGGGTGATAGGTATGTCCCCATTCCAAATTATATATGGTTTAAATGTAGAGATACCAATCACCTTAGAATTACTAGCATTGAAGTTGGCAAAGGAAGTAGAAGATTCAACTTTTGAAAGTTTCATCGACAAGAGGATCATGTGCTTGACTAAACTAAATGAGCAATGAACTATGGTGGTGGATCATATTGCTACACATCAAAGTTTGGTAAATAAACTCTTCGGCAAGAGATCAAAGATTCATGGTTTTTAAATTAAAGATAAAGTCTTGTTGAGGGGCAAGAAGAGAGAACCAAAAGGAATGCACAGAAAATTGAATTCTTAGTGGAGAAGTCCAATCACTGATCACTGATTCTAGGTTGAAAATAGTCTCTTGTTGATATATAAGATAGAATTCCATTTTCACTCCCTCATAGTGGGCAACATCTGAAACACTTCAATCCTTGAAGTATCAGATAAGTCTAGCTATACATATGTATAGTTTTTCTTTGCTTTGTGTTGTTCATTTGTTTTTGGCACCTTTCTTTTTTAGTGACATTACTTTGTAGCCCAATGGCATAGATAAAGGCACTAAGATTTTGGTTTCTACTCCCTTTGATTGTTTTAAAATTTCAATCGATGGAAGTTCCCCAAATGGAGCCAACTGTTATTCCCAAAATTTGTCACTTGTTTTTGTGGACAATATGTCGACCATTTTCGGTCCTGCAGGCTAAAATGGTCTCTTTCTTTCTTTCAAAATGTTCTAAGCAGTTAATTTTTTTCAAATAATCAAACCTTTTCAGCTCAATAAATCATAGGTTCAATAGGCAGGCTTTTTCAAAGGGAAGTTCAAAACACTTGAGGCATTTCCTAAGTGTTTTGAGGATGGTTCAACGTCGAGGTTCAATCAAAAGACTTAACAGTGGGGTTGAAAGAATTGGAATGAACCATCGAACCTTTGAACTATTGAACCTCAACTTTAAAAGGTTCAATGATTTTAACAGACTTAAAGAATAAAAGGATTCAAAGAGTTCTAAGCTTCAATGGATTCAAAGAGTTAGAATGAACCATTGAACTTTGAAAGGCTCAAAGGTTCAAAGGTTCAACAAGTTTGAAGGGTTCAAAGTTCAAGCAAATGGATGAAGTAGAAGATTCCAAAAAAAGGTTCAACCAAATGGTTCAAAGAATTGGTTCAACAATGCCTTAAGTGTACAAAAGAAAACTAAGTGAACACAGCCCTTTACAAAACATTGAATCACCGAACTATTGAAATTTGAAACATTGAATCATTGAACCAAAAGAGTTCAAAAGGTTCAAGGTTCAAAGTAGTTCAAGCAACCGGTGACATCCCCATGGATGTCAAATTTAGGGTGATGGAATAATCATTGATTTTCAAAAGAGAACGCAGACCTAAGAACAAACTCAATGACTAACCAAGAAAGGAGCTAAAGGCACCATCAAAAAGCGATAAGATAGCCCTGAGAGCTTAGATCACTAGGAAGAGACAAAATGTAGCAAGGAAAGAGGGAAGGACTACATAAAATCCAAAAATATCTATAGAAGAGTTATTCCATTAGGTGGAACAATACACCAGGTGAACCTCAGAGAACACAAACATTTAATGGCATTTTTCTTCATTAAGTAAAGGTGAATGGATAGCCATGTAAGCATAATAAAGAAGATCAGGCAACCCATGCTTAGGAAAAGACATTTCAGATGATTTAGAATGCCAAAGTTAAGGTCGATAACCTATTCCAACATGGCCCTTTCATAGAATATTCAATGCATTCAATGCAACATGGGCCATTTTATGAAAACAAGTGCCTAAGTCTTTCTTTAGATGTTATATATTGTAATCTCTCATTTTGTAGAGGAGAGATCTCTCTATTATTAATAAGTGAAGCTCTGCCCAAATTGAAATGCATTCTTAAGACTTTGAGCTTAGACTATTAGTCATATTTTTTAAGTGAATGAGAAAGCAAGTGACCTTTCAGACTTTGTGTTGAAATAACTTGTGTTATCTAGGAAATTCTTCTTATGTCTTTTTCCTAAATACAGTCTTATCCATTTAATCAAATAAGTAGAACAAGTGGAAATAAGCTAGAAGATGTCCTGAAGCTGACTGTGGGAGACTTGGTGCTGCCATAATTATCTTCAGTCTATGTTTTGTGTAAAGGATACTGGAGAGACTTTGAGCTCCCTTTATCTTTTGTAATCTTTTACTCTGTTGTAGTTTTAGGTGGAGACTATGGGATACACTTCATTTTATAGTTTCCTTGTCCTAAATCAATGGGAGAAGCAATGAAAGACTTTATGCTTTCATGGATTTCTTATGGTTACAGTTACTACCCAAGAAGAATTTCTACTGTTTGCTGAATATCATTTCTGAAAGAAGAGAAGTGCCTTCAGTAATGACACCAAAATTCTCCTTTATTTTGTGAACATCATTTCAAAAAAAAGAGAGATGGATAGTATGATTTCACCCCTGTGTCTATTTTTAGCTTATATTAGTATTCTATAGTTATAGGGAACCTCCCCTTGCTGAGAGGAGAGATTCATCTCATTCTGGCTGTGGTCACCACATCCATTTTGCCATAAAATCTCTTTATGTTGTGGTTGATATAACCATTTTGCTGTCAGCTAGTTGATGACAAAATATTCACCCAACAAAAATTTTAGTCAATAGGCCTATTTACAATAAATTATATTGTTAATATCTTGTAAATAGGTACTCAAAATTGAGTACCATCTTTTGTAAAAGCATTTATTTTTTTATTTCACTCACATTAGGCCAATTTTCCTTGTAAAACTCACTACTTTATAAAGTGCCAAAATTTGGGGGGGGAGGGGGGTGCTACCTAATTACATAGTGACTGCTATATGTGCCCATTTAGTGACTACTTGCATAGGTTATTCTTATATTCCTAGATGAATTGTGAATAGAAACTGACATACATTTGATCATGTATTGTCACTTGTACATCAATTTATCTCACTTGATTGGACTCATTTTTGGCATAGTCTAAAGTCCATCTCTAGAGCATGCACTATTACTACCTGATGAGGAAGGATGAGTCTACAGTAGTGGTCCTTCTTGGGAAGGATAATTATACTTCATGTCATGCTTGTATGGAATAGTTTCTCACAAACAAGAATTGCATTCCATTCCTATATGGATAGATTCTTGCACCCATTGATCTTATTTGGTTTAATAAGTGGGCTAATACTTGTGATAAGGTATTTTCTACTCTATTACTACATGTTTATATGGATCTTCATTGCCATGTGTAACATACAAAGTGTCCATATACTATTTGGAGCATACTATAAAATCTTTTCAAAGATCCTATTGAGACTTACATCACTCCTCCACTTCCTTTCATCTTTTTAGAGACAATTATACTCTTACCTCTTGCTTTTGTTTCTTTGATGACATATCCATGGTGGACATTGATCTTCCTTCTATTGAGCCCCCACTACAAGACAAGATTCTACTAGACCTTAGTTGTCTCATTATATATTCTTCATCAATTCTTGTGTAGATTATTGCTCTCCTAGAGCCTTTAGAGACTTGCATTTTTGAGGACTTTACTGATTTTAGTGAAAGTATACACATTAAGAGTATCGATGACTCATATGTTCCTATGGACATTCATCTTGCGTATTTGAATGATTCATTTACAGACCAATCTTTAGTTTTGATGGTTGTTGAGCCTTCCTCTCCACTTCCCATGGACATTCTTTCAGTGAATGTTCCATGTATATCTTATTCTCTAATTTTTATCTCTCCTTCATTGTATGCTTTTTCATTGCCATCTTCAATAGTTAAAACTATGATATTGGATCAGACTTTAGCACATTTAAGCATTAACAGGGAGACATTTGAGACTTTTCCAGAGATATACATCTTCATTCTTAAATGCATTCCACTTGAGTGGAAATTTAATAGTTTGATATCTCATGGTTTCTTTCTTCCAAAAGGAAGAGACAACATTTTTTGTAGAGGGACCTACTATAGCATTCATCGTGTGATATTATATGCATACATTCTCTCTCTTCTTTGTGTAGGCACACATCCTTCATATTTTGTAGGACTATTACCTTGTACATGGGAACCTTATTGGGCCTTGTTATTGAGACCCATTTTCTATATCATCGCCCACCTAAGCTACACTTATGGCGGGTGTTGGTGTAGGCCTTTCTCCCACTAGGTTCTGCCTACATGGTTGTATTAGCTTGCTTAGGGATTTAGAGGTCATTTGGGTTACTTGGGAAGATTAGTCCCACATTCACTAGAATGTGTGGTATATTTATCTCTACAACCTATATATTCACCTCTCTCCTTTTATATTTCTAATACAAAATATTGTGTGAATTATTAGAGCTTTCATGTCTTGGAACAATTGTTTCTCTTGATTTCATTCTTGCAGTTGTATGTGTTTGCTTTGTATTGTCTTAAATAATACATGTCTTACATTGCATATTGAAATAGTGCATTAATTTGGATTAACATTCCTATAACTCATTCTAATAACAAATCTTTCTCTAAACACTCATTTTACTTAGGATTGGCTAGAGATGAAAAATGATCTTCAAGGATCATAGGAAGAGAAAAAAAGCATGAAATTAAATTTTGAATAACTATGTCCATAAATCTCTTTGAAATTCAGGCCCATAGCCAACAATAGAGGTTTATTTTAATAAAAGTATTTTATAAATCCCCTTTCCCCCTCATTTTGAGGTACTAACATTAAGAAATACAAAGGGAAATGAGATCCATAGGACCATCTTATATATTTATTCATGGTTTGTCAAAAGTGGCACATAATCACATGTTCTTGATAAATTTATTTCCCCAAATTTTGGGTGGCCAAGCTTTGGAATGGTTTCTCCATTTGCCTAAGTAATCCATCACTACATTTACAAACCTTTTAGAAAGTTTTGTGAAGCATTTTTCATACAATTTAGAACATGAGATGACATTGATGGACCTTTCCAACTCTAAATCGAGAAGTGGGTAAAAATTTTCATCCTTTTGCAATGATGGAGGAATTTGGCCTGCCAATTTCCTCATTCATTTCCTAAAAAAATTAACATATATTTTTATGGAAAATATTAATCATGAAATAAGAGATCATGTGAAATTCCAATGTACCACTACATTCAATGAGATCATACAAAATGGATTAAAAATCTAAATTCACTCATTGATAAGGGTATATTCAAAGTCTTCTCTAAAGACACTCCACACCAACCTCATGTGAGTGTTTAAGTGCAAATAGTAAAAACCAAGTTATTTAATAAGAACAAATAGTAGTGGGTGATGTAGTTATAGATTCCAACCATGTATAACATGTTCCAAAAAGGTATTTTCAAAACTTCCAATCCACTCCAAATGTCACTCTTAAAATATCACCTATAAAAACATAATATTGAAGAATAAACCTTGAGTCTCTCATAGAACCCATAGAATTAGTTTTACAATAGCTTGTGGTGATAAAAATAATCATATTCCCACTAATAAAACCTTTTGAACTAGGACAACCTAAGCCAAAATGGTACCAAGAAGATGAATATTGCAATTATCATCACATCGAAGGGCATGCTATCTATCAGTGTATGTATCTCAAACACTATATTCAAGATCTATTAGATCATGGTGACATTGAGCTCAAAAATAATGCATTGATGTTATTGACTAATTTAACCCCCTGGTCAAATAAGTTGACCCCCATTTAAGTTCAAACTTACATGGGGCCTCTTAGGTTGATAAATTTTTACCATATTCATAACTACGGTCAAATAACATGTTTTACTTTGGTTATATGTGTCATTTGGCCTAAGTGTCATTTTATATCACTTTTGGGTCACTTTGATGAATTATATGATTTCCTTCTTAAGAAAAATGTGTCAAAGTATTATCCAAAATCCCATGTGTTAGGTGAGTGTTAGTGGTTAATTTTGTAACTGAATTGTGTAGGTTCAAACATTTAAAACAAGAAAAATAGTTGAAAAAGGAGGAGTTTTAGTTGTTTTAGGGATTGTAAAATAGTTCTAACATGTGGAATCTTCATTAGGGTACCCTCAATTCCCCATAGGTCATATCCATGTTTATATTTCTTTGATAGGTTTAAAAATGACCAAAACCAGTTCACCTATCCCATCACTCTCTTTTGCAAGTCAAGACTAGTCCATCGGTTTTCCTCCAGTACATACAAGATAGGTAGAGTTGATGGGAATGCATTTGGTGGATGAAAATACTCTATTTTTACTCTCATTCAATGGAAATAGTTTTCAAATTTGTGGAATTATCTTCATGAAAATTTTTAAGACTGTCGATTCCTTCAAATTGACTACACAAACATAACACCCTCGGGTTTTCTCATTTGATTACATGATATTATGTTTCTAAGTGTTGAAATCTTTCTTGAAGGAATTTTCTTCATTATCAAGTGGTTTTTAAACTCATTTGACATGAGTGGATATGAAAATTCAAACAAGATCATCCTCCTTGTGTTGGAAGTGCAAACATGTTGGTTTGCAAGATAGTGTTTCCAAGTTACAAAGTTTCATTCCCTATTAATGGTTTCAAATCAGTTATAATATACTTTAGTTCTATTATTAAATTCTGGAAGTTATTTTTTTCATGAAAATTTTCTAATGAGAGACTTGGAGGTTGATTGAGATAGGTTTCTCAAAGCAATAACAAAGACTAGTCAGAACTTTGGTGCATACAATCATATACAAGTATGTACGAAGCATAGAGGAGCTTTTTAAAAACCAAGACATAGGTGGTGTTCATGCCCAAGTATTGAATGAGTCTCTCAAATAATATAAGGTAATTGTGTTTATCCTAGATCAATTTAAACAATGTTCATGGTGCAAGAATGAGAAAATTTCTAATGAGATTGATTACCTTATTTTATTTGAATAAGGTTTATGCTTGATGTCAATATCATCTATTGGTGAAGATTCTTGAAGTATGGGTAGGTCTAGTTGTTTCATGCTATTAGCCTAGGCCTAGAATCAATGTATTGACATAATAAGGTGATGTATAGGTTGAGGATAAGGATGGTTGAGTGAGATTTTACTCAGTCAAGTTTCCACCTAAAATAATCAGTAAACACAATGCTGAAAGCCAATAAACCTATAGCTTATAGTGGCACATAAGACATTGGTAGTGAGAGATGATAATCTAGTTTTCAGGCATAAAATAAGTTAACATAAATGAGAGAAAATTGTAATTACCTCAAAAATATTTAGAGCATTGAAGAAACATTCAGGTACATCTTCACCCATAGGAAGGTCTCATGTCTCCTAAATGGCATCTACAATCTGACTACATATCAATATTACATTGATGAGGGCATGATTCTAAGGCATGAGATGGGATTATCAAATGTGAAATGGTATTATTGACCTCAATTTATATCAATATCATAATTTAAAGTGTTCAAAACCAATTTACACCTAAAATAAACTTTTAGACTTCCTCCCTAATGGCCACCTATAGGTGACACAGTCATACATATAGAAGACTAGCCTGAGCAGTAAAGGAATGAAAACTTGGTGAGTTAGCAAAGGTATATATTAAATAAGACCAAGTAAAATTTATTATCATAGTGACACCATTCCTATATAAGCCTCATATATAATTTAATAGTGTAAAATTTGATCATACAGATTTATAACCCCATACCCAACCAAACTGAGTTATACTTATAGTTTATAAACCCAAAGACTAGTCTCATGAGGAGTTTGAGGTGTGGAATTATTTAGGATAATGAAATAGATTTGACACTTTGTGTATATTTTTATCATGACCTAAAATATATCCTCATAATATCCTTAAATCCATAGGAATAAGGGAGATGCCCTTTATTTGTCTTAGATAGAGAGCACTCCATGAACAACACAGTCTCCAAGTTAGTATGTGAGGAGTAATCAAATGAATGAGATAGTCTTGGAAACATGGTGAGATGTTTTATAAGTTTGTTTAGAAGGTGAATATATATATTCAGGATTCCTATATAGATATTATAAACCTATAGATGGTCAAACACTCAGCCAAGCAAAGTTAGGCTTATTAGGCCTAAAATTAGGCCTAAACCATCATGGCCTCAAGATTGATCCAAATGACTTCATGAACCTTAAAAATAATTTTATGAAATTCATGGGAGAATATAATATGAATTAGGATCACTATTTTATATGGAGTAACTCAAGAGTGGTAATGTGACCTAAAACCATCTCAGGCCTACTTAGAATGCAAGAAAGAGCTCGATAGGCCAAATTCTTTTGTTCACGACTGTATGAAGGGACTGCATGGTGCCCCAAGGAGTTGGTAATAACTTAAGGAGTTCCATAGCTTGTTTGTAATGGACTTTTTTTGTGAGTTAGATGTCTAATTTTTATGAATCATCACTAACAATCCAAGACACCTAAAACCCTCTCAAAACCCTATTTCAAACTTGATGGAGAAAATATGAATGGAGATGCATATATAAGTGGTAAAATTATTGGGGAAGTATTTTGAACTATTTTTTTGACTCTTTTAGGATCCTCACCAACCAATTATTTTATATTGTCTCTTATGTGGATAGGACCAATTTTGAGTTTCTTGAAAAAATTGAGTTGCTTCACAAGTGCAAAGGGAAACTACTGAATGAGAATAATTGATAGAGGTCTATTTCAATTAATTTTAGCTTAAACTTTGAGAAAGGAAGAAGAAGAAACTAAATGTGGGTATGGTTGAAAAAACTATTTGATTGTGCATGCATTAAATTAGAGGATTACGAAGAACTCATCTTTGGCTAGGGAGGATGACCTACAAATAAGACAACACTAAATAAAATGGCCAGTTAGATAGATAGTTGGGTGTATTTCCTAACACTAGCTAGATCACAGAAGTAAGATCTCCCTCAAGGGATGTCAATCCACATGTTTTAAATAATTAAGTTTATAAATAGAATGATTAGGTACTTGCATCAATAATAAAAAGGTATTAAAATTGAATGCAAGAAATGTTTGATAAATAAATAGGTTAGAAATGACCAATATAGCAATAATCAAATCGATACTAATGCTGAATAGATCAATTGTACTTAAAAAATTAGGATAGGGTTCTATGAATAGGTAGGGATACAAAAATTAGATTTGGTTAGGGGTAAGAGGGTGAAAATAACTTGATATTATTTTCTACCACAGTGACCATTGGTGGTTAGGATTACCTTTAGTGGTTAAGATGATCATCAGTAATCAAGGTGACCATCGATATTTGGACAAACCATCATTCTTTGAGACAACCATTGGTGGTTACTATGTGTAGGCTTGGGATGATAAATATACTGATTGATGAGATCACAAAGTTAGATTTTGAGAGATGGGTTGGTGTTGGGTTAATTTAAAAATAGAAATAAAGTAAATGAATACTATAAAATAAGTACTTATCTTACCAGAGGTTGATCAGATGAATGGTTGAGGTGGTTGGCTCATCAATAGAATCTAGTGTGATTTTATTAGAGTAATGGTACTTGGCTAGCATCCTAGGGGTGGTGACAAGTTGACTCTTTGACATGATGGCTGGATCATTGGATTGCTAGATGAAGTGACCTATAAATAAGGCTTTGGATGTAAAATATCTTAAAGTCATGGATACATTTCACCTCCTCTCTTCTTATAGGCAAGGAAGGAGAGATGCAATAAGATGTTAATTGGGTTTTCTAATTATAATGTGTGCATGTAATGGCTTGCATATAGATTTAGATAATTTATTTTTAAAAAAGCAAGCTAGATGTTTACATGTTAGTGTTGGGGATGGTATAATCTAATCATTGGTGATCAAGGTGACCATCGATGGTCACCCTGACCATTAACAGGCAAGGGTCAAAGGTTAAAAGGTGGTTAAAGAGTGGGCTTAGTTAGTTGGTCTAACTGACCATGGTTAGGCTTGGTTAAGGGTGAAAGGGTCAATTTGGTCCCAAGGGGGTCATAAGGTGGTCTAAGGGTGTTTTGAAATTCATAATTATGGTGTGTGGATTTTTAGTGTCTACATTTTAGCCCTTTTTATTATGTAATTTTTATCAACAAGTTACAAAACAAACATATATTGTGAGTCAAAGGTCAGGTTGCCACGAGTATGAGAGGAGGTGTTATCCCTCAAACTAAGAGTTGATGAGGTAAATCAAAATCAAGTTCAAGTTTGATAAGTGGGTAGTTGAAGATAAAATAGGTGAATGGTAGGTTGGGCACTTATGGTGTAAACATGCATAAAGTATGATAAAAAGTATGATATCCAAGATCACACTTCCACTAGGTTGCCATAATTGGTAAAAATAAAGGTCAGTGATTAGAAGGAAAAGCGACAAGTGGACCATGTGACCGCATTTATGCATGGTGACTAATTACACTCATAATTAGAAGTCTCATAGGTAATTTCAATGTTTCAATGGGTATCCAAGGTAGGAAATGCTTTTGGTGAAAACATAAATGGGTCAAGTATTATGGGTATTTGAAGTAGGAAGTGTTACTAAGAAGACACAAGTGGGTTAGGTATGTGTGAGGTAGGACAAGTTCAAAAAGTGGTCAACATGGCAATGTTATCATTATGGTCAAAGGACCAGGCAAAATTCATCATAAAATGCATGCTAGTTGGGTTGAAATGAACCAATGGAAAGGTGATGAGGTGGTTGGGGTGGGCAGAGAAGTCTCTCTCATAAGTGGGAATTGAGGTTAATGTGCACCAAAAAAGTGTGATTAAAGAGGTAAAAATAAAAAGGTTAAGCCCCTGACCATTGATGGTCAGGGTGAAAACCCTAAAGCCATGAAGGTTAAAAGTAAAAGTGAATGTCATTTTCACTCATTGTAACTTTTGACCATGGAGCTTAAGCATTAGTCATCTTTGGTGAATTTTTTGTGATGGTGATTTATGAGGTGTACTTACTGAGTTGGATTGATTGAGAGGACAGAGTTAGGATGCAAGGTGAGTATGGGCATGGATGAGGATGGTTAGGTCCATGGATTACTCCTTGATGATAGTCAAAGAATTAGGTAGGTGGCATCCTTAAATTGGTAGTTTTAATTTTCTTTGGTTATAGAATTTGAATTGGCATTTGATTATTTGGGTAGTTACTTTACTGGGTTGGGTTTTATGTGTTTTTTTAATTTTCCCTAGTTAGGGTCTTTTATTATTAGTCAATTTTTCAAGTAAAATTTGAAATTAATAGGGAAAGGTAGGTGAATTAGGGTAGGGGTAAGTATTAGGTTATAATTTAGAAGGGATTACAGTTGTTTGGGTGGTTATTGAGTAGGTTAAGTCTATAGATGTGGACCTAGTTGGGATAAGAAGAAAAAGGGAAAAAGTACAGGGGTTATCCTAGATGGATCGATAGGAATAGTGTTAGCTGCTACATAGGCAAAAGTCACAACACTATAGGGTCAGGTGGATACCTTATAGGGTTAGGCTATGACACTCATGGGTGATAGTGACTAGGTGAGAGCTTCACTAAACTTGGTCACATAGGAGAGAGACTCCTTGAGACAGAGAATATGAGGAGCTATGGCATCTATAATACCACCTGACACCATCTCCATGGAACTATACCTAGCTAAAGTGGAGGAGTTACAATATTGTGAGGCTATAATCCTAAGGTGATATCCTGATGAGCCTTGATGGGGTGAGTACATAGTGAGTTTGGTAGGTGGTTCTAGTATGGTGACACCAAGTCAGTGGGCTATGTCTATAGGTGGATAGACATGTATATATGAGGGATAAGTAGGTAATATAAGAGGACAAGCACCAAGATATGGTAGTGTATCAAGAGATAGTGGTGCCCTAAGGGAATATGTATGACATAACTTAGATATATTATATTCTATTATATATCATTTTGATTCTAGCCTACGAGTTGATACAATGAGATGTACATTTTGAGAGATAGAGAGAGACATGTATATTGGTTTGTATACATTATGATGTTATTTGACTCATAATTTATATATGTGATCTTTGTTTATTGCTCATCCTCACGGTCTTTGCTTTGATGTTGTGAGATGATGTGATGTTTATATCGATGATGCTATTTTGATTATGCTCATGTTATGGATGTTGGTTGCTAATGTAGACTCACCTAGCTAGGCATGCAATGAGATGTATCTTTCTTTATTCATGGTTATGCTTTTTGACATGTATGTTTATGACATGCTAAATTTTAATGAGTATATGCTTCATTTTTTAGATTTAGAAATGTGGTGGAAAATGGTTGGTTAATTTATTATTTATGGATGCTATGATGTTATTATGTTTGTGATGGTTATGATTAAGGTTATGCATTTGTTTATGACACAGATTGATATGATGTGATGATTTATTATTTAACTTAGGGTAAAGCACATGAAGCAAGTTAATTAACAACACTAGATGTGAGAACAAAGGATATAATTAAGAGACTAACATCTTTAGTGAAAATAAAAATTAGTTATGAGAGGATAAGAAGAGGGCATGATGCTTCTTCTTTGACAAGGACTAAAACAAAAATGAAGTTGGATTGGCTTAAATAGCTTAAGCCCTTTGAATGCTTCATATTAGTGTTTTTTAGCTGGTTAAAAAGGTGTCTTAATCAGATAATGTTAAGTAATCTAAAATCCCTTGATTTTAGGGTATAAAAATGAGATGGATGAAAATGGAGCCTTCTTGTGAGACTAACATGCCTCTTCTATAGTTTTATGAAGAGTTCGTATAAACAAGTCTATGTCATACAAAGTGTATACTAATTGATGTGGGAAGTCTACTCATGAAATCTGATTATAGAGTCCAAAAGTTATTTTTCCTATGAGAGCCAATTATAGCTTTAAAAATTATTTTGATTTTGATATTTATTGATGATGATTCTTTTGCTTTTTTTTTTTTTTTCTTGGGGGTTGGGGAAGTTGATCAATATGGGAAGCTTCTAATAAATTGCTTGTTTTGATAAATTATTTACTCAACCATCCTTCAAGGGAGTGGTCTAATTTTGTATGCTTTGTTTTAATGTTTTTGATAGTTATCCTTCAAGGGATAAGTCCACCTTATCTTGAGCAATTTTGAATATGTTTTCAATAAATTTCCTTTAAGGGAGAAGTCTATGAATGCTAGGAGTGGCTTATGATTGCTATTGGTTCAGATTTTCCTTTTTTCTTATTTAGTATTACTTGACATAGACTTGTTTATATAGGCTTAAGGGTTTACTTTTATAAAGGCATAACTAAAAGCACAAGAAAGGTGATTAGGTGTAAAGAGGTTTAGGTGACAATGACCATGGGGATCCATCCTTATGAAAAGGGGAAAAAAGTACCATGAGAATCATGCCATGGGTAGAGCTACGATATCCATTTTTTGAGATGAGGCTATGATTGTGATAGATAATCACATGATTTAGCTTTAATAAATTGCCCCTAAAATAAGGAGATGAATGTGATGTGAAAGCAAGGGATGAGATTAAGTTAAAACAAAAGGTGAACTTGATCCTTATTAACAAAATACTAGACGTAAATTTGAAGCATTGATGGGATCAAGCTCTAGGTTTTTCTCGAGAAAGGATAACTAGTAAGCTCCTAATCCATACTTATGGGTTATGATATAGGGTACAAGCCAATTGAAAGTAAACTTTCCCCACTTACTTTTCTCCATATTGGTGATATGTTTAGCTACATTTAGGATGAGGTCTCTAATGTTGAATTCTCACACTCTAAGGTATTTTTTATAGGCACGTTTGATGTGATCTTGGTAGACATGAAGATGGGTAAGGGCAACTAAGTGACAATCATCAAGTATCTCAAGCTAAGCTAAATGGTGTTGATAATAATCATATTTAAAAATGAGATCTTGTAAATATATACGAAGAGATGGGATTTGGACTTTGAGAGGCAAGATGGCCTCCACTCCAAATACATGAGAGAAAAGGGTAGTACCTGTAGGGGTTCAAATGCTAGTATGATATGCCCATAAGGTGAAGAGGATATGAAAATGCCAATATTGAATAGATGCATTGACCATTTTAGTGAGCATGTTATTGAGAGTTTTATTAGAGCATTATACCTATCCATTTATTTGAGGTAGATAGGGAAATTAAAAACTTAACACCGAATGCATCAAAATGACCCTGGACTTGCTTGTTCTTAAAAAATTTGTCATTGCCAATGATAATTTTTTAAGGAACATCGAATCAATAGATGATGTGATGGTTGATAAATTTGATAATATTTTTTGTTTTGGTTGAGACTAAAGAAATAAATTCTACCCATTTGGTGAAATATTCAATCACAGTGATGATAAAATGATTCACTATGAATAATGGGGGTTAATTTCACCAATAAGGTCTAGACCCCATTATGAGAAGGGCCAAAAATAAATGGATACATGAAGACTATCATTAGGTGCATGATGTAAATTGGCATGTTGATGGCACTTACACACTTTTTAACATAATCATAATAGTCTTGGTTAAGTGTAGACTAGTAATATCCAAGGTTAAGGATGTGTTTAGCTACAATAAGGCCACCAAAGTATCTCCCACAAATTCCATCATGTATTTCCCTAATAGCATGGGAGGCTTCATGACTACATAGGAAACAAAATAGGAGGCCATCAAAGCCACATTTTTAAATAATTCCCCACATAATGGTATAACATGGGGTATTTTGCACAAACACTCTTTGAGCATTCTTGGAAATCCTAGAAGGAATAATGGCAAGGTTGAGATAGTTGAAGGCCTACTAATACCAAAGGTCAAGTTGGGTCTCTTCCACATTGAAGATGGTGGGAAAATCTAGTTTGACATAATAAGGTTGGGTAAGTCTATGGATAATTATATATATCTTAGAGGTAGAGGATGCAAATGGGATTTGAAAGGCAAAGGAAACCATGGTATCAATAAACTTATTAGTGGATCATAGGGTTGATTAGATGTGGTAGTGTTCAAATGATGCTAAGAGTTCATCAACTAGTTGTTTTTATTATTGAAAAATATCATTATTACACTGGTAAGATCCATTGATTTGATTTACCACAAGTTAGGAGTCACCAAAGATATTGATTGTTTTAACTCCTAGGGTTAACTTAGTTTGGAGGCCTATAACTAGGGCTTCATACTCAGCCATATTGTTGGTACATTCAAAATATATCTTGAAATATAAAGGAAGAGGTTCACCATCAAAGAGAATAAGTTTGATGCCTACTCCCCCACCACATTAACATTTTAATCTATCAAATAACATGGTGACTTGATAGGTGAAGTCTACCTAAGAGAGGGTCATATGGACTCATTGGGGAACTCAAGATGAGGAGGTTGATTGTCTATTAATGATGCTTCAGCCAATTGATCAAAAATGACTTTCTCTTTAATTATTTTTTTCTAAAAGGACTAAAGGTTAAACTATGTTAAAATCATGAGCCATTTGGACATACATTGGTTTTGGTATGGATTGGAGTGCATATACTTGAGTGGGTTGGTATTGGTTATGACATAGGTCTTGTAGTTAAGAAAGTAATGACAAAGTTTGGTGGCTATGAAGACTAAAGCTAAGCAAAGTTTCTTAGCATAGGTATACCAAGTCTCATAATCTACAATAATGTGGATAATGTAGTATATGGCTTGCTCTTTGTGTTGTTCATCCTAGTGAGCAAGCATTACCCCTAGGGATTGGTCAATGGTAGAGATATAAAGGTAAAAAGGTTGGTCATCCTTAGGAGGGGTGAGGACAGGTGGAGACAAAAGGTAATTTTTGAGTAAATAAAAGGCCTTTTGATAATCATCATTACACTTAAAAGAGACATCCTTCTTCAAAAGGTGGTGGAAGGGTTGACACTAGTCTAAAATCTAGGAGATAAAGTGATAGATGGATTAGAGCTTCCCCTAGAAACTATGGAGTTGTTTGAGGTTAACTAGAGGGAGCATGTCAAGGATGGATTTCATTTTGTCCATATTGACCTCTATTCCCTAAATGGAAACAATAAATCTAAGGAACTTTCTTGACAAGACCCTAAAATCAAATCCATCCTCAACTAAAAGGAAATAATAAATCTAAGGAGCTTTCCCGACAAGACCCCAAAAATGCACTTATTGGGGTTAAGGCAAACATGGTCATGGATAAGTCACTCAAAGATAATCTTGAGAATGGCCAAATTATCCTTTTGATATTTGGATTTCTTGAGAAGTTCATCTAGATAATCTTTGACAATCTTATGAATAAAGTCATGGAAGATGTAGTTCATAGCACATTGGTAGGTTACACCAGTGTTATTTAGTCCAAAAGGCATGCCCCTATAACAAAAGGTCTCCCATGGGGTGATAAAATCATCTTTATACTGATATTTAATGGTAATTAGGATTTTATTATAACCTAAGAATCCATCCATGAGAGATAACATCTCATGATTGGCTGTAAGATCAACTAGCTGGTCAATGCTCGATAGAGGAAAGCCATATTTTAGGCAAGAAAGGTTGAGGTCATGAAATTCAACATAAATTCATAGTCCCCTTATGTATTTGGTGATAGGTATGACATTCAAAACCCATTGGGGATAGTTAATGGGTTGAATGAAATTTACATATAGGAGGCACTGAAGCTCTTCTTTGAGGAGAAGGGCTATGTGAGGGTGCATGCATAGAAGTTTTTTCTTGATGGTCTTGGAATCATGGTTGGTGACTATGTTTTAGGTGGAAATGGTGAGGTTTATTCCTATCATGTCACTATAAGACCAAGAAAATTCTATGCTACGGTCTTGGAGGAAAGAGGGGAATTCTCAAATTTCCTTAAAATTCAACAATTGGCCAGTTTTGACAATACGAGGGTTGTCTAGAGTGCCCAAGTTGGCATCCATGGTAGATTAATTCAACATGGTAAAAGTATTGGGAGGAATGGATTTATGGATGGAAGAATTTGGGGCACCAAGATAGGTGAGAATGGAATCATCATCTTAGAATTGAACAGTGTTAATGGTAAGAGATTCATCTCTTATCATCTTAAGATGGTTCACATGGATGGTTACAATTTCACCTTACTCTTGATAAGTTAGGGGTTTTAATCTGATCATGTTGATGAAAAAAAGGTATGTGGGATTATGTTGTCTTCTTCACACTCAGGTGGAGAAAAGGTGGGTGAGGAAGGAATGTCTTCCTCATCAATGGTGGTGGTAGGTCATTTGGATTTCCACTTATTAGGTAGAATGAAACTAAGGTCATGTTTATAATGAGGATTTATGGTCCCAATAAAAAACAACTTGTGCAAGCCATACTCATATCATCTTGGCAAAACCTAGGTAGTTTATATAGGAGAAGCTACAAGTGAATGGTCAAGGTGAAGAGGAGGTGGTAGAGGTATCAAGTAGTTTGTTGATTCCCCAATAGATGAAATGGAATCAACACTATGAAGGTATAAAGAGAATAATGGTTTCGATATTGGGGTCATACCCTAGTTGGTGATTAAGTTTCCCATACTCTTGAGGAGTAGGGAAAGTGTCAAGGGTAAGGAGGCAATATTCCCCTAGTGAAAGGTATTGGAATGTGGATTCTAAGTGGTCTAAGGTAGGGATTTGATGCAAAGGGATGGATGAGTAGTATATGCCTCATTGGTAGATGAATATATGGGTTCATTCTTCATGTTTGAGGGCTTGTATTGGGCTAATATAGGTGTACTAGATAGGGGTAAAGGGATGTCATTATGTTGATAAGTCATGTTGCATGATGAAAAGGGACTTGGGTTAACTTTTATAGTGACAACCTAGACCTCATGCTCAAATTTGATGCAATAATAAAGGGTAGAAAACACACAACCCATGAGCGAACCCAAGGTCATCCTAGCAAGACATTATACTAAAACTCACCTTCCACTACATAGAAAAGCTTTGGGAGCTTGTGAGGTCCTAAATGGATATGAAAGATAATAGATCCTAAATTAGTGGCAATGGTGTTGTTGAAGAATTAGAGGATGGTTGAGCTTTCAGACATGACATTATCTAGTAGTTTAAGTTGGTTATAGGCATGGGAGGAGATGATGTTAATACTGGCTCCCCCATTAATCATGACCCATTTGATGTGAGTTTGGTTGATATAGGTAGTAATGAAAAGAGGGGGATCTAGGTCATCTGGATGGATAAAAGGTATTTATGAATCTTTAAGGGTGACAAGGTTGGAAATTTGGAGAGCACTAACAAAGGCTACTAGAGGTTAAGGGTCTTTAGGGTAGACCTCTACCAATTATAATTCCTCTATCAATGTTTGATGATGATGATGATGATGTGAATTATAAATCAACTCATATAAGTTCATCTTCACTGGGGTTTGGTGAAGTTTTTTTAGCACCATTCTTCTAATTGATTCGAAGGGGTTGGAATGAGAATTAATCAAGATGGATATCTTGGGTTTGGCTAAAGGTGAGGGTGCTTGATTATGACTTGGTTGGGAGGTGAAATATGGGTACATCCATGGAATAGAAACTTTAGCCTTCCTCTTATCCTTCTAATGATCATGTGATCATGTGACCACATGGATATTATGGGTAGAGGGAAGAATCTAGGTAGGAGATTGGTTTGGTTCTTCATCATTATGAGGTGAGAGTGGAGGAGTATGTAGGCATTGGGTAGAGTTTGTTGTTGGTTGGATTGGTAGTGGGTTCATGGGAGGTTCATTTTTTAATAAATCATCCTCATCATAGATCTAATGGATTATGGTTTGGAGGGCCTTATAATTATTCATGTCATACCCTAGTGTCTTATGATAGGATCACAAATGGTGGTCATTAGACCAAATGGGCTTCAGACCTAGAGGGTCAAATGGTCCTATGGGAGGTAAGGTCAAGTAATAATATTGTAATAGCCTTTTTAAATTGGTTGAGTAAGGCTCAACTAAAGGTAGATAGGGTTTAGAGGTTTTGGTCTTGGTTGGTCAGATGTAATTATTTTTGGAAGTGGGATTGGTGATATAAGGTTTGGGTAAGGTGGCATTCTTATTTGAAGGTTTTATTTTTGGAAGGCAAAAGTTGATAAAGTAGAGGTAGGGGATTTTAGGGTAGGTAGTTTAGTCACTGATGGCTCAGTGAAGATGGGTGTGTCAATGTAATCAACAATGATGGCTGGGTTTTGATTAAGATAGTTAAATTCTTAATCAAAGTTGAGGGATGAGGCCCCAAAATAGAAGGCAAGGTTGAAGGTAGTAGAAGTTTGGCCTTCTGGCTTGTTGTTGGCTTAGCCTCCTTGGTTGATTTGGTTTGGTGTTTGGTTGGTATGTTTTATGGGGTAAGTTCTAATTTCAAGGATGTGTGATTAAGCCTCTATGTAGTGAAGATGCTAAGGTTCTTGGTTGGTTTTGTTGTTTTGGTTAGAGAAGGTGATTTGTTTGTTTTGGGTTTGGGTGTTGTGGATGGTTGAGAAATGGTTAGGTTGGTAGAGTTTGTTATTGGTTTGGTTGAAAAGGTAGGATTTTTGATAATAGAAGTGGTGGTTTGGTCTGCCAAAGGTGTGATTAGAGGTTCTTGTTTGGTAAAATAGGGGATCCCTAATTATTTCCAAAAGGTGGCTCGATCCATGTCAAGTTTGGAGACAAATTCTAATCTTTGAACTAGTCTAGAGAAGGGTTTGTAGACTAGTTTTGTTCCATAGATGGTGGTCTTGAAAGATAATCCCATAGGTCAAGATAAGGGAATGGAGACCTCATCATTTTCCTCAATTAAAGGATACAAGGTTTGGATGGGTGGTTTCTATATTAGAGGTGTAGGTATGGTGGTTTCTTCATTGCGAATGATCTCCAAAGGGGTAGTAAATTGCTTGGCAGTTGAAGGAGAAGGTAAAATAGGTGTTTGTTCCAATATGTCAGTTGAAGGAGGGGATAATGGATCCACTAACTCAATAAGTGGAGTAGGAAAAAGGGGGAATTCCTTGGTTTGGGTCTCTAAAAGAGGAAAAGGTAACTCCACTGCCTTAATAAGTGAAGATAGCAAAGAACAGGTAGGTTGGGTAGTAGGTTATTCAATAATGAGTGCATCAAGAACCATATTGACGGTATGGGAATCATGAGAACACTCAACTATGTTGCTCTAATTTTTGGTAGGTGCATGATTAGGAAAAGGTTGTCTAAAAATGTCAAGGGCTTGGTTCAAAGGTGCATTGGGTTTATCCAATGTGAGCTCCCCCTTGTCAATAAGCGATTCGACAACACTCTTAAAGGTATTACACCTACTAATGCCATGCCTAACTACTTGATGGAAAGCACACAGGTCATTCTCATTGTACCATCTAGGTGTAGGATGAAAGGAATAAAATTATTAAGGAGGCTTGATAGGAGGAATTTGTATGATATTATATTTTAGTAACTTATCCAAGATTGAAGCATAAGATTCCCTGAGCAAAGTAAATTAATTCTAATTTTTTTAGTTTTGGTTTCTCATGTTTTACCTTGAGGAGTTAGAGGAGTTTGGTTGATTGATAGATGGTGGATCAGATTTAAGGACAATCGCATTCAAAGTTCCTTTGATTTTGGTATTGGTATTGGTTTGGTTTCCTGGTATAGAAGAAGAGACTTCATTGGTTTTTTAGGTGGATTTTTTGTTTTTTAGTTTTAACTTTCCTTTTATCAATGGATCTATTTTCTAGTTTACATGCCATGCTAAAATCTTTGTCAAAGGTATTGAAGCTTTGAAATGTAATGTAGAAGAGATGTGCTTGGCACATGCTTGAGCAAAAATTTATATCAGTTTAGGTTATGGTAAAGATAAATGAAGTTGATTGATTAGGATTCTCCAATGAGCTAAAAAAATTAGCAATAGATTCATCACCAAATTTATGGATAGAGTAAATATCCATAATGGAAAATTTCTTAGAGATGTTTATCCAAAAGTGATCCAAGAAATTCTGGGATAGCTAGGTGAGAGAGAAGAGAGAGTGTTTGGTTATGGTGCTATACAAATCTAATGTAAAACTAGCTAAGGAAATAGGGAAGGTATGTATAAGGAGGGCATCATCATAGGCAATAAAATAAAATGCATTCCTAAATACCCTAAGGTATGGGAAGTTCCCATTGGGGAGGGTATGGTCTAATAGGGACAAATGGGTGAATGGGATCATTACAGATCTATTCATACAGTAAGATGTTGTGAGCATCAAATATGAATGATTCTAAGGCAGTCATTTTATCCATGAGCATTTTCATTAGATCTATTTAGGATTGTGTACTCAGAAGGTTGTAAGGTGCATATTATTTTGGTGTTGGGTGACATATTGATAATTGGTTAGAGGTTAAGAAGCTACCACATATTGGTATATGGATACTAGTGACTAGGTGGAGGCTATGTAGGGATAGGTGGATACAGGTGGTTGGGTAGTAGGTAGAGGTACATGTCCTTGTGGGTTTGGAGTGTATCCTAAGTTTGGTGCAATGGGCACCTATTGTGTAGAATTAGTGGTTAAGTTGGTGATCAAAGGAAGGGTAATGACTTTTGTGGTAATTGGTGATAAGGTAGAAGGTGTAGGTAACACAAAATTTTGAAGTGGGGTAGTGGTTAGTGGATTGAGGTAGTTGAAGGAAGATTAGCAATGCTAGTGATAGGTACACCCATGGTGAGGGGAGTATAGGTGGCTAATGGTTGGGTTATTCCTAAGGTAGAGGATTTGTTTATGGGGATGGAAGGTATAAGGGTGATTGTAGGTTGGTTTTCCATAATAGTATAAAAGGGATTATTGGTAGAGGAGGAAGCTTGGGTAGTTGATGGTTATGTAGTGACCATGGCAATAGATGTATTTCCAATAAGGTAGGAAGGCATGCCATAAGGTGGGTCCACAAGTGGAATCGAAGCAAGGGTACGTGAGGCATGGTGTTAATATAATGTTGAAGGGACATAGGATTGTTATCTAAGAAAGTGGAAAATTCCATATCTCCTTGGGGAGCTTCTCTAGGGAAAGAAGGACTTCTTGAAGGGTGAGGTGAGTCTACTAGTTCAGAGATGTAGTCCATGTATGATGAGGTAGAAGAGGCTAATTGTTTTGGTAATGGATTTTGTTTTTCTAGGTTCTTTTATTGCTAATGATTTAGGAACATATGAGATAAGGGAAAGAGAGTACATAAACAATCTCACCATTCAAATAGAGAGAAGACAAGAAATGATCAAGGAAATAAAACACACACTAAGTACATCAATTCCTAAAGCTCCTTTTAGCCTCTCTTTTGGCTTATGCCTTAAGCTTTCAAAAAATTGTGTGATTGAAGTTGAATTGTAAAGCAAGTACTAAAAAATAAGTCTATGGTTGCTTTTAGGTTGTGTTTTGGTTCTGAAAATGAATATTGGGAATCAATATGTGGCTTGGTATTGGGGCCTACCCCTTCCCTTCAAATAATGTAATGATAATGGTGTTAGGTTCTTATCTAATATATATATATATATATATATATATATATATATATATATATATATATATATATATATATATATATATATATATATATATATATATATCAATTTCCAAAGTTTATACTCAGCTAGAGAGCTGAGTTGGTTATCTCCTTGGTAATGACCTCCAAGTAGGATTGTTGAGAAAGGGTAAGGTGACTACTAGGTGATGAAATCCTATTCAAGCCTTGTCTTAAGTTGTTTGATGTTTGATTAATGAAGGTGGTTTGGTTTAGTGTGTGCAATAAGAGTGATGTTATGATCAAATTACTTTTCTTTAGTTTAACTAAGTGAACTAAACTTGAAATCAACCAATGTATGGAATCAATTTTAAACCCATAAGAAATTTTGATTTCATTTATGAGCACAAAATAAGGATAAAAATATGTAGATGCAAATAAAATAAACCCAAGTAGAGACTTAAGGGTCCCATGAGGTATGCCAAAATGTTTTAGTGAATTCAACTTATATTTCAAGAAAAGAAGAAGAAGAAAGTAAATGTGGGTATCATTGAAAAACCTAATTGATAGTGCACGTGTTGAACCATATGATTGTGAAGAGCTCCTCTTTGGCTTGGGAGGATGACCTAAAAATAAGATAACACTAAATCAAATGGTTGGTTAAATAGATAGATGGGTGGATTACATAGCATTAGCTAGATCCAAAAGCAAGAGCTTCCTCAGGGGATATTAATCCACATGTTTTAAATAATTAAGTTTATAAAAAGCTGATTAGGTACTTGCATCAATAATCAAAAGGTACTGAAATTGAACACAAGAAATGCTTGATAAAGAAATAGGTTAGAAATGACCAATATAGTAATAATAAAGTCAATACTAATGCTAAATAGATTAAGTGTACTTAGAAAAATAGGATAGGGGTCTATGAATAGGCAAGTACATAGAAAATTGGATTTGGTTGGGGGTAAGAGGGTGAAAATAACTTTCTATTAATTTTTTTCCATAGTGATTGTTGATGGTTGGGATGACTGTTGATGGTTAAGGTGACCATTAGCGGTTGGACAGACCATCATTGGTTGACACAACCATCAGTGGTTACTTTGTGTAGGCTTAGGCTGATAAATAGACTAATTGATGGCATCTAAAATTTTGATTCTAAGATATGGGTTAGTGTTGGGTTAATTATGAAATGGAAATAAAGTAAATGAATACTATACAATAAGTACTTCTCTTTTTAGAGGTTAATTAGATGAACAATTGAGGTGGTTGGCTCATTGATAGAGTCTGGTTGGATTCTAGTAGAGTAATGGTACTTGTATATCATCTTAGGGGTAGTGGTAAGTTGGCTCTCTGATGTGATAGCTGAATCATTATATTGCTAGATGAAGTGACCTATAAAGAAGGCTTTAGATGCAAAAATTCTTAAAGTCATGGATCCATTTCACCTCCTACTCCTCTCTTTTTATAGGCAAAGAAAGAAAGTTGTAATAAGACATTAATAGGGATTTCTAATTATAACGCACTCATGTAATGACTCACACGTGGATTTAAATAAGTTATTTTTAGAAAAGCAAGGTAGATGTTTGTGTGTTAGTTCTGGGGATAGTGGACCCTAATCATCGATGGTCAAGGTGACTATCGATGGTCACCCTAACTATCAATGGTCATGGATCAAAGCTAAAAATGTGGTTAAAGAGTGGGTTTAGTTAGTTTGTTTAACTAATCATGGTTAGGCTCGATTAGGGGTGAAAGGGTCAAATTGGTCCCAAGGGGGGGTCTTAAGGTGGTCTAGGGGTGTTTTGACATTTAGAATTATGGTGTGCAGATTTTGATGTCTATAAGGTATATAAGGGCTTATTCCTACTCTCCATACTTATTTATAATCACATTTAAGAATGAAAACCTCTCTACTAGTACATTCATTACAAGTAGTCTAAGTGAGATAGTGAGAAGGCAAGGTGGTTATCCAAGATGGGAAGTGGGAAGCATGTTTTGAGTTTCATGAAGATATATATGATAGACCATAAGAATAAAACATCTTCAACAAGTGTCTTAACACCTCTGAAACATGTCTCTTAGGCAATTGTAAGTCATCCCGATGACAAGTGTGAAGAGTGAAGCATAGAAGGCTAGTGAGTAGTTGCTAGATAGTGAATGACAAGTGGTACAAGAGAGATCATCAAGTTGGGATCATATGAAGGATGTTACAACATTATTTCCACCTTCTCATGATATTTAAAATGTGTCAAGGATCCATATGGAAGTTTTGGATGGGAAATTATAGTCCTCATCATCAAGATAGTTTCAAAGAGGAAGGCGAAAAATCCCTATGCCAACTCAAAGGAGAATGATGAAATTTTGATGGAAACTTATCAAAGACCACTTATTGACCTATTTTCCACTTCATTATCTTTATTTTTAACTAGTTCTCATAGTTTGACACTTGTATTTGTGACCCTTCCACTTTTCTTATTCTCTTTCTTCTCCTTTGCTCTATAAATGCAAACCATTTTGGCAATTATATCTAATACACACCTAGTATGATGAAGCCCTATTGGTTTGGCACATTGTTTTGATTTTAAATAATACATATAAATTTGATGTGATCTTTAAAATATCTTGCCTAAGTGTGTTAAGTGGTGTACTTGGATGTCAAGTGATGACTATGTTATCCTTACTTCCATACTACCCTTGCATGTTTTGTGTCATGGATATCTCTTCTAACAAGTCCCATAAAGTGTATGTGATTTTTGAGTGTGCTTAGAAGTGTTAGAGGGACTAGTAGTGTCTAGTATCAAACCTTCTTTTCACCCACCTCTATATTTTCATAGCAGTCTACCTCTATGAGAAATAATTATGCTAGAAGCATAATGAGTTAAGGTCAATTTTATTAGTTTTCATTCTTAATTCATATGTAAGTGTGTTTATGGACTAACCTTTTGGTATATCACCTCATTATCATATGTTTTGATTATATTTCCTTCTTTCCTTTTCACCCCCAAGAAACTAATTAATGTAGGTGATAAGATATAAAAGACTAATCTAGGAAGCTATCCCTTAAACCTAAAGGCTTACCTCTACTATAGGTAACCCTAGAGGTAATCTAATGTTTCACTCAATCTATAGTAGGATTAAAAAACCATCTCTAGGGTGCAAGATTAAGTGACAATAGACATCAAAAAATCAAAATGTGGGAATTTTCAAAGATACATTCCCAAAATATGATCAAAAAAATTAGTTACAATGAAATCAAGATCACCACCAAGGTAAAAAAAACCACACCAATCATGTGGACTATCTCAACATATCACATAATTATGATAATGTTGTGTCCACTATCAAAATTAATTCTTCCCTTCAACCTAGCACAACTCAATGTGCTAGAGTTATTATATTGGTACCTTTTATGTCGCAATATAGTAACCCCATCTAAGCCTAAGAATGTGATATTATTACTTGGTGCTCAAAGGTCACAATTTAAGGGCCTTACACATAAAAATCCCAAAATAATATCTCAAATCCTTCCATATACAAATCAAAACCATCCACATATAAATATCAAGATGACCTTATATAATAGTTTGAGAAAATATCAACATAGATCTCTATTTTAAATCTATTGCAAACATCCTACATTAATAAGGACATATTGTACTAACCTTGTAGCAATCAAATATCCCTAATGATATTTACCCATCACA
Source organism: Torreya grandis (assembly GCA_037957365.1). Taxonomy (NCBI): domain Eukaryota; kingdom Viridiplantae; phylum Streptophyta; class Pinopsida; order Cupressales; family Taxaceae; genus Torreya; species Torreya grandis. The sequence goes on from JARHVA010003524.1 coordinate 1,501,606, forward strand.
ATTTCAAACACTTGTAAGACATTTTTCCTCAGGTTAACAAATCACCTTTGATCATAGTGATATTTCACAAACAAAACCATCCCATAATAATCCTCTCTACATCAAGGTTATTATTTCCAATCATAAAATCAAGTGGGTACTTATAGACAAGGGGTCAACACTAAACACTTACACACTTAATTGGTCAAGCACCTCAATTACTTAGAACCATACATGGAACCAAATATCATTACCTTTAAGGGGATGATAATGATGAAAGAGAACCATCTAACATTATTTATCTTCCCATCATTATTGGGCCTATCACAAATCAAACCTTATTTCATGTCCTTGAAATTGAGCTACCATATAACCTCCTCCTCAGTCATCCATAGATTCATGATATACACATTATTTCTTCCACTTTGCATCAATGTTTAAAATTTTCACACTCTGGTATGAAGGTTACACTTCTTAGTGATGCACATCCTTATCAGTATTATAAGATGATGGAAGTTGAACATGGCCATGCCCATCATTTTCCCATTACATAATATGCCCCTAAAAATGATAAAAATGTGCTTCCAAATCCCAAATTAATCTACATTCATCTAGATGACCTTCCATTTACATTCAATAATTCCCATCCAAAAACATTCACAAACTTCACAATCAAAGATAAAGGTTGAGGAGAATATGAAATAAAAAATGATTTACACACTAAAAAGCTTCCAATATCCCTAAAAACTTGTGGTAGGCTCAACATGGTATGGTGAAATAAGGTGGGTTAATATAAGGTAGGTTATATTTAATTTTCTAAGAATGGTCTTGTCAACAATTAACAACTAAAATATCCTGGAAATTCATGGTTATATGGTGATAGACTAGCTTCATGCTATGAAAATAATAAATATCTTATCATTATAAAGATGTTAAAAATGGTAAATTATATTGATATAGGCTTAGGATCCAAGGAACAAGTAATTATTGACCCGATCCCTTCTACTAAGCATGAATAAAATCATGGTATGTGATATAAACCACTTGGAGGGGACCCCCTGATCTTGAAAGTGATACAACTACAAAGGCTAATAATGAATTTACCTATAGTGACACAAAGTCCTTTTATAACATATACAATGAGCTTGTTGATAATAATATTTTTGATACCAATGCCATCCTTACCATCCATTTAGACCTCCCTTATCCCAACCTCCTATACTATGACCAACATGATCATGTACCTTTGGACATTTTTTGGAATGATGAGGCAATGCATAATTCTTGGGATGTATAGATAATTTCCCACTTGGGGGCCATAAGAAGGGATTTGAAATTAGTTTGGACCTTGATACCTACTTTGGAGAGCAGGTGGATTTACTTAGTCAAGAAAATGTTGGTTCCACTTACCATAAAGCCATGATTTTTATCTTACATGATATGATGCATGATATTATGGAATATTTTGTGGATGATATCCTTGGAAAGTCAAAAATAAGATTTGAACATCCAATAATTTTGCACTAGATCTTTGAATGACTTAAATAATACAAGATCACATAAAATCCTAAAAAGTGTGTCTTCAACATCACATATTTAAATTTGTTGGGATTCATTATCTCCAAGTAAGGTATTGAAGTGAACCTAACTAATTTAAAGGTCATAATAAAAATTCTTCCACCATCTAGTCTAAAATAGTTGCATAGCCTGCAAGGAAATTTTTTAGGAGATTCACTAATTCATTTCAAAACTTTTAGACTATTATCATCCCATCACACACATATTGAAAAGGGAAACTTCATTCCAACATAAAAAGGATTGTCATGAGGTGTTTGATCAAATAAAATCATATTTAGGCTAATCTGATAGTGTCAATCCCTCCAATATTAGGCAAGCCATTATTACTTTACATATCGACTACTTAACATGCCTCAGGGAAAATTTCAACTCAACATGATGAAAATGGTAAAGAAAGAGTAGTTTATTACTAGATTAGGAAATTTGTCACATTTAAACATAATTATTCACCTCTTTAAAAAATAGGTTTAATAGTAATTTTTGGTTCCCAAAAGTTATGACAATACATGCTCAATAATTAGACCATCATCATTGCAAAAATTTATTCACTCAAGTATCTTCTATCTAAATTAGCATTAACAGGTTGTATGGCCAAATATATTATGCTATTAAGTGAATTTTACATTAAATACATCAATCAAAAATATATTAAAGGGTAGGTAAATTCTATTTAATTAGTATAAACTCCATTAGTAGATACATAACCATTAAAATTTGGGTTTATAGATGAGTCCAATTTTTCCATTGATGAATCAAAATAATGGAAGCTCTATTTTTATGGGTCATTCACATCTCGTGGCTCATGGGTAGGTTTTTTTATCACACTACAAGGATATCTTATCCCTAAATATTTTCACAATAGCTTTCCATGTATAAATAACATTAAATAATATGAGACCTTTCTTGTAGGACTTTGCATTTCCATCCAATGGACACTCAACACTTTTTAATTTTTGGTGATTCTCAATTAACAATCGATTAAGTAAATGATCAATATAAAAAAAAATATGACAAATTCATGACTTAAAAATCCATCATTGATATCCTTAAACAATACTTTTTACACATAGTGTTTGAGAAAGTACCAAGGGCCTATAATAGGTCAACAGATGCCATGGATACTATTGGTTCACTTGATCAAATATCTTCATATATCTATCAATATCAATCCCTAATTGAACAAATCATCATCATTGCATATGATCATCTTGAATGCTAAATCGTATGTGAGATTATTGGTCCTAGTTCACCCTAGTATAACAATATTTACATCTACCTTCATTATCACATCCTTCCAAAATACTTATCACGTAACCCAAAAAAATACTTCATCCATAATAAATCTTGATATACCTTAATTAGTGGCACACTCTATCATATAGGCTATGATTTAACCCTACTTCATTGTTTGAATTTGGGAGAGTCTGATTTATCCATTAAACATGTTCATGATGGTATTTTTGGGGCCCATACTAGTGGAATGGTCCTTACTAAGAAACTCGTTCACACATGATACTATTGTTCAACTATGGATACTGACGCATTTGCATATGTCAAAACATGTATTATTTTCCAGAATTGTGGTGCCTTGATTCATGATCCATCAAAATCATTATAACCAATTAAAACTCCTTGGCCATTTTCAACATGGAGACTCAATCTCATAGAGAAGATAAACCCCACTTCATCTAAGGTCATAAGCACATCTTAACTACTATCATTTATTTTATAAGAGGGTTTAGGCAATCCCTCTCACTTATGTAATTTGGAAGCAAACATCCAAATTTATTTTTAATCATATCATTTTCTAGTATGGCATCCCATCCAACATCATTTATGATCATGTAAAATCCTTTAATAATAATGATGTTAAATCCCTATATTCCCACTTCTATATCTGACACAGATGGTCCACTTCATATTATCCACAAGAAACTAACAAAAACATCATTAAAATAATAAAAAGGACTATTCATGATGTTGATCATGACTGTCATCTATAATTATTTCTTGTTTTATGGGATTACCAAACTAACATCCACACTCCCACAAGTTCTACACCATATTCCCTAGTATTCATATTAGAAGCAATCCTACCTATTGATATTTAGTTACCCTCCTTATGTATTTCATTATAGGATGTTGTTGGTGATGAAGATTATAGGGTTACATGGATATAAGAGCTATAACTCCTTGATGAGAAAATATTGACAACATTAAATCATCTCAAGGCTAATCAAAACATGATGCACCATAATTATAAAAATAAAATAAAATCTAAGAGTTTGAATTTGGTGACCTTATTCTTTAATAAAATCAAAGCAATAAAAATGTATAATGGGAGAAGAAATGCAAGTTTGATCCTAATTGGCTAGGTCCATACATCATCACTACTAAGTACAATTCAAATTCTTATATATTAGCCACATAAAATGGAAGAGAAATGCATAAGCCCATGAATATCATGAGCCTCAATAATCTATATCTTTGATGTCTATCTATTAATTCAAAATATCAAAAATAATAAAGAGAAATAGTATATCCAAAAGTGAAAACCATTTTTTATGGCATCTTAGATAAGTACCATGATGAAAACCAATTTTTTAGTGCCATGTGTAACAATACATTGTCTATGAGTACCCTTATGCTCAGGGGCAATTCTACAACATGTTTCATCCCTCTATCTAATTCATGTCATTATCCAACAAACCCTTTCCCCTTTTGACCTTAGTGGTGATTTACAACTACTACAGGGTGTAACAAATTTTGACAAATCAAATCATAGTAAATTTTTTGTATCATGATATCAGATTGACACATGGGGTAGCTTCCCTATCTTGTTATCCTTGGAAAGATTAATTTTATATATATCTATTCATTTTTACTTCACATCCCATCTCTCTTTCCATCTTTTTTTTAGATTCAATGTTCCCTTTTTTAGTAGGTCATAGACACACATCTTAGACACCCTTTTGTATATATTTATTTCAAAAATAAATAAATAAATAGTAAATCCATAAAATACCAAAAATAGTGATATAAAGCCATAAAACCTAGAGTTTATATCAACACTCTTATTTTGGGTTGGGCTCAAATCCTTGAACAAATTTGACCCAGACCATAGTCACTTCATTAGGACCATTATTTCCATGTTTGCTTCTTTTCATATATCCATTATTGTAGGCAACATGCAGCTATATCATTGAGCTTTCACATAAGGATTTTGCCTTGATAGATGACAAAATGCTTTATGTTACTTATATGATTGTATTTGTATGAGTTTTCTTGATTTTTTAATTTTATTGGTGTGCCTTGATTTATTCTATATGCATCAATAGGGCTATCATGGTTTTTCCATGTCATGGTGATTTATCATGATTATCATTGAGCCCATCCATTAGTATACGACAACCACATTATCTTGATTTTTCCATATCATGGTGTGTTTATGTCATTTATTTATTGGATCAAATGTAGGTCCTTATGCACATTATAGATGGGTCATCATGGTGTCTTTTATCATGGTGTATAACATTCTATGCTACATAAAAATCAATATTCAAAGTATATGAGGAAGAACACTAAAAATACAATATATTCTCCTTTCAAAAATCTATCCACACCTTAACATCCATTTTTTAATCCAATAAAATCATCCATATTTGAACAATAAAATTCAAATCAACATCAATCATCATCATCCCTCCCCTTTTAGGAGAACTACATTGGCATGATGTCCATTTAGACTATGTAATCAATGTTGAGTTACATAGGGTTTTTGAGGTAAGAACGACTAGTCTTATTATCATTTTCACCATTAATTTACATTATCATCCCTAATAATTTTACTCCATCCCTCATCTATAACAAACTATTCACTCCATCACTATCCATCAACACCCATTACCTCATCCCTTTCATCTTGTCAATATATTTTAATCACTTATCCAACCTGTCAATATCTTTTAACAAGTTGATTAATATCCATCCTTATGTCATGCCTCCATCACCACCAATCTTTAACTTTACCCCTATTTTTTAAACCCCTTTGACATTTTCCATTTCATTTTCATCTCTAAATCCACCATCCAATCTACTATTTGGCTCATCACCTTCCTTGCCATCAATTTTCATATCAACACTTAGTTGATCATGATACCGCCTACTTATTCACTCTCCTATCATCCTTTTTTTCTTCTTTCACTCCTTTTCTTTCCCATTTCCATTTTTCCATGTTTTTCCTTATCCTTCATTTTCCTTACCATTCCATTTTCTCCTTGATCTACTTTAGACCTATTTTCACAACTTTCATTTTTTTCCACATCTCTCATCATTTTGTTCCCTTTTACAAAAATTGAAATTCCATTATAGATGCTTTCAATTCCACAATCTACATATTTCTCATCTCCATCCTTTCACCCCATATTCTGCATTTTATTATTCATCTCATTTATCCATTTCATTTCATTTTTCTCATCTTCCCTTATTTCATTTAATTTAATTTCCAAGTCAAATATCAATCCTTATTCCCAATAATAAAACCTTTAAATATATTTACCCTTTGAGAAGCTTTCTATAATTTTCATTTTCTTCTTATCTAAGTAAGCACTCATACTCAACACTACCTAGTTCTTCATCCTTGCCATCATCCATTTATCAGAGACCTCATCAGCCTCTTCATCATATTTCATCCATGTTATCATCAACAAGAATGGTGTGGTCACTAGTTCATACTTATTTAACATCCATGCTTACCCATGTCCTCCACTTCTTGCTTCAATATGAAAAATGAGGTCAGGTTCACTACGTGATACATTTTCATCTTGAATTTCTATTTTCCTACATTTTGTACATAGAATATATTTTTATTCTTCCAATCACATTTTTATAGTTACTCGCTTATCATCAAGGATGATTTTCCCTTCATGCCATCCCATGGGCTATGTTCTTCTAAGTGGTATTAGTCTTTTCTATACTAATACCCATGCCCCTTATGAATTAAGTCTATACTTGTTGTGTGAACTTAATTTATTCAATAACCCATATATCAAGGTGTCAATACATGATGCATATCCAATTAATATTCATCCTTGATTTATATCCCTCAATACATCATCACATCATTCTTTAAATCATTATTTCATCACTTTGGGGCATCCTTGTGTATTTAGGGTTTTTCCCAACTTCTTCATTATTATTAAATTCATTATACCACCCACACATACATTTTTGTAAACATATCATATGTTTGAAAAATTCATCAATATGATCATTCATCATTTCTTTAAATCACTCAAAACCTAAACTAATGCTTGTAATCAAAACATTCATCTTTCACACTGCTTGGGAATATCAAAGTTTTCAACTTATCCCAAGTCCACTTTACTTAGGGAAAATTAATTCATCATCATCAGATCATCAAATCAAATAAGAATTGGATCAAGTAACTTAATTTAATCTTAGGTTTAATATCATTCATTAATACTCATACCTCCCTAACAAGAGAACTACAGTTGGCCTAAGGTCCATTTGGACTATGTAGGTAGTGGTTAGTAACATGGGGTTTCTAAGGTAAGCTCAATCCTTCTTCATTCCCAATACCATTTCCATCATCTCATCCTTAATTTTTATAATATGTTAAAACCTTGATCTATGCTTGAAACTCAATCAATAAATTAGTTATCCATCTAAGCTCACATCTTTCACCTTACTTCGGGAAAATCAAGCTTATAACTTGTAATTTCCCCTTTTTCTGAATGAGATGCTGAAAAAAGATCATTAGCCTATTTTATTCCCATAAACTAAATTGGGTGTTGAAAGGGAATGTTAGTATGGGATCACTATTCACTAGTTATTATTCATGGATCACTGTTCATGAGTGATTGTACATGATTATGTGGCATGGTAATGAGGTGGCATAGTGATTAGGTGTCCTTTTGGGGGTGTGGCATGACCCACATAAGATATTTTATATATTTAAATTGGAGGAGATAGAAATGGAGCACATTTCTCTACTTGGGCACATGGGAGGAATATTGAAAGCATGTGAGGGATAAATCAATTGAAAATATCATCATTCCTCTCAAGCATGTGATGTGGGGCATCCTTGATTTAAGCCAAAATATGGGAATATTTTGACTATGAGTGTACACATGGGAAAGTGGGAGACATGGTCTACTATTCCTAATTGGGGGTCACATGCAAGGTGGGGAATAACACTTCAAGGCACATGGAGTGCATGTAAAAAATGAAATATTGAATATGCTTGGCACATATGAGATATAATTATCATGATTAATTAATAGTGCAATTATGAACTAGGAATTTGATGATGAAAGTGAAATTAATATTATGTTAGTGGATAAATCAAATCAAAAGCACACTAGACTAATACCTTCATGCCTAGTTACTAGGGTGAGATTAATAAAAAAAAAAATTAAAAGAACAACTAAAAATTAAGGAAAAACAAGAATTCTTAACCTTCCTTTAATGCTTCAAATTCTTTGTTGTAGTGGCTTGCTCAGGTTTTGCTCATGAAGTCTACATCAATGGAAGCTTGACTACCTCCATCTCTCCTTGGCACCTTGCTTAGATTTGGATTCAATATTTTGGCATCATAAATTTGACATGTGAGATCTCTTTGTAATAAATTTGGCATGGTAGCTTTTCATAATTTAAGCATAAAATTCATGTGGCAAGGCCTCTTATTTATAAATTTTGGAAAATGGCTAGATACAACCTGAACCATCCATCTCAATATTGAGATGTGTGGCTAAGGATTAATCCAATTATGAATTAAAAATCCATAAATAGGCTCATCAATATTTGGGATAGAGGGTAATTTAAGATTCATGGGAGGCACTGATGAGGCATGTGAGGGGTTAACCTTGATATTTTATGCATTTATGACCTAGGGATATCTTCCCAAGAAATGATGTCACCTAATGATGCAGATATTCAATATTCATTTCTTAAAATAAGTATTCAACAAGTTTTTATAGAATTATTAATTAGGCTCTAATTTAGTTTAATTATCTCTTAAGCATGATTAAGCACTTTGTGTACAAATTACTCAAATTGATCAGAATTCCTTATTATTAGTCCAAAATTTCACTAGATTAGAATTAGAATGTGATGTCAGATGTGTTGGATCTATTATCCCATTTAGGATGTTGTAAACACAAAATAATAAAGGCACATGTCTCATATAATAAATTTGATAGAAAAGAACAATACAAATCACCTAGATGGAAAATTGGTATTTTGACTCGAAATGATTTGATCAAAGTTAGCTAGCCCATAAATTGTATTATCCCATTTAATGATACTCTAGCTAAAATAGGCACTTGAATATAACAATTTCAACTCATTTAAAGTATTTTAGTGTTTTTAGAGAAAATTGTGCTTTTTTGTAAGAATTAGTCAAAATCCTAGTTGGAGGTCATTGGTGGCCAAATTTAGGTGTCTACAATTTGCCCCTGGTTGGAAAGGTATTGCAAGATATAAGCACAATAACATCTTCTCAAAGAATGAAAAGGTCCTGTATGCCAAAAATAAGATGATTGAAGTACAAAGCTCCAAATGGTGTTTGGGAAGCCTATGATGATGTCCCCTCAAGGGATTGACCATCACATTTATTGATAGACGGTCCTTAAAAAAGAAGCAAGAAGAAAGGTGGAATTAACCCATAGTTGAGATTAATACAAATGAGAAAATGCTTGCATGCATTGATTTAAAAAGATTACTAATTTTATCAAAGGTAGTTATAATCAATAATAAAATTCAAAATAATTATTTACCCATAAGCAGTTATAATCATTAAGAGGACCTAGGTTGGCTAAAGATGATTGTGCCCTAATTAGAGCTAATTAGAAAGCATAACTCAAGGATATAACCTAGAATATAGATTAAAGATGAGTGGATGCAAAGTGATGAAATAGATGAATATAAGAATAAGATTAATCAGTGTGAATGATTTAGTTTTACCTACCAATGAGGAGATGTTCATCTTGATTATCAATGATACAACTAGAATGGGCAATGAGTTGATTCAATAAAGATGGGTAAAAGGATTTGCCAAGGTGTCAAGGAGAAACTTCTATGGCTCTATTGATTTTAGACCTTTTTGAATCTAATTTTTTTTTAGCATGTGATGGTAGTCATCATGATAGAACACCAAGAAGACTTAGCCAAAAAATACATACATACTGACTCCCAATTAAATAAACACTCAAAAATAATGCACTAATGATTAAAAATATGATGAAAATGTTGACATATGAATATGGATGGACTCAAGAATAATTTTCACAAGGAATCACCCAATGAATACATATAGATTGAATCAAGGTAATAGTGCTAAAAGTAAAAAAATAGACAAGCAAACAAAAAAACAAATAAATATAAAAACAAATATACAAACAAACAGATTGAAATAAACAAACCAAACAAAAAGACTAAAAACAAAATCAGAATAAAGCATCCTAACAATGGCCATGCCCTAGTAAGGCAGATCAAGGATAACTAACTAGGCTTAGACAAGATAAATATTTTTGGATTTTTGAAATATTATGAATGTTTTTGATATTTTTGAGGTATCTTAACTCGTTAGAGAATGATAAAATACCTACTCATAAAATGGTGAGAGAATTTGGCTTAGGTTACTCATAAAATAGTGAGAGTGTATGGAAAGGGGGATGGAGGTGACCTCAACATCAATTGAGTATGACCTACATAGTCTTGAAATGACCTCAAGTAATAGTAATTATATCCACACAAAAGGTGGGGAAAAACCAACTAGGTCTCAACAAGTTTTCAAATCCAACAAATGGTCAGTCAAATGAAAATAATGATGGTAAGGTAATGTGGAAATGCATGGAAAATAAGTATTGCCCCTAGTTTATCTATAGGTGGTTATAACTAAGATACAACATAATAAGGTCAATGATACTAATTTTCCCATAGGCGGTTATAATTAGTAGCAAGACTGGTGAGAGAATGATTTTCCCATAGACAATTATAATCATGCTCACACAAATAAACTTGATATAAGATGGAAATTAAAAGATATCTTGCCATGCCAGATCAACTGTCACACTACCTTCATAGACTATCATGTACATACATATTGGATTGATTATTTAAACTTGATTGGAATCCCCCCACAAAAAGTGTGGCAAGAACCAAAGTAACCAAGATCAAAATAAGATTGGGTAGGATGACTAAAAATAGGCTTTGGTCTAAATAGGAATGGAATGCTTAGATGACACGGCCTTGCTAAGGATAATGATGGTTTTGATAAATTAGATAAAATGGTAAGAGGGTTTCCCCTAAGTGATGGTGTAAATATAAGTATACATGACAATGGGAAAAGGATATGTAACAATGATAATGGAATGACAATGTGAAATGGCATGGTACATGTTTTTGGCTTGGGTGTGGTTTTTTATTCTATTGTTCCTATTGATGGGGAGATGCACATCCTAATTAATAAATGATACAAAAAAATACTTGATCATGTTAATTTCTATCTCACACCTCATTTGAATAGCTTCTCCATCAAAAACTATCTACAAATTTGGATTTTGAGAATGTTGTTGTGATCTTCATTGGTCATTAATTTTGATTCCTTGAAATGTCGAGACAAGGTATCTTTGTAGCCTCTACAAAGGAAAGTGAAACCATGGATGGTAAAGAAGGACAAATAATGGATGGTAGTTTTTATTATGAAATGGAATGGTAGATGATAATGGAATGTGTAATTTTTGGAAAAATAAATGAAGATCAATAATTTTAGTCATACGTAATGTTATTGATGCCAGATTTAACATAACTTTTGTTATGGTAGGGTCGAATACATGTTCTCTCAATAGGACCACCAAATTTTATTGTTTTTTAGGCCTGAGAGTAGCTACCATCTGATTAGTCTATAGATTAGAATCTATTTTGATTTGATATTGAATAATGTCTTCATGAAGTCATAAATAACTTGTGTGCTCAGCTATTGGAACCTCAAAGATATTTTTACCAATGAAGTTATTTTGATTGTCCCATAGTGCCTTTGAGAAGGTTTCACCAAGGAATGTTAACTTTTGAATTTGATTATCTTCTAGAACCTTTGAAAAGGTTTTACTATAATATTCTAAGTTTAAACTTTGTTTGTCTCCTAGCACCTTTGAAAATGTTTCACGAGGAGAGTGTTCTTCTGCTACATGAATGTCGTCTTAGCCTCTTTACTCGTGTTTAACTATTATGTCACCATAGATTTGATTCAACAAAGTGTGATTCTATTGATCCTAATCAACACTTGTAGGAGATGGAATGTCAATAATATGGCTATGTTGGTTGGTGGTAATTTTATAGGGAGAGGTTGCATAATCCTCATAGAATATACTAGGATAACTTGTGTTAATGTTGAAGTACTCATCCTTAAAAACTATAGTAGGATCACAAATATATTTAAATTGATATATGAGGCATACATAACCAATTTTATCATAACCATGAACATATTATTCTTTTGAATATAATTTTGACTCAATGGACTATGAATCCAATGTTGAGACTGATGTTGATTCTGATTCTGATGCTAAATCTGATATCAATTCAAGAATAAAACATGACTCTAACTTTGACTCTTCATATTATGGGTACTTTGTTATAATGATGTCTTGTTGGATATTTGATATTAGACAAGTAATGGCCTATGATGGCATAATAGGTTCCATAAAGACTGGTTTGTCAAAGTGAGTCTCCTTTACAATGGGAAAAAGGTTAAGGGATAACATCTCAGAGACTGGCTTGTCAATAGGAAGATCTTGAAAAATAGCAATATGGTCAAGGTAATGATTTGCCAAAATATGCTTATAATCATTAAGAAGTGACTCAACAAAGATTAGCTCATCAATGTGAGACTCTTTGATAATTAGTATAGTATTAATAGGTAATTTCTCATAGTTTGACTTATCACAAGTGATTAGTTTGACAAAAACATCTTGGATTGGTTGGTTTTCTTGGCCTTGGTTTCTAATGAGTAGAAAAATACCAATTTTGAACATAGATTGGTATTTAAATTATTGGATGGGCTGAGGTTTGGATGAGATTAGTATTGGATGAGGAATGTTATGTAGTTGGACAATGGTAGAGCATTGGGCATCATGATTTCTTCCATGATCCAAAGGATGAAGTCTTTAAATGGTAATGATAGGGTGGTGTGGAGCTTGGTTACTCATACAAGCCAAAGGACTAGATCTTAAAATGATGAGTTTGGGGCATTATGGATCTTGGTAGTTTAAACAATCCAAAGGATCTAAGTCCTCATAAACCATATCAACCCAATCTTAAGTTGGATCATAAGCTATTTTTTGACTATGTTCTATGTAGTGATTATCCTAAAGAGGGTATGGATTCATGTCCCAAAAAATATTATCTGTAGTTAGGTCTTCAAAGTCCTCCTCATAAACCATATCATCCCAATTGGTAATTTGATTTGGATTTTGTGGTTTTTGACTATGTTCTCCATATGGATTATTGTAGGGAGAACAATAAAATTCCTTACAAAATCTTTCTCTATAGGGGTTCCTAATGGGATTCTATACGGCCATTCTATCATAAGTTGAATTATACATGACTCCACCATAAGTGTAGCTATACATATCCACATAAATGATGAAATATATGAAAAAAAGGCTTAGATTTCTACAAAATCTAAAAAAATATGCCCAAAGGACAAAATGGTTGAAACTTGGTCTAATTTGGTCAAAAGTGTGGCGTTGTATCTCCAAAAATAGTTTGAAAGTAGAGTTGTATCTCAAAAATAGTTTGTGATAAAACTTGACATAAAACATTTTAATGTCAAATATCTAACATCATATTTCATACACACAAAAGGTCAAGCATTTGAATAAAATCTAGCATGTCAAAATTCTAGGTCAAAGTTTTCCAAACAAGGTCTAAAATAGGAAAGAGAAAAGTTGAGTTACTAGGTCTTTTGTCCAAATGTGGAGTCAAAAGATAGGCTCAAAAAAATAGGCATATGATAGGAGTTTTATCCAAATGGTGTCAAAATCTAGGCTTAAAATAAAGGCATTGGTGTGAATTTAATCTAACAAGTTTGGAAATAATTTTGACATAGACCCGACATACAGAATCAAACATAAACATGATCAGTTGGCATTAGGCATAAGGCATAAAGCAAAAGGCTTTTAGAGAAATACTATATCCTCCCAAATAAAGGAACAAATAATGATGAGAATATGCATTGAACAAACAAAACATCAATAGTTTTTAAATTTGGGTAATTGATTAACTGAAGTTATGCAATCTAAAAGAGAAATATCTATGTATCAACTCCATGAATTGAGGCCTAAATAGAAATCAATCAATATTTGGATCCGAAATTGACAAGGTTAATTGAAAACCTAATGTTGAAAACTAGGATTTAACCAAATAATCTAGATAAGGTTGGACAACATGATAACACAAGACAAAGGTCCAAATGGTATACATGACATGGTTTGAAATAAATAGTTTTTGATACAAGGTAAACTAGTCGTGAAACAAATTGAGTAGCCTAATGGTGTAACATGTTTGAATGATGTGGTAAATGTTATGTTTCAAAAGACTCAAAGGAAAAATGGTTTTGACATGTTTTGGTCAGCATAACGCTACCTTTTGTAACTCAAATGACACACACATAAACAAGTTTAGCAAAAATTTCAAGGCACAAGTGTGGTATAAAATGGCTAACATAACACCTCTTTAGACAAAAGAGTGACATATAAACAAAGTGGTTTTGATATAGTTATAAATAAACAATCAAATTTTAGTCTCAAAACATATCAAGCAATAAAAAATGACCAAAATACTCTAAGTAGAATTATCCAAATCCTAGCAAGGGTATGGCAATAAAGGGTTGACTAAACTATCAATCTTTTGAACATATTTAAGGGAATCAATTTCACAATGACTTTCACATAAAATAATGTAAAATAAAATCATGGATATTGGTTATTAGTGGAACTTGGATTGTTATAAAAAGTTATAGTCTTTTTTACAACCACTACATCCTATTGTTCACTTAGTGTAGAGCAATTTTCAAATTACAGATATGTCCCATGTGTAACTCCATCACCAGAGAGTGGTTCAACTACTCAAATCTTTTGTTCCTAGTGAGAGTGGGTGAAGTCAATGATATGAGAATAAATCTTGGGTCAAAGTTTCCTTAAATAACTTGTGAGAGGTAATGATATCCCCCTCGCAAGCCAAGAGGTAATGAAATGAAAGACATAAAAAAGAAAGACTCTAGGGTCATTTTCAAGGTCACCCAAACTATGATGAGTTTTTAGGAAGTGCTTTAGATGACATTCTTTCTAGGCCTTGGACTAGGCTTTTTATAATAAGGATGGTGATTTTGATTCCAAGGGTTCTCTAAAGGGGACAAATGAAAGAGCATACACGTGTAAACCTTTTTTTTTCAAACAAGATCTAATTTAAACAACTAATTGAATATAAAAAACTTCTAAAGGTGAGTTCATTTTTAAGAACTAAAATAAAAATTTAGTAGTGTTCTTTTGGGCCCTTATCCTTAATTGCTAAAATGGTAAAAGATTTCATAAAAAAGGCCACATGAAGCAATAAAGACCTAAGTTCATTCTAATCCAAATTAAAGATTCAAGACTTAGCCTACCTAATTTCATGATTAAAACACCAAATTTTATAATTTTACAAGAGTTATGATGTGTTTTAAGCACTAAATGAAATATATCTAAGACTTAGCCAAATCTTAGGTTTATTTTAAGCACTAATTTAAATGTGTGAAATCAAGCGTGCTCATTTTAAACCCAAATGAAAGTGTGTTTGGTTAGTCAAAAGCATTCAAACCAACTTCCAAAATACCCCCTCAACCTATAAAAACATAATTATAAGGGCCTAATTTGAAGCACTTAAGAGTTTGAGCAAATGACATTAAGACTTTTAGGTCTCGATTGATAGTTGAGTTGGGTTGATAGTCGAGTTGGGTTAGAAAAGTGAGTTGGGTTGATAAGTGAGTTAGGTTCGACAGGTGAGTTGGATTGATAGGGGAGTTAGGTTGGATAGGTGAGTTAGGTTGATAGGTAAGTTAGGTTAGATAGGTGAGTCAAGATGAACCAGAGATGAGTTGGGATAAACCAAAGCTGAGTCAGGCTAAACTAGAGTTGAGTTGGGATGAACCAGAGCCAATTTAGGATAAACCAGAGCTTAGTTGAGATGAACTAGAGCTGACTTGGGATGAACCAGAGTTGAGTTGGGATAAACTAAAGTTGAGTCAGGATGAACCAGAGCTGAGCTAGGCCAAACCAAAGTTGATTTGTGAAGAATTAGAGTCGAGTCAAGATAAACCAAAGCTGAGCTAGGCCAAACTAGAGTTGAGTCAGGATGAACCAGAGCTAAGTTGAGACAAACCAAAGCTGAGTTAGGCTATCTAGAGAACAAAACTATGGTTTATAAAAATGGACTTTTTTCTCAAATTTTTGCTTTCTTTGATTCCAGACTCCAAGATCCTACATGACAATATCTAGTAGGTTTCTTGTAAAGGCTTTGTGAGAAACTTTGTGGGTTACAATCCCACCAAGCATACCATTATGTGAACTAATAATTTGATGATGAAGGGGAGATTAGTATTGTGTTAGTGGATAAATCAAATCAAAAACACACTAAACTAACACCTTCATGCCTAGTTACTAGGGTAAGCTTAATAACAAAAACAAATTAAAAACACAACTAAAAATTAAGGAAAAATAAGAATCCTTCACCTTCCTTAGATGCTCCAAATTTTTTGTTGTAGTGGCTTGCTTGGTTTGTGCTCATGAAGTCTACATCAATGGAAGTTTAACTACCTCCATCTCTCCTTGGCACCTTACTTGGCTTTGGCTTCAATATTTTTGCATCATAACTTTGGCATGTGAGATCTCTTTGGAATCAATTTGGCATGGTAACTTCGCATAATTTAAGTTTAAAATTCATGTGGCAAGGCCTCTTATTTATATATTTTAGAAAATGGCTAGAATCAACCTGAACCATCCATCTCAAAATTGAGATGTGTGGCTAAATATTAATCTGATTATGTAATTAAAAATCCATAAATAGGCTCATCAATATTTGGGATAGAGGGGCATTTAAGAAGCATGGGAGGGGTTAACCTTGATATTTTATGCATTTATGGCCTAGGGATGTCTTCCTAATAAATGATGTCACCTAATGATACA
This sequence comes from Torreya grandis, assembly GCA_037957365.1. NCBI lineage: Eukaryota > Viridiplantae > Streptophyta > Pinopsida > Cupressales > Taxaceae > Torreya > Torreya grandis. The sequence goes on from JARHVA010003524.1 coordinate 1,518,408, forward strand.
TATATTCAATATTCATTTCTAAAAATTATTCAAAAAGTTTCCATGGAATTTTTAATTAGGCCCTAATTTGGTTTAATTAGCTCTTAAGCATGATTAAGCACTTTGTGCACAAATTAATCAGAATGCCTTATTATTGGTCCAAAATTTGACTGGATTGGAATTAGAATGTGATGTCAAATGTGTTGGATCCATTATCCCATTTAGGATGTTTTCAACACAAAATAACAAATTCATGTGTCTCATACAATAAATTTAATAGAAAAGAGCAATCTAGAGCACCTAGGTGGAAAATTGGCATTTTGAATCGAAAATGATTTCATCAAAGTTAGCTAGCCCATAAATTGAATTATCTCATTTAATGATACTCTAGAAAATATTAGCACTTGAATATAACAATTTCAACTCATTTAATTCATTTTAGTTTTTTTTGGCCAAATTGTACATTTTGGTAAGAATTGGTCAAAAGCTTGGTTGGAGTTCATTGGTGTCCAAATTTAGGTGTCTATAGAAATCACTATAGGCATGGCACATTTCTTTGATTCTACTCTAAGTTTCCCTTTTCTCTCTCATATCCTCTTTTCTTCTTGTAAAATCTATAAGTAGGATCTCTCTCATTTGTAAATGCATCTTTGATATAACCCATATTTTGTAAGTTTGAACTATGTTCATTCTTTCTCTTCTTTGGATGAAAACCCATTGAAGATTTAGATATTTAGATGAAACCCCATTGATATTATGAATCATAGGATGAAACCCCTTTGATTCAGTAGGACAATTCCATTTAAGTATTATGAAGGTACTTCAAGGATATTCAAAAGACCAAGTGTGCAAAGTTTGTATTGCATATTGTTTATAGTTCTAGAATATTTGTAAGTGTGTTTTTATAGATTTCATTATATGAGTTATTATGTATAGATATTGCCTCTAGTAATTCAGTTGTAATCCTTTTAATTGAATATGTGTGATGATTTGTGAAATAATTATTGTTGTAATTCCTTGTCATTTTTATAAGTATATGTGAGTCCCATGCTTATCAATATATGATCAAATTCTTATTTATTATCACATATGTTTGTATCTTTTTAAGTGTTAGTAAAAGTGTGTGCAAGTTAATATCTATGTTGTATTTAGCTGAGAATTTCATGTTTGAGTTTATTAGCATAAGAGTGAGTCTATTTTCAGATTTGATTATAAGCGTGAGTTTAATTTCAGATTTTGAGTGTAAGAGTTGATTTTTTTTTTTTGAGTGTGGATTAGTTTAGTTTGAGTCTAGATTAGTATAGTATGAGAGTGTTTGTGAGAAAATATCCTACTTGGGATATTTTAGTGTTATCAAAGCAAGTGATCTTGCCATCCTATGAGATTTTATGGTTGTTTTTATTACACATCAATTTTAGTGGCTTAGATTTTAAATAGGGATTTATCATTCAATATATTGTCAAAGGTTTTGAATCATAGCGTGTTTTATTGAAGAATATTTGGGCAAGAAGTGTTATAAAGCAAGGAAAAGACTTAAACATCAGCCACTATCAAAGGATGATCTTCTTTACATTTTTAAATAATTATATATTTTCTTATTTGTGATAAATCATGTATATTCAAAGAGGATGTAATATGTTATGGATCCATTAGTGAAATATTTGGTTAAAACAATTTTTTTGAGACATCTAGATTCAAAGGTAAGGCTTGTAACTACTTGTTCTGTTAGTGAAATTATAAGGGTAACAATTCATAGGAAACCTTATAAAAAATAAATCATGAAGGAGATTTTCAGGTGGATAGTTGAAATTTTCCAAGGGTCAACTAAAATTACAAACCCTTCCTTTGACTAGAGGGTAACAATTATTAATAATTTTGAAAAAAATAAATTATGTAATTATTGTCACCAAATATTTCACCCTAGAGATGGTTCTTAAATAATAATCTAAGGTTTGGGAAACATGGGATTACCTCTAGTCTTTTGGGTTGCCTATAGTAGAGGTAAACCTCTAGGTTTAAGGGATAGCTCCCTAAATTTCTCTTTACTTGTTTATCATTTACACTAATTGCTTTCTTGGATGAAAATGGGGAGAAGGAAACATGAAAATAATCTAATCTAATAAGGTGATACTCCAAAATTATCTCCAATAAACTACCATACAATTTCACTAAGAAACATGACTCACAACATTAGTCTCAATGTCCTAAATTGCTCTAACATCAGTATTTCAAACATGGAGGTGATATGCATTGTACTACTCAAGGTGAGTGAACTAGATGTAAAATTGAAGACACTAAGGCAACTCTTTACACTTTAATATATACAAACACACTAGCTACACTTCATGTGACCTATTAATGGGAGAACTACTTGCATCAAACATGAAAGAACAAAGAGAAAGCAAGGATAGATACTAATCACTTAAAATTTCACTACACACCACTTCACATACTTAGAAAAGAAGTTGATGAAATCAAAACCAAATTATAACTCCTTATTTTAAAGGCATATATAGTATTCAAACCAGTAGGACTTTTCCATACCAAATGTGGATTATTTTATAAAAGCTAAAATGTCTTGCATTTATAGAGTGTGTGAGAAGAGATAGAATAAGTGAAGATCAAGGGTCATAAGAAAAAGTGTCAAAATATGAGGATCAGTTACATTGTAAGAAAATGAATTAGAGAATAGACCATGAAGGTCTTTTTGGACAAGTTTCCATCTAAAGCATGACAAGTTCTTCAAAACTGGCATAAAGACCTTCAACTACCTTCTTGAAACTACCTTCATGATGAAGCATCTCTTGACCTATTGAAACTCTATTAGGAATAATTGATACATATGAAATGGAATAGGGAGGTTGGAAAAAAGGTGTGATAGTTACCATATGTTTCCCTAATTTACAACCATGCTCATAACACTTGCATTCACCATTTATTGTCATTCATTGGTCTTCTAAGCCTCATTATTCACATTTGTAATCAAGGTGACCTTAATTTTATAAAAAAAATCCATGTAATATTTTTTAGGAAACCTGTATATAACCCCTCCATCTTATACTCCATGATTCAAACCATAAAAAGATCCCAAATTAGACATCTCATCTTCTCACTAGGTAGTCACTTGTCTTTTCACTATCTATCCAAGACTACCTATGATGAATGGTGTAGAATAGGTATTTAAATTAATATATATGATGATAAATTAATATGGAGAGCTATAATAATTCCCTATTTTACCTCCTCCAATGGTTCTCATCTACCAATTCCATTCTACATCTTTAAAACAATCAAAAACTTATAAAAAACCTAAATTTAGCTTATTTACACAAGTAAAGTATAGACCAATTTGATGTCCAAGAGCCTAAGAGAGTATTAAAAAATTATAAAATACTTTCCAATCCAAATTACTCCCTCTAAGTTAATATCTTTGCATACTTTCTCCATTCGGTCAAAACCAAGGTTTTAAGAGGGGTTTAGTTCTTAGGGATGATTTATAAAATCCTAATGCTCAATATCTAAAAAATACCACTAAAACCAATTTTATGACCCTAATAAACTAAATATATCTCCTTAGGTAACCATTCAATGGGTCCATATAGGTATGATCATTTGAAAATGGCCTATCAAGCTTTTGAGTGCATTATGGTTACCCCTATCATGGTTTTAAGCCAAAAAGGACCCCTCTATGTATTCTCCTAAAAAATTATGGTTCCAATCCATACTAAACTCACCCATTTAGGTATTCACATGGTTTATAATTATATTTTAGTCATATAAATGGAACTAGGCAACTATAAGGCTTAGGCTTAGTTCTAGGCATAATAGGCTTAATTGTGTATGACTGTGTGTTTAACCCTTCTGAGGGTTTCCATTGATTTTAAGGTATTTCCTAACCTTTTTCATCCTAAATTAAACTATATAAAACATCCCACATCCATTAAATCTCTCTGATTTCACCCTTCCAATTTTCATGTGCTCACCCTGCAAGATGGTCTTGGCTGGGAGTGCCCTCTATCTAAGACAAACCAGAGGGCATCTCCCCTATTCACCTTTCCAAAGTGAATTAATGGAGGGATATAATAGGTATTTATGACATTATATACCAGATATCATATATATGTTACTCCTCTATAGTCATCAACACTACAAATCTCAAGACAAACTTATGGGATTGACTCTGCAGGGTTTGATAGGGTTTTTAGAAACCTCAAAATTGTGATTGTATGTTGGTTTTCATAATCCTTTGGTCTAAGAATCATATGGATATGTGTTATAAAAACTATTATATTGGTATTAAAAATCTCAACCCATCATACACCTCTACCAAATTTTCACACCTACCTCTCTTCACTAACCTAAGCTAGTTTGTAGACTGAGTGTAAAATGTAGGTGGTAGTTTTGGGAGAAACAAGAAACACTATAGGTGATGAACCCTGTCACACCACTATATATTAACTCTTTTAATTTATACTTTCCTAATTATGTCATCTAAAACCTAAAAAATTCACTATGCATGTATTTCATACTTCTTATCTCTCATCATCAACACACTATGGGTTTGCAGATTGACTATAAGTGTTGTTAAGGGATATGAGACTTGTAGGTGGTCATAAGTGTTTGAGCATTATGTTTAATGCCTCTATAGTTATTTGAGGTAAATATTACTATCCCTTACCAAAATTATCTCTTTTCACACCTGATAACTATGCTCCAATCAATGTACTATAGTGCACTTAGTTGTATCTCACACTCTAGACTCAAAACACTATAGTTTTCATTGAGTGCTTATAGTGGAGACTTGATGGAATTGGAAACTCCTTTTCTATATCTCTTCTTGACTAAATACACCTATTATCCTATTTAAATGTTAATAATATGCCTAGGATACAATAATGAAGACATAATACTTACTTAGACCTCATGGATTCTCATTATAAGATGGCACTGTACAAGGCAAAATCTCTTTTTGGAGATATTAAGGTAATGAGTCCCATTTATCAACTTTTCCAACATGTGGTCATGAACTCAAGTATGTCTACCATCTTATGACTTCACCATTGTCATAATGGACTTATAAATTCTCTTATACCTTAATTAAGGTCTCAAATGAGTTTCAACACCTTTATTTTAGCTCTCTCAATCCTCTATGGAGTTGGTGTTAGATCATTGTTGAAACTACCTGTAGGTGAAGATATCCTTTAAACTATATGTGTTGAATTACTTGTCATAATGAATTTTTAACCTTTAGAATATCTCAATATTTTTGTTTCCATCTTATGAGACTTATATCAAACTTTAAAAGCTATTTGTTTCATTAATGTGATTGGTCAATGCTCAATCTCACTTGACTATAGGTGACTACTGGAGTACCTTTTAACTATGGCATGTTCCTAGACCTCTTCACTCTGTCAAGTGCTACTCCTTGAGATTCAACCTCAAAAATAATAAATGATCAACATATAATGTGAGAATGTAAAAAACATGTATCCTTTGATCTAATACCATTACAAGAAGATGAAACTCTTATAATGTGAAAATAATGTATACAAACTTCCATGGTGCCTTCAACTAGAAAAATGAGGTGTGTTGTCCAAATTATTCACCTTTACACATGATAACTAAGTTGAATATAACTTGAAAATGAAGAAAATTTCCTAAAGTTCTATATACAACACTTGATATGAATAGACCAATCCAAAAAGAAAAGAAAATTGAAGGCCATGGGGATGTGCAAGCAGAAAAGAGGAGTAGACCTTTTTATCAATGTTTCATGGAGCTTAGGCCACCAAACCTAGAACTCTAACCATGAATTTTAAGTACATATAAATTAATATCATTTTCAAAATCATTTGCTCTAACTCACCTCCTCTTGTCTGTACCATGTGGAAACTGGTTGACCTTTTTTACTTGTTTAGGAGAGTGATGGGAAAGATACAATGGTTTTGATCATTTTCAGACCTTTCAAATCTTCCCAAGCATGTAAATGAATTGATAGGACCTAAAGAGACACTTTTTAATTATCCATGCATGCCCAAACTATTGTATAATCCATTTAACTAAAACCACATGAAACTACCTAATCTTCTTATTTTCAATGTTGCACCTATAGTTTGTCAATATCAAAACAATTTCCATAACATATTATAACATGAAGGACATTATATTATACTTACACATACTTTTCTTCAAATGGGAACCATACCACTTTATCAAATAACCCTAAAAGTGACTTAGAATGGCATAAGACTAACTTGGACAAAGATGATAAACCTAAAGCATAATAAATGACCTCATTAAAGACCATGTGAGATATTTACACCCTATAAGACCTATAAATTTTTTTTGACTATATATGGGGTTGACCTAATTTGAATTGTGGTCAAATTAGTCAACATTTTGGTGATTTCCTATGGGTGGTAAGCTAACTATGCCAAAGACTAGTGACATTCTCTTATGTATTGGGCTATGGAGTCACCTATTCATTGTACAATACATTGAATTAACTTTGAAAGAAAATTAAAACACACTAAATAATAAGAATCAAACACACAATACAACAAGACACCAAATCAAAACAACACTTGTGTTCTCAATAACACTTAGGGAAAACACCACCTAACTCAAACAAACTAACCTATGCACAAACTAACCTAGATATAAATATTTCTCCTAGATCAAATGGAAATATTGAACCATTATTTGATTCATGAAGTGAATGAGTGAATAAGTCATATTTCCCTTTTGGCTTTGTCATTTGTGTCTCCACCTCTTCTATGATGTTTCCAAATCTCCTTGGCATAATCCTCAATGCAATAGTGATAGGTGCAAACATATCACCTATGAATGTTAATTTCTCCTCTATTTCAAAAACCTAAACCTTCTCATGGGGATACTCAATGGTAACCTGATTCAATGATGTCTCAACAAATCACATCTCCTTGACTTATATGGTACTTTGAGATAGATCAAATTGCTCATCAAGGAGATATGTATATTCCACCCAATCTTGTTAATTATACTCAATGAGGACATATTGTTCCATATTATTATGTACTTAGCCCTCAACTTTGTAAATCTCTTAAAGTTCTAGGAAAATCCTCATATGTTTTTACCAATAATCCTTTTTCTCTTTCTCTTTGAGAATCACCACCTCTTCAACTTCATCTTCTTGGTCTTTGAGTAATTGATCAAATTCAAATATGACTAAAACTTCAAAAATTTGGGATGGCACAAGATCTTCTTTTAATATCACACCACGAAGAGGTAAGGTAGCTTCATGAGTATCTTCTAACTAACTAGCAGGGTGTGTAGTCCATTGAAGGCCTTCAAACTCACCACATATGTCATTGAATTTATTCCACATGTCATCTTGTATCATGAAGTGAACAACAACTATTTTTTAATGGTATTTTTAGATTCAAGTTCTTGATCATGCTTATGAAAATCAAACAAATTAGTATATGTAGATCCCTTCTCAAGCACTTCTTTCATGCCTTGACTACACTCTTTATAGACAACTACAACATGAATTTTAACATCTTTACCTTCACTCAAGAAGATTTAATTTCACTTATCTTCACCAAGGGTTGAGTGATTTAATTTCACTTATCTTCACCAAGGGGAGTCCTTATGGTGATATCTTCATCATATATGCTCATGTCATATTCTTGACCAGTTGTAGCTTGAGATTATTCTTCTTCACTTGCCTCTCACAAATTAGTTTCTCCTTCAAGAAGGGATGAGGTGGAAGGGTGATGGTTATGCTCATTGGTTGGAGATGGAGTATGAGTATGTTAGAGAGCTTGGGAATGGAAACTTATTAAATGAACACATGAGGAGATGTCAAGTTGGATTGGTCAATAGGAAATACACCTTCAACAAGAGTTTGATTTTAAAGAGTGCAAGCTCATTTTCAAGCTCTTGGTTTCCCCACATTTTTAGCCTATCTATTAAGCATTGGACACAAATTTTTAGCAATTAAATATTCTCATTGATATCATATTGAGTTCCTCTTCAACCAACTTCCATATGTCCATCAACTTTTGAACTAAATCTCTCAATCACTCCATGAGATGATTAAGGAGCACATCAAAATTTTCATCCCATGTTCTCATATATTCTTCATTATCTAGTAGAATTAGCATGAGTGCCAATAAGTATTTGGCATGAAATGGGATTGAATTAGGAGGAAGAGGGTAATATTGGAGATTGTGACAAGATTCAATTTGTTAAACTAGTTGCCTAGATTGAGCCTATAGGAATTTACATTTTGTTTCTAAATATCTTGATTTGTAATTAATGGGATCATTTCATTCCTCATTTCAAGATTGATATGAATCATCTTGAAGTTGATATGCATCATGATAAGGCTGATAGGAGTCATATTGGGGTTGATAGGAAAGCATTTCTTGATACTCTTGTTGATAGCCTTACTCATAGGATTTTTCATAGGGATATTCAATAAAACTCATATGGAGAAGGAATAGGATGATCATAGTGCTGCCATGGCTCATAGGACTGAGGAAAAATTTGATAGGTCTATTTAGGGATATAACATGAGTCATAACAAGGTTTATAGGGAGGTTCATAATAGATGTTCCAAACCTAACCATCCATATCAACTTCATTATTTACATGAAACACAAGAATTGATTAAAATATTTAACATGTATACCTAGGCTGATTACAACTAGATGATTGCATTTAGAGTCACCATTGGTGTTTTATTGAATGCTTCAAGAAGTTGATAGTAGGAAGAACACACCAAAAATTCTTATACTCTTTTGGATCATCATCCCATTGGGCATGCTATAACTTTTATCACCAAATCTCATACCCTAGAGATGGATTTTCAAGAATAATCTATTATTTGGGAAACATGGGATTACCTCTAGTCTTGTGGGTTACCTATAGAAAAGGTAAACCTTTAGGTTTAAGGGCTAGCTCCCTAGATTTCTCTTTGATTTCTTATCACCTACACTAATTACTTTATTAGATGAAAAGGGGTAGAAATAAATATGAAAATAAGCTAATATAATGAGGTGATACACCAAAATTATCTCCACTAGACTACCATACAATTACACTAAGAAACATGACTCATAATACTAGTCTCAATGTCTTAGATTGTTCTAACATCAATATTTCAAACATGGAGGTGATATGCACTATACTACTCAAGGTGATTATTCCAAAGGTCAAATTTTAGACACTAAGGCAAATCCTTACACTTGAAGATATAAAAACACACTAACTACACTTCATGTGACCTATTAGAAGGAGAACTACTTACATCAAACATGGAAGAGCAAAGAGAAAGAAAGGATAGATACTAATCATTTGACATTTCACTACACACCACTTCACACACTTAGACAAGAAATTGATGAAATAAAAACTAGATTAGAACTCTTTATTTCAAAGGCATATACAATATTAAAATTATTAGGGATTCACCCTACAAGATGTGGATTATTTTACATAATCCAAAATGGCTTGCATTTATAGAGCATGCGAAAAGAGAGAAGAAGTGAAGCTCAAGGGTCACAAGAGAAAGTGTCAATCTATGAGGATCAGTTATTTTACAATAAAATTAATTATAGAATAAACCATGGTCTTCTTGGATAAGTATCCATTTGAAACATGATAAATTGTTCAAAACTATCATAGAGACCTTCAACTACCTTCTTGAAACTACCTTCATGATTGAGCATCTCTTAACCACTTGAAAATGGAATAAGAATACTTGACACATATGCACTATCTTATGTAGGTTTTAAATAAGGTGTGATAGTCACCATATGTTTCCCTAACTGATAGCCTTGCTAATGACACATGTGTTCACCATCTGTAGTCATTCATTAGTCTTGTAGGCCTCATTATTCACATCTATCATCAAGATGGCCTTTATTTTTTTAAATAAATCTATGGAAGAGGTTTTATGACACTTTTATAGAACCCATATATCCTTTACTCCATGAGTTAGACCTAAAAAAGATCCCAAATTGGACTTCTCATCTTCTCACTAGGCATTCACTTGTTTGTTCACTGCCTGTCCAAGACTACCTATGATGAATGGTGTAGTAGAGGTATTTCCATTCCTATATATTATTATAAATTAATATTTAGTGTTATAATAAGTCCCTATTTACCTCCTTTGATGGTTATCATAAACTAATTCCATTTTGCACCCACAAAAAAATCAAAAACTTGTAAAAACCCTAAATTTAGCTTATTTATACAAGTAGTGTACTGACTAATTTGATTTCCAAGATCCTAAGAGAGCCTTAAACAAGTCTCAAACACTTTTTAGGCCAAATTACCCCCTTTAAGTGCATCTCCTTGCATACTTTCTCTATCAGGTCAAAACTAAGGCTTTAAGAGGGTTTTAGAAGGTTTTGGTTCTTAAGGATGATTCATCAAATCCTGGAGGCTCAATCTATGAAAAAATGCCATTAACCTACTCATATACCCCTATCTCCTTAAGGTACCATGAAATGTCTGTATAGGTATGGGCATTTAAAGATGACCTATCAATATTTTGAGTACATTATGGGTACTCTTGTCATGGTTTTAAACCAAAAGTGACCCCTCTATATATATTATCCTAAAAAATGATGGTTATAATCCATCTTCAACTCACCCATAAGGGTATTCACATTGTTTAAAATGATCTTGTAGTCATAGAATGGAACTAGGCAACTATAAGGCTTAGTCCTAGTTCTAAGCCTACTAGGCTTATTTGGGTATGACTATGTGTTTAACCCTTATGAGGGTTTAAAATTATTTTAAGGTCATTAATATCCTTTTTAATCCTCAATTAAACTATATAAAACATACCAAAACCATACAATCTCTCTCATTTCACCCTTCTAATCTTCATATGCTCAAACTGTATGGTGGCCTTGACTGGGAGTGCCCTCTATCTAAGACAAAACAAAGGGAATATCCTCTTTTTAGCTTGCCAAAGTGAAGTCATGGAGGGATATAATATGTATTTATGACCGTATACACTAAATATCATATCTATATTACTCGTATAGAGTCATCAACATTGCAAATATTAAGACACACTTGTGGGATTGACTGTGTAGGGTTTGATAGGGTTTTGAAAAACCTCTAAACTGTGATTATATGTTGGTGTTACTACTCATTTAGTCTAATAATAATTTGAATATGTGTTAATACCACTATGATAATGGTATCAACAATTTCAACCCATCATACACCTCTTCCAACTTTTCACACCTACCACTCTTCACTAGCCTAAGGTAGTTTGCAGACTAAGTGTAAACTGTAGGTGGCAGTTTTGGAGAAATAAGAACTATTGTAGGTGATGAATCCTATCACATCACTATATATTAAATATTTTTATTTATTATTAAATCACTATGTCATCTCAATCTTAATAGATTCACTATGCCTATAGTTCATACTTTGTATCTCCCATTATCAACACACTATGGGTTTGCAGATTGACTATAAGTATTGTTAGGGGATATGAGACTTGTAGGTGGTCATAAGTGTTTTCAAACTATGTTTAAATCATATATAGTTGTATTATATCAACATTACTATCCCTCACTTATATTATATATTTTCACACCTTATAAATATGTTCCAATTAATGTATTATAGTTGACTTAGTTGTATTTCACACTCTAGACTCAACACTATATTTTTCAATGAGTGCTTACAGTGGAGACTTGATGGAATTAGAAACTCATTTTTAGTATCTCTTCTTGAATAAATACACCTCCTATCATATTTAAAAATTACTAATATTCCCAAGATACAAGAATAAAAACATAAAACTTACTTAGACCTCATAGATTCTCATTACAAGATGGCACTGTATAGGGTAAATTCTATTTTCATGGATATTAAGGTAATGAGTCAAGGACTTAAAAATTATTATAATGGAATTATTAATGCTCTTAGACCTTAATGAATGTCTCAAATTACTTCCAACACTTTTATTTCAACTCTCTCAGACCTCTCTAGAGTTGGCATCAGATCACTGTTAGAGTTACCTATAGGTGAAGATATCATTTGAATTTTATGTGTTGAATTGGTTGTCATAACCAATTTATAACTTTTATAATATCTTAATCTTATTTTTTCCACCTTATGAGACTTATATCAAAATTTAAAATCTTCTTCTTTCATCAATGTGACTAGTCAATGCTCAATCTCACTTGATTGTAAGTGACTATTGTAGGACCTTTTGATGATGGCATGTTTCTAGACTTCTTCACTCCATTAAGTGATACTCCTTGAGATTCAACCTAAAAAATAACAACTAATCACCATAAATTTTGAGAGTGGAAATAACATGTATTCTTTGATCTAATACCACTACAGGAAGATGAAACTCTAGTAATGTGAAAATAATGTATAAAGTCTTCCATGATGCCTTCACCTAGAAAAATGAGGTGTTTATGCCAAATTATTCACATTTACACATGATAAATAATTTAATCCAACATGAAAATTAGTAAAATGTCCTATAGATCCACTTCAAACACTTGATATGCATAGACCAATCCAAACAGAGAAGACAACTGAAGGCCATGGGGATATACAAGTAGAAAAGAGGATAAAACCTTATTAGCAATGTTTCATGTAGCTCAAGACACCAAAATTGTAAATATGAAAATAAATTTGAAGTACATAAATATTATTATCATCCCTCAAAATCATTTTCTCCAACTCACCTCTTCCTGTCTGTATCATGTGGAAACTAATTGACCTTTTTTGCTTGTCTAGGAGAGTGATGGGAAAGATAGAATGGTTTTTATCATTTTTAGACCTATAAAACATTCCCAATCATGTAAATGAACTAAGGTGACCTAAAGAGACACTTTTTAAGTTTCCATATCTATCCAAACTACTGTATATGTCATACAACTACCTAAAACCACATGAAACTGCCTGATCTTCTTGTTTTCAAAATTGCACCTTTAGTTTTTCAATCTCAAAATGGTTTCCCTAACATATTATGACATTTAGGACAATATAGTACACTTGGACACACTTTTATTCCCATTTAAGTTTTACACTTCATTAAATGACCCTAAAAGTGACTTATAATGACATAAGACTAACTTGGATAAAGATGACAAAGCTAAAGCATAATAAATTACCTCATTAAATACCATGGGAGACATTTTAAACACTATAAGACCCCTATAACAAGTTTTAATATATATGGGGTTGACCTAATTTGACTTGTGATCAAATTAGTCAATACTAACTACATGTTAGATAATGATTGTGAAGATCTTATTTTTAAAATGTTTCAAACATTTTGGAAAGTTATTGATGTGGTTAATTCAAATAAGGTTATTACTTCCATGCAATCTATGATGTATTTTATTTTGAATGAGGATGATTATATTTCTAAAAAAATTATAGATAATTTTTTGGACGTTTGGAGGATGAAGTAGGATGTGTCACCTATGGCACATGAATTGTCAAATAAGTTGGTTAAATAGTATATGGAGAAATTGAAAAATCATTTGATAGAAGGAGAATTATTTTATAATTATTTGAAACCTATAGTTTTATTCTAGGAAAGCATTTTCTAGGTAAATTTAGGTATACACTCATCATAGGAGGTTAAGATAGATTCTATCTTAGATGATGATTAGGAGACAATAAATGCAAAGTAATTTAGGGATCAAGAACATGAGGGATCCAACATGCAAGGAAAAAATCCTTTAATAGTAGGAGATATTTTATTGACTTATGATGATTTCATGTCTCAATATAATAAAGAGTAAATCAAAGAGGAAAACCCATCACTAATTAAATGTACAAGTGAGGAACTTGTCCCTATCCAATACACTCTCATCAATGTGCCTTTGAATGAGTCCATGTTATATAAGAATGCATCAAATTGATAAGTTTATAAGGTGAAGTCTCAAGGAAAGTTGGCTGGAAAGCATGAATTTAAGGAGGAATTTTTTAATCCCAATGTGGGAGGTGTTGAAGATATTCAAACCAATATTCATCTAGAAAAGGAAGGTTGACAAGTTTAGGACAACCAAAGGTATGAAAGTGTTATGTATTTATTGATGCCTACTATGTCATTTCAGATGTGTTGTCACCATAGGAAGCATATTGAAAAGAATGATCATATGTCAAGTTTTATGATTCATTATATATCATGGGAAATTTGTGGTCATCATGGCCAACATGGTGAAAATGGTGATATAATGAAGAACACTTTGAGTGGCAAAGGGCACAAAGATCATTTTATAAAATTTATAATGTTCTTGTACATAAAAGTTTGGGATCTAGGAGATCTCTGGAGACACAATAAATATGACTCCTTGAAGCCAAGTCTTACACTTGAGGACAAGGCTATGAAGAAATTCACCAGTGCTATGGTAGCAAGATGTTTAATGTGGAAGGTGACAAATAGTGGTATCCAACATGTTATTGGCTACCATCTCTCAAGGACTAATTTGGGTAAAAATTTCCCTTATATATATTTTTACAAGGATATTATGTGAAAAAAAACATTCAAATGCTTTATTGAACACATAAATTTCAAGGTCTAGTTTCATAGTTTGACTTTCCAATGGATGGTGAAACAAGTAATAAATTATGAATTGGTTTATGTTGATAAAATTTGTTGTGTTAAAGAGATGGGTAGATATTTGGGAGCACTTAGAGATAGTTACAAGTGCATCTCAATAACGTGATCTATTCATCAAATTATCTACATGGGATATTGATATCACTTAAGTAGGTTTCTCGTAAAAATTTCCTAATGTTAATGCATCTACATAGTTTGGGAGATAAGTTATGAAAGACAGGTCACTGATAGAAGGAAATTTGAGATTGGTAACATGAAAAAGTTGGTTATTGTTTGGATATAACAATGTCACTCAGCTTAGGTTCCCTACTCTAAGAGATTATAGGATGATAGGAAGGATGTTGGCCAAAATTGCATTTGTTTGTATTAGAATGGCACAACAAAAATGTTATGAATAATCCTTTAGGACTATTTGGGACCTTGGTATTAGCATACAGGTTTCGCATTTCTTGAGGATAAACAATCTTTGAGTGGGGAGGATTGTAATGTACCTTTTTTTTGAATGAGACACTAGTAAAAGAACATTAACCTATTTTATTCTCATAGGCTAAATTGGGTGTTGAAAGGGAATATTAGTATGAGATCACTATTGACTAGTTATTATTCACTAGTATTATTCATGGATTACTATTCATGAATGATTGTACATGATGATGTGGCATGGTAATGAGATGGCATAGTGATTAGGTGTATCTTAGGGGTGTGTCATGACCCACATAAGATATTTTAATATTTAAAATGGAGGAGAGAGAATGGGGTGCATTTATCAACTTGGGCATATGGGGGGAATAGTGAGAGCATGTGAGGGATAAATTGAATGAGAATCTCATCATTATTCTCAAGAATGTGATGTAGATCATCATTTATTGAATTTAAAATATGGGAATATTTTGAATTATGAGTGTGCACATGGGAAAGTGGGAGACATGGTCTACTATTCCTGATGGGGGGTTACATGCAAGGTGGGGCATAGCACTTGAAAGCACATAAAGAAAGTCAAAAAAGAGATCTTGAATATGCTTGGCACATGTGAGAGATAATTAGTACTATTGATTAATAGTGAAACCACTATAGGCATGGTTCATTTCTTTTCTTCTACTCCAAGTTTCCCTCTTCTCTCTCATATCCTCTCTTATAAAATTTATAAGTACGCGCTCTCTCATTTGTAAATGCATCTTTTATATAACCACCATTTTTTTAGTTTGAAATATGTTCATTCTTTCTCTTCTTTGGACAAAAACCCATTGAATATTTAGATCTTTGGAAAAAACCCCATTGATCTCATGAATCATAGGATGAAACCCCTTTGATACAGTAGGACAATTCCACTAAAGGATTGTGAAGGTGCTTCAAGGAGATTAAAAAGACCAAGTGTACAAAGTGTGTATTGTAGATTATTTGTAGTTCTACAATCTTTGTAATTGTGTTATTTGTAGCTTTTATTATATGAGTTATTATGTATAGATATTGCCTCCATTAATATCAGTTATAATCCTTTTAATTTAATATGTGTGATGATTTGTGAAAGAGTTGCTATGGTAATTCCTTATCATTGTTATTAGTATATGTGAGTCCCATGCTTATCAGTACATGATAAAATTCTTATTTCCTATCACATATGTTTGTATCTTGTTAAGTGATAATAAAAGTGTTAGAAAGTTAATGCTTGTGTGGTATTTGGGAGAGAATTTCATGTTTGAGTTTATTAGCATAAGAGTGATTCTATTTTTAGATTTGATCATATGTGTGAGTTTAATTTCAGATTTTGAGTCTAAGAGTTGAGTTTATTTTTATTTTGTGTGGATTAGTTTAGTTTGAGTCTAGATTAATATAGTGTGAAATTGTTTGTGAGAAAATATCCCACTTGGGATATTTTTACCATATCTGCCATGCATGGGTAAAATTAAAGTATGCATCTTATATCAAGATATATCTTTCCCAAAGTAGAACCATTTCAACAAAGGTAAAATCACTTGACTCCAAGATATGTGTATACGAGCTAATAAGAAATGGAAAATTGACACTAACTGTGGATGTGGAAAGAGATATTAGATGTGAAGGATGTTAAATGAATGAATGAATCCAAAAGGAATCTCTCCAAGTATCACCAAATAAGGAAGCTACCCCCTTTGTTTCTTTGATATCATGCTATAAATAAGTTGTCACACTCTGATTTATTAGAAGTTGTTGCACCTTGTAGTAATTGTAAATCACCACCAAGGTCAAAATAGGAAAGGTTTATTAAATAATGGCATGGATTGGATGGAGGGATGTGGAAGGATGTATACCTTCCCCCAAACACATGGGTACTCATATAAAATGGACCATTACACATGGCACCAAAAAATTGGTTTTCACTTTGGTACTTATCGAAGATGTCATAAAAAATGGTTTTCACCTTTGGACAAACTATTTCTCTTTATC
Source organism: Torreya grandis (assembly GCA_037957365.1). Taxonomy (NCBI): domain Eukaryota; kingdom Viridiplantae; phylum Streptophyta; class Pinopsida; order Cupressales; family Taxaceae; genus Torreya; species Torreya grandis. Next base: position 1,535,419 of record JARHVA010003524.1, read on the forward strand.
AATTTTTTATATTTTTTTGATTTATTTTATTTATTTAATTTTTATATGAACATCAAGCATATAAATTCTTTATATGCAAGATATTTATGGTCTCAATTATCTCTCTTCCATCTTATGTGGCTAATATGTAATCACTAGAACAATACTTGGTAGTGATTATGTATAGACCTAGACAATTAAGATCAAACTTGACTTTCTTCTCCCATTCTACATTTGTGTTCATTTTAATTTATTTTAAAATAATGTGACAAAGTTAAAACTCTTTGGATTTTATTTTTTTATTATAATTATAATGTATCCTATTTTGATAAGCCTTGAGATGGTTTAGTGTTTTCAATATTTTCTCATCAAGGAGCTCTAGCGGTTGTAGCTATGCAACCCTATAATTCTCACCATCATTGACATCCTAAAATGAAATATGTATGGAGATTAAATCGATCTCAATAGGTAATATTGATTATGATTTGAAGACTAGGGAATAGGGTTTATCACCTATGATAGTGTGAATGTTTGTTTGGTAATCTCGTAAGGTATGTCAATCACATCTAGCATCATCAATGGTCCTTTTGAGGATTTTAAGGATGTTTTTCTTAGATGGATTAGCTTGTTATTTTCCTTGTGGATAATAAAGATTGGACCATATATGTTGGATATGGAATTGGGAAGAAAGAGATTTAAAATCCTTATTCTTAAAGGATTTTCCATTATCTAAAATGATGTTGGATGGGATGCCATACCAGAAAATGATATGATAAAAAATAAATTTAGATATTTACTTCCTTGTTATATAAGTGAGAAGGATTATCTCAACCAAATTTATGAAATAATTGGTCATAATTAGGATGTGTTTATAATTGTAAAATGAAGTGGGGTTTATCTTTCGTATGAGATAGAGTCCCCATGTTTAAAATGGCCAAGGAATTGTTTTCAATGGTAATGTTTATGATGGAGCATGAATCAGGTCACCATGCTTCTAGAAAGTAACACACATTTTGGCATATGTACATGTATCGGCTTCCATATTTGACTAATAGTATCATATGTGAAGGTTTTTCTTATCAAGGACCATTCAACTAGTATTGGCCCCACAAATCCCCTCATGAACATCTTTAATAGATAAATCAACCTCTAATAAATTTAAACAATGAATCAAGGTTCCATAAAAGCCTCTATTATAGTGTGTGCCATAAAGTAAGGTATATTGAGATATGTTATGGATGAATTATTTTTGTTTTTTATATGATAATTATTTTTAAAGGATGTGATCATGAAGGTAGATGTAAATATTTTTAGACCAAGGCAAACTAGGACAAACAAAAACACAAACCATTTCAGATTCTAGATGATCATATATAGGGATGATGAGTTATTCAAAAAGGAACTGATAATGATGGATATCCAAAGATATTTCAAGAAGTTAACCAATAGTAACCATGGCATTTGTTGACTTGTTATTGGCTTTTGGTACTTACTCAAATTGTATGTGTTCAAAATATTGCTTACGGATATTTTTCATGGATTTGTATGGAATGAGTTTGTCATATTTTGTTTGATATTGATTGTTTACTTTATTGATGATTAACTGAGAATCACCAAAGATTGAAAAGTGTTGAATGTCATTTTGGATGGAAATGAAAAATCCTACAAGAAGGGAATCAATTTTTTAATGTTATTTGTACATGGGAAGTTGATGTGAAAAGCCTTGGGGATAAGATATCCTTGTAGTATGATAAATACAAAACCTACCCTCAAGCCATAGGATGTAAATAACCCATCAATTTAGAGCTTCCATAGTTTTGAGTCTTCAATGAAAAAAATGGACTCGTCAAGGAACCCAACTGTTAATGGTTGTGTGTCTACTAATGAAGTTTTTGCTAATTGATCAATAAGGACCTACCCTTTAATAGATTGTTGATTAGTGTATTCAATGTTAAATTCACTTTAAGAGCATAATCCATTTGGAAATATGACCTATCAATACTGATTTGGATAAAAGATACTTGAGTGAATTGACTTTTACAATGATGATAGTCTAATTGTTGAGCATGTAGTGTCATAACTTTTGGAATTTAAAGCCAATATTAAACATGTATTTTGAAGAGGTGAATAGTTATGTTCATGTGTAACCATTGTATTACTCAAGTAAGAAACTAATATTTCTTTACCATTTTCCTTTTTTAAGCCAAAAGTGCCCCCAAGGCATGCTAAATAGTTGATATGTAAAGTAACAATGGCTTGTCACGCATTGAATGGGCTAACTCAGGTGGATTATCCAAAATATGATTTTATTTAATCAAATGCCTCCTAAAAATAATTATTACAATAGAAATAACTACCCTTTTTCAAGATGTGGGTGAAGGTATGGAAATGGTATTCAAGTTGTGAAATGAATCAATGAATCTCTTTATTTTTTCCTTACAATCTACATAGTCATTTTAGATTGGATGGTGGAAGAATTTTTGTTATGGCATTGATCTTAAATGTGTCATGTTGACCAAATTTGACTTTTATGTCAAATTGGGGCACCCCTAGGTAACTAATTGGTTTTATATATGTTTTGGTTGGCATAATATCTTTTCATGAGGTGTCTCATAGGTCATTTAATGTTATTCAATGATATATTAGCCTTGGTTATAAATTTCATTAGCTAGCATGTCCTTTTGAGTCATTTTAGGGATTAAAAAGGTTAATTTAATGATTTATATGGGCTTATTTGGAAATTTTAAGGTTAAAAAATATTATTTCATGCCCCATGTGTCCTTATAAGTCTTAATTAACTAAAAAAACTAAAATATGGCAAGTTATACAAAAGAAAAGGTAGTTTTCTTGAAGGAAAAGAAGAGTTTGGAAATTTTACAACCTCTTTACGAAGTGTGCCATATGGTAAATGGTAAATAATTTCCTATTTATAATCCCATAATTTTTTTATTTTTAAGTGTCATTTCTTTCTCAAAACCATTCTACTCTCTTTTCACCCTTCTTAGCAAGCAAAAGTGACTTTTAGGTTTTTGCTTGGTACGGACAACTCAAGATGTTTCAAGGAAAATTATTTTGAGAGTTTTTTTTTAAATTTTATACCTTCATTTACATATAAATATTTTTTAAAATGGTGGCTTTTTATTCATGAACCATCCTTATGAAGTTGACCTTTCAAACTTGCCTACTAATCTATGTACCCTGTGGTTTTTATCTTGGTTTGAGAAATTTCATACGTACCAATTGTTGAGTTTGATTATAAATGATGTTTAATTTATCATAATATTAATAAAAAATTTGGTTTCAATTTTCATGAGTTTTTGATATCCTAATTTCCTTAAATTTCAAGAGCATATACCATTCTATGTTATAGGTAGTCTTACATCATTTTCACGATCTTCAGGTTTTGACCATAGTTTCAAGGGGTTGTGATGAGTCCTTGTTCATGGTATTAGTGATATTTTATTTCCATTCTCATCACAATATCATATCTAAATTAACATTCCATGAGTTATATACATGTACACTATACAATCAACTCCTTACCTAATTTCACTTGCAGCCATTACTGAACCACATTTGCAAAACTTGTTACTATGTTCATGAAAGTGTATTGGAGATATAAATATGTTTAAATATTTTTATAATCAGGAATAAATAAATTTTACCTTCCAAATAGTGTATAAAGAGACTATGGTAGCAAGATACAACTTCCACATAGTCTGTCATTGGAACATGCATCTATAAGATTTTAAAGTAGGGTATCATGTTGAGATGAAACTATCTTGTACTTTTACTATATATAATCATGTTGAGATGAAACTATCTTGAATAGGGTATTGATTTGAACATTTGAAATAAGTAACATGTTTTTTGAGGGTTTATACAACATGTGTATGACTCATATTCTGCTCACTACCCTATCTATAGCCCATAACCACCTCCAGGTGGTACCATAGAGCATGAGAATACCTTTTGAAGGTGTCAAAGTAGGTGATGAAACCCTTATTTATGGTTATAAAACATTGAGGAGATCATGATAAACATATGTTAAGTTATATATATATGACAAGAGGGAATTTTTAGTTCTAAAAAATAAGATGATTATTTTAGGCCCACAGTCCCTAAAGAGGGAAAATAGAAGACCTCACCATTTTGTAGATGATTTACAGAACTTTTGCCACTTCCTTATATGCATATTGATAACCTTATATTAAATCCTTAATATGGGACAAATAATCTAAAATGTTTGATGAGAGGATGGTCTATGAAGGACAATTTTTGGGGGCTCCAAAAATCCACTTTTATGCACTATTTACAGTCAGTGTCATCTACAGGCTGAGGCCAAAAAGAATCTTTTCCATCTAAGTTGCATCAATAATATCATCAATAATATCATCAATAATATTTTTTATGTAGTGATTTGGATCTAATTGGCATCTATAGGTTCCCCATTTCATCATAAATACACACCTATAGGAAGCAAGGCAAGTTGTCTCAGTCAGTGGGAGAATTTCAATTTTTAGCTCCCAAGTGCATATGAAAAGGATAAATTGGGATATCATGATGAATTAATGTATGAATATATACATTAGGATTATGATAGACCTCATAGGCTCCAAGAAATGTGAAAGAAACCTACTCAAACCTCTTTCACCCTTGTATGCACTTACAACCACCATGTTGTAGTCTTGAACATGAATTGAGAATAGAGAGATAAATATGTTAGAGAGGAGAAATAGGTTTACTAGTAAACTCAAGTGGTTCATGATTGATAAAAAACATGTTTTCACAAGTTCTAAAACTCCCTTCAGGGTGACCAACCACTTTTCCTCTTAGTCATTCGTTATAGTCCGTACAAGTGAGCTAGGAGACCCATGTTGCTCAATATGTAGAAATAGAGAATCTAAAGGAAGAAGAGTGTTATGATTGAATTCAAATATTCATAATAATTTGTTTGGGGTAATTAACATGTTAAATAGGCTTAAATATCTTGAATCTAGCATTGAGAAGGTTAACCTTGAGGAAGGAAACATGGAAACACAATCAAGTTAACATGTAGTCTTGAGAATTCAAGAAGGAAAGAGGGTTTATAGAAGGGTATATTTATGAATGGGATTTAATCACCTCTACCATGATGTTTATATATTTAATTTACCCTCACTAATTCAAAACAAGAAATGGAAAGACCTTGAACACACCTACATAGTCCACATGGGAAGGACATGTACATAATTTTCTTCCTTCACAGTTTGTCTTAGTTTTTAGTAATTTTTAAAGGTCTAATCATATTATTAGGTGTTTAAACATAATACAAGATATATTTTCCACTTGAATAGACCATTATAATATTCATTTGGTCTAGGAAAATAGGGGAAGTTCCCTCTATTTTGTCTTAGATCGAGGACACTTTCCTCATGCATAAATCTTGTAGTCTTGGCAAAAGGAGATAATAAGGTGAACCTAGAAATATTTATACCTTTAGGAAAGGTTTTTTGAGTTTAATTACACATATTAAAACATTAAAAATCTTGAATATAAGAAATAATTCCACCTTGGAGGCCTAAACCTACAAAATTTGTGTATAGGCTTATTGTGCATGGTGAAGCTTAAGTCAAAATGGAGAGCCATCTTCACCCCTATCATAAGACGAATATTTTAACCCATTTGGACATGATTATTAGGTCAAATATAAGTGTATAAGCTTATGTAATGCAAGGAAATCAAATATAAAGGTCCTAAACCCAAAAGTTACAGTCAATCTTAAGAGCAAGGATTAGGCCTAAAGATCAAATGGAAGGTCACTTTTAGTGCTAGCCTTAGATACACATTTCAACCTATTAAATAATGTTTTTGTAGTTATTAAATAGGTGGTAAATCTTTTGGAAGTCATATAAACCATGATGAAACCATTTTTTGAGTCCAAAACTCTCTCAATCATGTAGAAATTGTAAAAGTAAGCTTGATAGGATAGTTTTTTATGCTCACATCTCCCTTAAGGTTATGAATTTGAATATAATGAGATAAGGGATGTTAATAGGGTCTTTAAAAATCACTTTAGTGAGTTTTTTTTAAGGTTGGATGTGAAACCTTTATGAATAAAGCTTAAGGGCTTAAACTACTTAGAAACTCTTGTAGAGACTCAATTGGGAAGATGAAGCTAAGATGTACCCAAATGAACTATAATGATATTAATTATGATTGGAACTTACATATGACTCCCTCAGGCTCCCTCCATGCTCTTTTTATGTATGGACTTGTGAGGATGGGGTGAGAAATAGGCTATTTTTGCCCAATTTTTTTATTGTTTAGGATACAAGAGGTTTAAAGAGGTGAAATAAAGTTTGGGAGGAATATTTATACTTTTTATAACTCTTTATGGTAATTTCATGCCTTTAATAAACTTTTAAGTTTCCAAACTAGGTGCTTCAACTCAACTAGTCAAGATTGGCCTAATGGATAAGCTAGTGATAAGGGTGGAACGCTTCATGTGAGCTGATGTCAAAGCATGCCTAATTAATCTAAGGATATTGAGGATATTTAAAATTTTAATCCACTCCCTTAAATTTATTTTCATGATAACTGATGCCAATTTTGAGGCCAAGTGTGTAGGGTGCATGGAAGAGCACTTTTCTTGATAATAGATGATTATTGCTCCTCTCTGCGTGATTCCAAATGACTAGGCCTACAAAAAATACATGGAGAGGCATGTATTATGTCCTTAAAATTAATTACAATCATCATACCTGGTCCCAATTAGTTATATGGTGTTCAAACAAAGCTAATCATGCAAGCAGTTTTTTTTAGCTGAAATGAGAAGTTTTTTGCCACTTTTCATTAATTTTATGACTTAGATTGACACTTGTAGATCCTAAAATTTCATGGTTCATCCCAAATCCTATTATAATTCATAAATAAATAATTTTATCAACTTTAAAAGTGTCATTGTGATCCTTGGACTTCTCTCTTCTCTTCTCTTCTCTTCTCCCTCTCAAGTTCTATAAGAACTAGCCATTTTGGCCATTGTATTCTATGTTCCACTTGAGTATGGCAAAGCCATAATCAAATGTATACCTTTTTATCAATAAAAATAATTATTTTTACCTCATCTATTACTATGTTTAGTGTTTTCATATGGAACTTTTGATTTTACATAAGTGAAGATTAAGGATTCATTAACAGTTGTTGCATTATATCATATATTTACAGTTGGAAAGTTTCTTCTTGCAGGGAATGTGAAGTGTTATAGTAAATTTATAATATTTAGTGAGTTATATTATTAATTATTTCCCTCATATGCCTCTTTTCTATTCCTCATATCTTTTCACATTCATCCATAACCTCATAATGTAATATTGATGTGAGAAGATGAAGATTGGAGAAGTGTATGTTCAATTTGTCCTTTGATTTCAAGTGTAAAATGCATATGGTTGGAAGTCATAAATTTATTTTATGTATCACCTCCCTTATAATAGTTTGTTTTTATTTTTCCTTCTCCCTTTTCACTATCTAATTTTAGTTGTATTTGTGATCTAAAGTGGTACATCAAGGGAGCTAATCCTATCTAGAGATTTACCTCATTCTTTAGGCTACGCACAAGCCTAGAGGTGTTTTCATTATTCCATTTAGATGAGGAGATCTTTGAAATATCCTTAAAGGTTGAAAATCTAAGTGATAATAATTTTTTTCATGCTCGATGGGACTCTTGGTCCAAGAAGTTGACATATTTTTAGTGTTGTCTCTCAATAATTAGCCTCCAAAAATAGATCGGCTAGTTAATCAACCCATGTATTTCTTTTGAATGTTTATGATATAAATTCCTTTTGTCCTTGATTCCTAATTAATTTTTTGTGGCTGACTTTTATGTTTATATTTTTCTTACACAAAATGGTCCCATTCCCTATAAATATGAACAAGTCCTTAATCAGCCAATTCAAGAAGTATATTAGTCCTACAATTTGCCTTACTATGAAACACATTTTACCCCTCAATAATACTATCAAAATGGCTATAAATCCTATGAGTCATGGCAGCCATATGTCCCTTCATTTCTCTCTCCATATAAACACCATGTTGTTAGATAATCCGATGATAATGGATACCAAAAATCATCTCTCTATCAACCTCAATATGAGCCATATCATTCATACTATGATGTCTATCAACCTCAAGATCATTTCTATGAGTATTATCATATGAAACAAAATGTTTTCATTGATTTTACAAAAAAATTCCATTGTAAAGGTGCAACTCTTGCTCATGTAGATGTTACTTCTCCTAATCAGCCCAAGAATTCACTTCCATATGAGCTCACTATTGATTTCCTCTTTTCCAAACCCATTCATAATCCTTCTCCTTCATCCCAAACTCCATATCCAAATCCTTCACCTTCTACTACATCTCATACTCTATATTCTTCACCTCAAATCCATGAGCTATCCATCAACCTTTCACATCATTCCTTCTCAAGAAGGAACCTATTTTGAGAGAAGCAAGTAAAGAAGAACAAATTCAATTCATAGCTGATAAAAAGGCTTTTATGAGTGATTATGAGGAATAAATAACCATAATGACACCCCTTTGTGAACAAAATGATATTCCACTAGCTAATATCTCTATATTTGAAGGGATGTATGTCCATGAAGAATCCCCTACACTTCACCCTCAATCTAATTTTGAGTTTTATGTGCCACCTCCACCAACTATTTTATTTTGTCTTCACCATATCACTCTTTACCTTGATGGACCTATGGTATGGGAACCTAAGGAAGATCATCTGGTTGATAAATAAAGAGAAATCTTTCTTGAAGAAAACCTACCTCCTTGGCAGCCTCATTGGGCTAAGTCACATGATTTCAAGATGCCTAGTCTTGGCATTACCATGAAGGAGAAAGAGATGGAGGATCTTAAAACCCTTGAAGAAGACTCTAAAACTGATCAAAATATTTTATATGATCATATCAAACATGAATTATAGTTTACTATCAAGAATGAAATTCAAGTCATCCTTTAAGAAGTGGCAGTCCTAGGAGAGACTCATGAGACCAAGATAGAGGAAATAGTTCTTGAAGATAGAATTAATGGGACCAAATTGGGGCATCCCTAGGTAAAAAATTAGTTTTATAGATATTTTTGGGGGCATGATATCTTTTCATGAGGTGTTTCATAGGTCATTTAATGTTATTCAATGATATATTAGACCTGGTTATAAATTATAGAACACTGTGTCTGTTTGTTCAGGTATCAAGTGAAAAAGAAGAGCTAAGAATCCAAAAATTCATTAAGAGATAAGGGATAAAATAATTTTATCAAATAAATATGATGTTCAAAAATTATAATAATAATAATATGATAAAATAAATCAATGATATATATATATATATAATTAATATTATGATTGGTTGATTATATTAAGTATAGTGTTTATACAAGTGCATGTTGTTCATAGGTTTTTCATCTATTTTACTTATTTTGTAGCTAACTAATAAGCCCATGTACCCACTTTGTATGTAATCAAAAATGGACCCAACCAATTAGGTTTGAATTTTATTTTATTTTCCATATCTACAGTTATATTATTCTAATTTACTTTTAACACTAGATCACACACTTGAAAGTCTTGATTGCAAACACTTTTTCCATGTGCATGTTGGATGTCATGTTGATAGAATTTGAGATGTTAAAAAAATTGAATATGATTTTCATCAAGCATTTATAATTTATGTATTTTTTCCTGATATTCATTATCTTTGATTATATATTTAAGGTAGACTTGAAAGGAAGAAATTTTTATGTCAATTGGTAATACTTATTTTGTATAAAAAAAAAGAGATTATGGTGTTTATTTTGTCTATGTATGCACATTTATATGATATGACAAAGGTGCATGAATAATTTTATTGTGATAATGTGTTCCATTCTTTACAATTATTTTGCTCCAAATGTTAATAGGAGTTTTATTTGTAGTTTTTACTTGACCATTGCCTTGTGGATAATATAGTGTACAATATGCATGATGAATTTTATATTTTTCTAAAAAACTCTATTATTTTATTTTTGAAGGATGATCTATTATTTATAATAGTTTAGGGGAGTCTAAACCTGATTAAATATGTCTCAATAAGTATTGACAAATATCTTCACCTATAGTTGACTGTAAAGGTATGGCATCAACCTATTTTTTGAAGTATTTTATAGTATTAAATATGAACTTATGACAATCTGACTATTCTAGTTTTATATTTTAGATTAAATCAAAACCCTAAAGAGAAAATGGCTAAGGTGGAACAATGGGTTATAATTCATATGATAGATCATGATTAATGTTGATATGATTTTGACATTGTGGACAAATTTTTCCATGTTCATGATAGTCATGTTCCATTGTAGGCCAATATTAACCTTGTCATAATAATTTATGAGACAACTCTACCACTAAAATGACCACCGCATGCAATATCATGAACTTAGACTATATTTTTTAACTTCTTCATGATTTAATCATTTAATTAGATTCCCATAAAGAAATATTTTAAATAAATACTCTCCAATTAAAACGTAATGTGTATCCTCACATTGTAATTTCCATTTTTCATTACATGCATAATTATTTTGCATTGTCTCTTTGTATAAAAAGTTATATATATCACTATACCATTTTGAATTAACTACATTACAAGTAACTATTATGACTTCTAAAGCTTCTACCTATGTTGTAGATATTAATGATTATTTTAATATTTTTATATTAAAAATAACATGATCATCATTTATATCAATAGGGATCTATGAAGTCACACTAGCCATGTCATTTTCATGTTGTTTGTCTTTTCAATGGATGTTTGCTATGAGAAAGTGTTCAAAATGTGTCATTAAGTAGTGTACTAATTCTTTGTATGGAATTAATTTTTAATATTTTTTTGGTATATGTTTGATACTTTATTAACAATTAATTTAAAATATTCTTATACCTTGAGTAATTTAATCTATAAATTTTGTGCAATGTATAAACCCAATGTTAATGGTTCATATTCTACTATGTTATTTATGCAAGCAAAAACCAAATGATATGTAAATGGCATAGGTTGGCATTGAGGTGTAATGAAAAAAATACTAGCAAAAAAAAATTGTAGCACATTTTGATCCATCAAAATACATGGTCTAAATGTCATCATTAATATGATATGAAGTGACTTCATCTCTAAAATCATTGTTAATTGTTAATGTATTTGTTAATAGAGTTGTCGCTAGTTGGTTTGTGATAAATTATCCCTTCAATGATTTATATAAATTAATTTTAAATCAAATTCTGTGATTAACATGACCCATTTAACAATATGTTTTTAAAAATATGATTTGGACATAGAAAATTTGAGGGGATTTACTTTTGTGATAATTTGTGTTTCATTGTTTAGCATATAATGTCATAACTTTTATGTGGAAAAAAAATTCAAGACATAACTTTTCCATGGTAAGACAATTATTTTTATATTAAACCAAAGTATTAATGATATAATATATTTCACATTCCATGTGATCATCATCATAATGTGCCATTAAATCCCCTAAGGCATGATCTCTAGTAGAGATGTCTAATAATAAGGGCCTATTGAGAATAGGGAATGTGAGAATAGGTGGTTGAAATAAATATTATTTGGTAGCATCAAAACTTATATAATGATATTATTCCATTAAAAAAAATCCCTTTTTTAATAATCATGTGAAAGGTTATGTTTTATCTATAAGTTAAGCCACAAAATGTCTAATTACCTAAATTTTTCTTTGTAAAGATCATAATTACTTTAACACTTTTGGTGGAGGCATGTCTCAAATAGCTACTACCTTTTCAATATCCACTTCAATTCTCCATCAAGACATAATATATATTAATATCACTCCATAGGTGACACCAAAGATATAGTTGGGTGGATTTAAGCGTACATTATATTTCTGTAGATGCTCCAAAAATTGTCATAAATTAATAACATGATATTCTCTTTATATTTTACCAATAAATAATCTACATAGTCTTCCACTATCATGTTTTTTTAATCATATAAAATGTGTGTCATAGAATGTTGATAAGTAGCTCCATCATTCTTCAATCCAAAATTCATGAATGTATAACAAAATGTTTCCTGATATGTAATAAATGTAGTTTTTTTCTTGATCTTCAAGGTTAATTTTGATTTGATTATATCTGATAAAATTGTCCATGAATGATAACATCTCATATCTAATTTTACATTATACAATCATGTTGATATTTGATAAGGGGAAGTCATATTTTGGACAAGTTTTATTTAAATCCTAATAATATATACAAAAATCAATATCTCTATTAGCTTTTATAATAAGTATTATGTTTGATATTTATGGAGAATAATCAATAACTCGAATGAATCCTTCCTCTAGTAACTTTTCAATATCTTTCTTTATTAACAATACCACTATGGGATGCATATTTCTAATTTTTTGTTTGATAGGTTGTGTATAAGGATATAATATTATATTATGCTTTCTTACTACATGATCTATGTCTTGCATATCTAAATAATCCCAAGTGAAAAATTTTGGGTGATCATCTAAAAAACTCATGGATATATATCTTATTTGTTTTGTAACATGGTTTCTAATAATATGGTTCATGGGCATTTATTTATCCCAAAATTTAATTTTGTTATTTATTCATTAATTAAAACTTATCAATCCTTGACATAAGGATTTATAGGGTTAGTACCTAGACCATCTAGTTGGGTATAAATTTCATATCCATTAGTTTCTCCAAAATATACATGGCCATTAGTAGTATGAAGAAACATGTTTTTATGGTGTAAGGGAGAGAGTATTCATATGTCCCCAAATAATCTATGAGATATTCATCACTATAAAACTCATCCAATGTCATAATTTCTAGTGAAGTTGTATCATCTATCATATCCAAGTATACCAATTTTAGTGTAGATATATGATGGACCTCTTGTGCTAGTTTAGGTTGTGATTTGAGGAAATGTGTATAAATAGTGAATGGTGTAGAAGATTACCTCTTTGATTGGAATGAATATTAAAAATAACACAATCCTTTCCATATTTTCAATTGAACTAATTGAATAGTGTCAAAAATACCTTGTGCATGTATTATGAACCCTTGTCCTATATATCCCAATTTTTGCAGATATGCAAACCCAAATCCATATTGATTGTAGTTTTTTTATTATGTTATTTTGGTAGTATATAAAATTGGTCATTTAATTGATGTGAATTGTTTCACATGTAGTTATGTATGAGTAATATAATAATGATCCTCAAGTTGCATCATCGCACAATACTTGAATGGTTCTCTATCTAATGGGCATGTATAAATGTATCATTGATAAATAAACTTTAGACATGCATGAAGAGTAGATATTATGGAATACATTTCATGGATCCATTATCTTCCCAATAATAAATTTTAATTTAAATCATTATGCATAACTTGGAGAATTGTATCCATTATTCTAGGACCCACCATGATAGGCAATGTAATTTATCCTCATGATTTATTTGGAACATTATCAAATCTTAGAATGAATGAGATAATTAGATTCTATACCCAAAAAGATGAGTAAATGTGTATTGAAAATATTTAATGTTGATCTATAATCAACAAAAACTCTTTTGACTACCTTATTTTGAATTCAACTTGAATATATAATGGAAGGTGTGCATCTTTATATGTTTGGGAGGTAGATCTTATTTTTCAAATGAGCTATTTTATTCTATCCATCATAATGTTTTAAAAATAGAAGAAATTTAGATCCTATAAAAAGGAAAACTTTTTTGTATAGATATTATTAAATTCCCATGAAATCTAAGGTCAAAATAAAGTGTTGTTAGTGTATATATTAGATATGATGTCAAAATAAAGTGATTTCAATATTAGATATCAATCCAAGATTAAAATAAAATACTTTCAGTATCAGTTATTAAATATGAGGTTAAAAATAAGTCATTTTAGTGTTATATATTAGATCCAAGTTCAAAAGAAAATTATTTAGTGTAAGATATCATGAATTTATTTAAACCCTAGGATAAAAAATTTGAAGCAATGTTTGAATAAAAATGGGTTCACCAATATGTTTTTTCAAAATTTGGAATCAATAGGTTCATTAACCCTAATTAAGATAAGTTGATTTGAAATAAAGTAAATGTTATAAAATAACTTATGACAAATAAAATAAGAGAAAAGTACCAAAAATTACAAAGCACAATTAGATGAAAGTAGACTAACTATGAATAATATGAAAGACTTAGTTGTTTACTATTTGTGATCTGATGGTGTGAAAGTGAACACTGGCTATAACTAATAAACTCAAACTAATTCTTAAAGAACCACAAGAATTGTGACCATAACTGATAAAGGTTAAGATCATCAAAATGGGACATGATCATTTATCACTATTATCCTTTATTGGTCATTTTTTTGTAGGAAAATATATTAATCAAGGTAAGATGATCTTTAGTTTCTTAAAACATGCTTTTATACAAAAAGGTGGCCTTTGGAAGCACATGGATCACCTATAAATCATGTATTTAAATTTGAAACCATAATAGGGCTTGTAATATTTAAAAACTTGTAAATATAAAATGGGGGAGTGTAATGGTTTGAGCTAACCCCAATCACCCTTATGATTATTAATTGATGACTATGTATCTAATACTTAGAAGAGGGAAATCAAGCCCATGTAGTTCTCCCACTTATAGTGCTTTACAAAATTGTGCTCCTTTTTCTACATGCATGTATCTAGATATAGATTGAATAATTGATAATGATTTACATGAATTTGATAAAATAGGATCTTAAATTGGATAAGGATTGCTTCAAATGATTATAATCAAAATTTGGAAGAATATGGAAGCTTTACTCAGTGTGTAATAGTGTAAGTGTGCCTCAATATTAAAATTTCCAAGTGATTGAATAGGTGACTTATTTGTTATTTTATATCAATCCAAAAAGGGGAATCCTCACACTACTTATCCTAAAAATACATACCATCCTATAAGGGAGGGCTTAAATTTGAAAAGTAACTATTGTAAATGAAGGTCAAGATCAACCCATACTGGTCAAAAATGACTATCACTATTAACCCCTATTGATTAATCATGTCCTAAAAGGAAACATGTGAAAATTATAATCTGAGATGTTTGTACAAATTCTTAGATGGTATTTTAGCAACTTATAACATTCATTTAGTCATAAGATGGCAACTTATAAAGTAGTAGATACATAAAGGTATTTAGGATAGATTGAGGTGGAAAAATAGGTTCAGATCAAGTGATCAAGTAAATTAAAATGAAAGTGGGAAAAATTGACATTACCAAGTATATATAACCAAATTTGAGTGACTACAATTAATAACTTTATGTGTAAGTTATAACAATTTAGTTTTACTTATTTATCATGGAAGTAAAAATCTAGTACTTATTTTTAAACTTCTGGGTTTGTCTTGGTCTTTGTAAACTTATTTGTATCTAAAATATCTCAATTGTCATATAATAATTTTTGATGTAGGACGTATAGATATATTCCCCCCTTTAAAGGTGAGGGATTGGTACATATTCCTCAAAATCACTCATCTTAAAATAAAAAATAATGTGCACCATGTGTTATAATTTAATATAGAGGAATTTGTTAGAATATTTTAAAATAACTATAAACACATGTATAAAATTATAGAAATATATCAACATGGAACACTTAATATTTTTATATATAACTAAAGGGAGAATGAGGATGTAAGACTAAAGACAATAATATGCCTAACTATAATCAATAGGATATATAGTTAATGTTAGAGTAATTAATTTACTTTAATTTAGATTTATTAGGGTGTGTACATGCCTAAGTTCTTAGTGGGCCACATTGACTCCTCAGTGGGAGATAGTGGCCTCACCACTCAGTTCTCAGTGGGAAACAATGGTCTATCCACTCACCAAGTGGTAGGGCCACTTGTTTTTCCTCCACTCATCTCCTACTCCTCCTATAAATGATGCACTTATATAGTGCATTTTAATGAGAGAGAGATAAATTTGTGACACTTCTTAATGTAATCTATTTGTCAGTAATAGATAAATTTTTGTTTAGCAATGCATTAATGGATATAGATGTAGTAATGATATCATGGAGAGACCTTGAGTGAGTGCATTGATCATTACAACACGGTATCAAATCAATGTGAATCCAAATGTACCCATGCACAAAATAAGAAGCATTATGAAGCCAAATGTCCTTATAAACATCAATCCATCTTTTAAAAATATATGGATATTGAGTTATTGTAATCACCAAGTCAAAGTAAAAATGGTGATGAATATGAGGATAAATAAAAATGAACACTACCCTCCAAAACATTGGGTATTATAATTAACCTGAGGAAGCATTTATTGAACACCCACCCTCAATGTTGAACTGGGAGAATGTGGCAAAGAAGTCTCTGAAGAAGTTGGTTGAAAATGGTGAGAAGTGACCAAAAATACTTGTGGGGATACCACACTAGTGTCACTAACAAAACATCACCAAGAATGACACTAAGATAAGGACCAATCCTCAAATATATTTTTTCAAATAAAGTGACTAATAAGATAACCATGTATAATGGATAAAATTGGAAAAAAATCCTCAATGTGGTCTTCTCCCTCACTATTGGCCTTCAAACGAGCCTGCATCCTCATGACCAAGCCACTCTCCCTCTAAATTACAACCTACCTTTCCATGTCATCACCATTAGTCATCCTTCCCTTGGTTGCATCCAAAAAACCACCCTCACCATGGTTTATTAAAACCCATGGTTTTCTTCTTTTTGGAGTTGTTTTTATTCTACTAACATGTGGTTTTCTAAAATCACATCTTTTTGGTCAAAAATGGTTATTGTATTTAGTGTTTGCTTATTCATTTTAAAGTGTTAATATTTTATTTTAGTAGAGGTTATTTTATTAATATTTGGGGGACACTATTATTATGAGTGGGTTTATTTCCATAGAGGTGACTTATGGAGGTGGAAATCATCATTGACAATCAACAAAATTTTTTATTAGAAATAATAACTTTAGGGAAATTTTATTTTGGCTCAATAAATTACATTATAGCAATGTTTTAATGAGGAGAGAGAATATTTATTATTTTTTTTTACTATTCATTATTTTTCTCTAATTGAAGATCAAAGGGTGAGGCCTGATTTGGTAGACGGCTAAACCCCTTCATAAGTTAAAAACTCTATTTTTATCCTTATTGGCTAGAATTGTACTTATTATGCCACTAGTGCAACTTCTCCTCATGCAGATGCATTTTTGGTAAATCTTGGTGTCATTTTTTAGGGAGATTATCTTTTGATTTTGTTCCATTTAGGCTAAAACGTTGTCACCAACAGCACACTTATAAGTAGTTTGGGGTGGGTGTTCCTAATTGCATTTTTTTGGTGTGAGGTTTATTATTACCTCATTTTTAAATTAGTAATGGAGTATCACTTATTTTAACCCCTCAAATCCTATAAATACACCACATGGAAGACCAAAAAATAATTACACTTGCAATTGAAAGGTTTGTGTGGAATTGTGCCTTGTAACTTTCCCAACTTTACAAATGAGGAAGATATTATGTGGATTGCATCCTTATAGGTTGTGGTACTTTGTTCATTCACTTCCATATTTCAAATAATATGAAATCTCAAATTTTACATGCCACATCACCTATGGAAGCTTGGGATACTATTACATCATTTTTTGGGGAGGTAATGTCACCTCCACATATATCTCTTCCTTAGTCTCCCTATATTAATGGGGATTTTTTTGTCAATTACATTGTTGATGTTCCTGCACAATCTTCTCCTATTTTTAAGGATGAAGTTCTTAGTGGTGATCTACATGAGTATCTTTTGGCATCTCTTCCTCATTTTTTTGTTCATGTTTCATATTTTTTATTAATGGTCACCTAAATGAGGTATCTACACCTTCATAACCTATTATTGTTGCACATTCAAATACTATGATTGTTTCACCTATTGTGCCTTTTTTACAAGCCTCATTTTTATCACTAAAAGTAGTGAAAAAGGAATTAGTGAAGTAAAATTTGTTCCTTCACTCCCTCATTCATATAAAGGTTCCCTTATTCACTCCCTATAACACCATAATGATAGCATGTAACATCACATTGATATTTATGATATCCATGCCTCTAGTTCTAGTCTACCATGTCACCTTGATTTTGGCATGCATCTAATTGATGTAATTTTAAAATGTGAAATACTAGATCTTGAACAACCTATTGCTCTTGTTTCTCCTATTATTATAGATATTCATTTTATGTTTATTGTTGTTACACACTCTACACATCCCACTCTAGTTTCACCTACATATATGCCTACTTATTTTTAAAATCATACCACTAGCTTTGGATCCTACATTCTTCATTTCATGTGTCACAATACCATATGTGTGGGCATTGGGAGTCATCTATATGGCATTACTCACCCTATCCATCTTGTTACATGGATTACTCAACATGGCATTGGTTATGATACAGATGTTTCTTTTGTATCTTTTGATATAACTCCATTATTTTTTCACTCCACTCTTTATGAGTATAGTGATATACATATGGGCTCTTCTACACCTTCATTTAGGCCTAAAAACCCTAAGATTATAGTTATCAAACCTGATCAACCTAACATGCATTTAGATGTTACCTTGCACTCTTCTATTATGGACTTTATACCCAATCCTGTGCATGTATATTCATCCATCATTCCTCTTCATTTGAGGTGGATAATTGATCATTAATGGAGAAATTGGAAAAATTATTGGCAAGGAATCTATAGACATAGTTCCTCTACTCTTCAGCTTCATTGACTGCATCTACTATTTTTTACGCTCATTTTTTATTTGAGCTCATTAGTTCAATAGTTGTGTTTTTGGTGCATGTATACATTCTTACTTTGAACCTTTTTTAGTTTTTTTTTAATTCCTCCATTATACATGGGTGTCTTATCAAGCACTTTATTTTCTAGAACCCATCTGAGGATTTTTATTTATCTAATTAGCATTATTAATGACTTTTTGTTTACTAACACCAGTTTGGATTCCCCACCAGTATTTATGATTTATTTTGACCATTTTCCACTAGCTTCTATAGAGACTTCCATTTGTATCTTATCCCAGTCTAACCTTAAGCGAGGGTATTCAAGAAATGTTTCCTTAGGTTCATCATTCTACCCAATATTTTGGTGATCAATGGTCATGTTCAATGATCCTCATATTCAGCATCAATTCCCACTTTGACTTGGTGGTTAAAATGTCTCAACATCCATGTACTCTAATAAGAAGGATTGACATCCATAAGGACACTTAGCTTCACTACATTTTTTTTGTGAATGGGTACCTTATCAGGGCTAATATCGAGGACCCATTTTGTGTGTGTTTTGTCTCCTTAATATTTACTTAAGGGAGGGTGTAGATTAATTAATGTGCTTTAATTAATTTAGTAAGCTTACTTAAGGTGTGTACATGATGAAGTTCTTAGTGGGGGATAGTGGTCTAACCACTCAGTCCCTAGTGGGAGACATTGGTCTCTCCACTCACCAATTTGGAGGGGCACCTACTTTTCTTCCACTCACCTTTTACTCCTCCTATAAATGGTGCACTTATATAGTGCATTCTAATGAGAGAGAGAGGGAGATTGATTTGTGAGTGACTTCTCATTTTAATCTATTTGTCAATAATAGATAATTTTTTGTTTAGTAATGCATTAAATGTTATAATTTTGGTAATGAGATCTTTAATAGACCCTAGGTGAGTGTTTTGAGCACTCTGATAGTTAATATATCCTTTTAAATAAATATGTAAAAGATATTATCATGTAAAACTTGATAGGTAGATACAACCTCATGTGAGGATGAGATAGTGATGGAATAAATTATCCCTTGATATAAGTTTATAAAATGAAATGAAATTATGCCCAAATGTAAGAATATACCTAATATTTATAGAAATGGAAATGAATGTATAATGTTTGCTAACCATCATGTGACTAGGTGCAAGTAGGATAATGTAATTTATTTATATAGAATAAATATGGATAAAGTGATATTGATATAATAAAAATTAATCCTTGTAGGTATAATATAGAATCAATGAAACTCATATGAGGAATATTTGGGTACAATTCCCCCAAAGGAAATATATGTATTGCAAGGAAAGATGAATTATTATGGAGAATACTAGCTTTAAATAAGTGAAAATGTTGCATTCTCCCTCAAGGGTGAAGTGTAATAATACACCCTAAAATATGGGGAGTTATAACTATCATGGTCTAATAAGTAATCATAATGTGTATTTGTATAATTAATCATTTAGGTAAATAATGCATGAATTAGTATAAGATAAGATCACTAAAATGTTGAGAGGAAGTAGTAAATTCTAAAAAAGGCCCAATAAATGTCTCCAATGTGATAGACATGGACCATGGTGTCTGATAATGTGAATAGGTAGGGAAAATATATCTTTATAACTTTTGGTAGATAAGGTAAACTTTTTTAATCACAAAATTAACTCATGTAGATAGATGTTATAATATTTGGTATAAAACTATAGAAAGAACATACAGTATATAAACTAACTCAATTATATTTTTATATCCATTCAAACATACAAATATATTTATTTCATTGATTTATAGCTTTTAGTTATAAACCATAGTAGTTAGATTTTATGCCATCCTATTTTTCTTGGATTGTGTGAGGGTGTAGGTGGTCATCAAATAGGTTGTTAAGGAGGTAAATACTATTTTTTCCAATATTTGTCTATTTATGAAAATAAATCATTTTTTTCAAATGTGTTTAAAAATAAAATTAATACATTTTAGTAGTATTTAGGATGGCCATCTATTGTGTACCTATCCCACTGATAGTGTAAAAATATTGATAATTATGTCTTGAGAACCGCTAATAATAACTTTATAGACATTGATAGTGTCATGAATACTAATGATTTTGACCTATCAATTCTGACTTGACTACGCCCAATTTTGATTTTTTTATGTTTTTCACTAAATATTGAATATTTTTTGAGTTATTACTTTATTTTTTTATTTTTTTATAGATATTATAACATTTGTTATTTTTTAATTATGGTTGTAGATGGTACTTCACATGAGAGAATGGAGGTAGAGCCCCAAGGGAAAATATAATAGAGTTTTTTTTGTGATGTTAATCAAGAACATGTAGATGTGATTGTCTTGGGACATTAAAGTCAATTGGGGCTCATACCTTACAATATTCCATTTTTTATAACTCTAGTTGAGTGTTAGAATTTTGATGCTTCTACTTTATGGTTGTTGATGGGTGAGATGACAATTACTTTAGAGGATTTATGGTGCATATTATGTATGCCTATTAAAGGCTATGAGGTGTTAGTCTTGGAATTTCCAAAAACTTGGAGGCATTTGAAGATGATGTATTACATGTGTGGCCAAGTGGATCATTCCCATTAGGGTGAGAGTACATTCCTAGCTAATATAGTGTTTTATAATTCTAGCTTCATACTTGTAAACATTTTTTATTTATATTTTTAGTATTGTTTATGACATCTAACACTATTATCTACACCTTAGTATTTTTCCTTATGCCAGTTATTCAAGATATGGAGAAGTATGTAAAAGCGTATACCTAGTATATGTAGGCTAAGATGATTAAGTTAACAATAATGTTTCTTTTTATACATTAGGATACAATTAAAAGACCAAGCTTGATCTTGATACATGAAAATATATGGAGGAGATGTAACCAAGGGGTGTAAATACTTATGAATCTAGTAGACAATAATACACACTCAGTATGAAGGATATTAGGTTCCAAATCATATGCCTAAGATATTGTATGTGGGTCTAACTATATCCCAATAATTTGTAATTAATGATGGCACAAAACAATAATTATAAAGAGGTATCAAGGATATAATAAGGAAACTACATGTGAGGAACTAACAAACAAGGGTAACCTCAATCCAAGATGTTAAGAAACAAGACTAAATAAGTAATGAATTATAAATGATTGAATGTAGTTGTAATTTAGGTAAATGCAGCCTTGAGATGACCTAAACTTTGATTATATTTATAGGCCTTAGTAGCCTATAATATTCCAACTTTTGATATAAGTGCAACCTAGGAAAGGAAAGTGATAATAACATATATGCTATTTAACAATGATCAAAACATATCTATCTACTAATTAAATAAAATAAAAGAGATTAAATATAGATATATTTATCTTGGGTTGACTTGTCACTATGTTTAATGTTCTTTTGATTTAACAATAAAATGTTAAGAGCAAATAAAATATTAAAAAGCTATTTATATATATATATATAAAATAAAAATATTAAATTGAAATAAAATAATTTATAGAATTAAAATGAGTTAAAAATGGTAAAATAACAAAAATATATGCAAACTTATCTCAAACTAATTTTACATTGACTGTGGAAAGAAACTAGCTGAAAATACCAATGAACTATGTCACATCGGTAAATATAATTTTAAACTATACTTGTACAATGTCAGCCTAAGAGAACAAGGTCACACTACAACCTTCTATGTTGACTAAAACCATGTCCTAGATGAATTTTAAACTAATTTCTTGATCTAAGTGTGTGTCTATCTATAAGGGTTTATTATTTGACTATGTGTCCCAATTGGCAATATGAAAGACTTACAAAATCAAAACCATAGATCCTACATAATAACCATAATGGAGATAAAATAAAAATAAGGGAGTTGGTCAAGGGGAATAGATGAGTTATCCTTATAAAACCTCACATAATCTAAGTGTTTCCTACATATCCTAAAATGGCCCCAAGCCAATATAGTTATCCATCCTATGGTGAGTGTGTGATTCTTGAGTTTGATATATAAACAAAACTAGATATTTATTTTAATGCTTGAAAATATTTACCCTTGACCTAAATTAAATAATTTTAATCTTTTCCAATGACTATAAATATGCTTTATAATTTGAATTGGAAATAATAGTGATTTTTTGCTCAATATGCAATAGAACTGCTAAGTGATTGCTATACATATTTTGAATGACCTTGATGTACTTAGATAGATGAAATTTTTAAATATTTATATTAACCAAACTTTATAAAAGTGCAAGAGGGGTCAGATTAAATGTCTTAAATTTTAAAAAAAATCATTAGAACACAGGGTATTAGGTTGCACTAGTGGGCAAGGTCGTAGTGTAGCTTTGTCTACCTAGTGAGGTCATGTCCTAAAAGGATAAAGACTATTAAGATCTAGCTAACATGATTCTATAAGTATAATAGGTATGTATGAATGATGTTTTTAGTGGTTTTGAGGTTTTGAATGCTACTATAGATATTGAAATATAATGAAATTGTGAATAGGCCGAGAAGAGGTAAGGATGTCCAGATTAAACATCGTCTAACACTAGAGCAAAAGAGCTATGATCCTAAATGTGTATACATACTTTTTATTTTGGTATGAATCTTAATCATGTAATATTATATAATTAAAACCTCCAAAAATGCCACTGAAATCATTTATTTTCCATATTTGAAAATTGAAAATTTTAAATTTTAAATTCAATTTTTTAAAAGAGAGCAAGGAAAGTATACACCTAACAATATATGCAATATAAGTGCCCTGTAACTTGAAAATGGATAAGTATATGCCCATGTGTTTATGAATTTGGGTACATGTTGAACCTATGGTGAATTGAGAGTGATCAAGTTTAATTTAAAAACCCTTTAAATCTCTTGAGTTGAAAATATGTATGTTTCATCTCTCATATGAAGATGTAGATTAATATATAAAATAATTGAAGGGTTGGAACCACAAAACATGGATCACTACAATATAAAAAATAACCATAGACATTGAGTTTCATTATACTCTAACATTTCCCACTTATATAAAGATATGAATCACACCATTGTAGACAAATCTAGATTATATTTAAAATTATGTACCTTTGAAACTTTTGAACTTAAGAAAAATGAAATTGTCATGTAGAAAAATGAATATAAATGAATATCATACCCCTTATATCTGTACTAAATGGATATTGAATACCATTTGAATTTGTAGCTTTTGAAATCTAAAACTTTTAACTATTTTTCACATGTCCATGCATATGTATCAATTATATATAAATGTGTATTAAATTAACTATAGGAATGAGTGAAATATGCATGTCACATGCCCTCATAATTTAAAAAAAATGAATCATGATATATTTTTAAAACTGTATAGTGCCATAAATCTAATTTTTTTTATCATGGGGCTTGAATTCTCAACATAAGCTCATTATGATGCCCTCATCTTGAGATAATAGACATAGCCTAAAATTCACTCTTCTCAAAATAGAACTATAAAATATGTAGTAATGTAACATCATATTTGAACATTTTAGTTGTATTACATCATAGTATTGAATATATAATTAAGTTGTATGTGAAACAAGTGTTAGGTAGATATATCAATAAAAAATAAAAGCATGATATCCATGATATATATCATGGCATAAGAGTAGAGTAGGAAAGTATAAGTAATGCATGACATGAATTATGGCACCATAGTAACAATTAATGAACAAGCAAGCAACGTCACACAATTTGCATATGATATCACACATAAGGCTCAACTTCCACATACAAAGGACATGTGAATGTTTCATAAACATACAAGGATAAGGGCCACACACAATAAAAATTCAAGTTCTATCTTATCATGTAAAAAAGTACAAAAGAAGCATAGAACAAATAAAACTAGTCTAAATCAATCATATATATCAATATCATTGTTAGAAAATAACATATCTATGTAAACCAATATAACGTATGAGTGATTATAAGAATATTTGTATGATATATAGCTTGGAATCATAGAGATTTTATGGATAGATACAACATTTTAAAGTGTTCACATATAATGAAGAGATGCCCTCAACTTAACAAGATTATTTAGTAAAAAGGAAAGCCCAACATTAAAAAACCATATTGTAGTATGTCTTATAACACAATCAAAGACCTCGTGAAAATCATATTGAAAATTTAAATATGATATCTTATTATCAATTAATAACATATGTACATTAGTAAGCTAACAACATTTTAGAAAAAAAATTAGGTCCTAATTTTGATATTTTTTAATATTTTGATTTTTTTGTATTTTTGAAATTCTTTTTAAATTATTTTTTTTTTGTAATATTTGAAAAGTTATAAGAATAAAAGGATTCAAAAAGATAATAAATTGGATGGATTCAAACAATCCATAAAAAGTGTTAAATCTTAGTGTGGCAAAAAGGAAGGCAAGGAAAATTCACCCATTTTATGTGTGAATGAGTTAAAGTAATGTAGCACAAATGAGTGATATAGAAAACAATGTATATGACCCTAATGGGAAATAATATAATTATATTAATGTTTATTGTAAGATTATATAGATGTGATTATGTAATTTTAATGGAATCCATAACCTAATAGATATGCAATAGTAATATAGTGAATTGAGCATTTGAAAGCAATGTAGGATAGTTGTCTTGGATTGTTCGAATTGGTTATAAATTAATAGGGAAAGTGCCCAAAGTGAAAATAAATCCAAGGGATATTATTTTTTTTGGATAATAGATATAATGATTATCAATGTATTAAAATAAAATAAACTATGTACAAAGTAAAATTCAAGTAGATAATCAAGATATTTAGCATTATCTATGGATTGGGAGGTTGTATCCAACTAAGGATATCGTCAAGAGGATGCACATATGTATAGAAAATTGTTTTGTATGAATGAGTAGCTTATTTTGAAAAATAAGTGACAACTATAGATGCATCCAAATTTGAATAATGATCATATGTTGTAATATAATCATCTGAATCACTATTCATGTACCCATGTAAACTTATATCCTCATATATAATAGGAGAATATATAACAACTTATACCTATGGTGAAATATTCTTATTAACCTATGGTTCCTTCTGATATGAATACCTCTTTT
This sequence comes from Torreya grandis, assembly GCA_037957365.1. Lineage (NCBI taxonomy): Eukaryota > Viridiplantae > Streptophyta > Pinopsida > Cupressales > Taxaceae > Torreya > Torreya grandis. Next base: position 1,561,449 of record JARHVA010003524.1, read on the forward strand.
TATGTACCACTTTATGCTTAGTATATTGTGTCATGCTCATTGTAAGTATTTGATTATGCCCATGTGTTACTATATCATGCTCATAAATAGATGAAGAAATTTCTTTTGTAATATACTCATGTGTAACTGGATGATGCTCATAGATATATGGAGAAGCTGATTATATAGTATGCTCTTGAATATTTTTATAAACTATTTCATTTCCATGTTTATTATTTTTTGTGCCAACCAACTATTCTATAGGAGGAGTAAATATCATTGGTTCCAAAAGATATTCGTATTGGATTCCTAGAATTTTGACCACTTGATTACCATGAATATATTTGATAAATTTATGCATTTATAAGGTGATTATATAATCATTTTAATCTAAGTGTGACCTAATATCATATCAAATACCCATGTTCTTAGTATAACTATGAATGGATTGGGCATTATGAGAGGACCTACTTGTAAAGTTATCACTATATGTCTAAGATATCATGTTTATGACCGTCAAATTATTTAAAAATTTTAGAAGTATCTTGTAATTTTTTATCTATATAAATAAGAGATTATATGAGTGGTATGGTGCACACATTTTCACTTGATTTATTGTCTATCATAACATCATGTATATATTTTTTTCAACATACCTCAAATAAAGAGTGTATGACTACAAAAATCATTATCAATAATTTCATTGTCATCAAATGTAATGTGATGTTTGTTTACTTATAACTACACCAATGATTCTAACAAGTGGATGCCCATATTTATAAGGAGGAGGTTGATCATTATATACATAATGCACTTTAGAATTATCTTTTTATTTATTGTTTCAAGATGTGGAAAATAATATTTGTACATTTTGATCTTTGAGTTATCATTTACTTGTAGCTTAGCCTCTTCACTAGGTGTACCAATGTTAATAATTTTCTCATCAATAGGATATTGAATATCATACTTGAGCTTAAAATTCTATTTATGTAATACCCAATAAATCTATGGTAGTTACAATATGCATTGCCATCAAAAATTTTAGATTGTGGTCTAGCCATGTCCACTTTCATTGGTGGAGGAAGAATGACAATATTTCATTCAAGTATCTTGTGAAATAATATGAGGAGGTGAAGGTAACCTTGAAAATTTAATCCTTGGTGGAGATTTTAATTGAAGCTTTTGAGTTGGTTGTGCGATATCTTTAAATATAATTTTAACTTCATTATTGCTTTCAATTGGAATTTTTTTCTTATAATTTGAATTTTTTTTAAACTCAACATTTTGAAATATAAGAAGCATTTGAAGTATACTTGAGCTTTTTCAAAGTAATAAATTTCACTTCACACTCTTTAGCTATATGGCATAGTTCATCAAAAGATTTGAACTTATCAAACATAATAGACTCTTGAAGTGGAGATAGAAAACTTTTAAGTGAATATATCTTGGAGCTCATTATCAGCCATTTCATTTTTTATTTTTTCTATCATAGTCTTGTATTTTAAAAAATAATCATTGATTATTTCATTACACCCTTGTTTGAGCTTTGCAACTTGAGCATATGAAATTTTTTCACCAATATTGATAAAAGGTGTGTTAAAAATTGATTTTTCAAAGCATTGAAAACCTTACTAATTGAATAATAATATCATAAAACTATTTAAGAGCATATTCTTTGATACTTATTGGAAATAGATTTATCAACAATTTTACATTATCTACATAGACTAGACAAGCTACTTGAAATGCAACAAATGTTATTCAAGATCACCTTTGACTTCATATAAAGGAATTTTAAGAGACACAAATCTAATTCGTAATGGATAAGATGTAATTTTAGGTGATAAAAAGTTATGTACTAACACGATTTCATGGAAGGGCTAGCATTAGAAATTATTTTCTTAATTTGAGATAGCTTAACTTGTAAGGTAAGAATTGTATGCTTAAGATTAATATTTGTAGAGATAAGTGGGGGAGTATAAGTAGTATGAGTATGCATATAAATTTATTCCTATTGGAAGTCAAGTGATTTTACCAAACCAAGGGAAAATGTTATAAGAATAAATGTAATAGTATAAATGGCAACATTGGAAGTAGTAGAATTAACAACTTAAAAAGGCAATTGTTGTGGTGGAGATGTGGCAAATTTAGCTTGATGCTAATATTTTGATGTTATAAGTAGAATAATAATTTTATTAAACTCTTGGAGGTTATATTGAAGACCTTAAAAAAAATAGATAGTTCTTGCACTTATTTTTTATCTTCTCCATTAAGCTCTTATGGATCAATATGAGTTTCATGTTCATTATGTACATCATAATTCTCTTCATTATTTTTAATATCAGAATCATTATGGATTTAAACTTAATTATTCCAAGGAATTTGAATAGTATCATTATTAGTTTGAGAAAAAAAACATCATTATTTACCATATCAAAAGAAACTAAAATAAGCTACATATATGAAATAAGAATACCACTTAATATAGCCCTAGAGGCATATAAGACAAGCCAAAATCAAGGTATAGTGGTGATCTAGGAGGGGGTTTGAATGATTATATGGGATTTAAAATATAAAAAATATATTAGTTAAAAATAAGGACATGATATAGTAGTGCAATCATGTGAGATAGGAAGGCCATGAGATTTGACCTTTGTGAACATAAATTTTTTATTAAACCTAACATTTATTCCATGTAAAAGCATAATGTAGGGCATGTTGAATAGTAAAATAAGATGTAATAATTAATTTCAAAATCATATGCAACATATAAAATAAATATTCATTCATTGATACCATTATAAATATAATAAAATATTAATCAATTGGAGTTAATGTCTATGAATGCAATATAAGAAAAAATTAAGGTATATGGGTGATCTAGGCAAGGATTGAAAGATTTTGGTACTTTTAAAATATATTTACTTGTTCATAAATTAATTTTGGTCCACTATTTTAGAGCACTAACTATAGAGGCTAAATTGTGTTTATATTCCACTATCTTATCACCAAGGGTATGACAAGAGTAACTTCCTTAGGTAATACACTCCTCTCAGGTGCACTATAAATCAAATGGTTAAAAGAGACTTCCTATGATATAAATAAGGGTCCCTTGACTTTTTTATATGTTATGAGGTGTATAGAAATGAAACTCCATGTTTAGTGTTGTGTAATTGCTTGACTATTGGGAAAATACCCATCACACCATGGTGTTGGTAAAATAGACAACTACTTATCCCATGATAATAGTCACTAAGCAGTTTTAAAAATATTAGAACATAATTTATAAAAATAAGCACAAGTAAATAGAAAATAAAATCAATTTTTTTTTGTGTATGGATATCAACAAATTTAACCTAAGGTCCAAAGAAAGAGATTCAGTTTCAGATGTTATGTAAGGTTACAAGACAATTTCATTAGTGTTGGATTATATCCAAAGTTGAAGATTTACTCTTAGTGTCAGATTTATATCCAATATTGAAGGTTTTTTTATTTTAATGTCAAGAATTTATAAGAAATTTTATGAAATATTAAGAAAAAAATTAAGAAAACAACAAGTGTTCTAAATAAAATATGATATCCTTAGAATGTTTGATGTTATTTTGAATTAATAATAAAATTATAAGAACAAATAGACTATTAAAACTAAATTATATATACAAAATATATAGATCTACAAGTGAAATACATTAATTTGCATAATTATAATTATGTTAAAAATATATGTAAACCTAGTTCAAACTAATTTTATGTTGACTATGCAAGTTGATAATGGATGGAAACTAGCTGAAATGACCTATGAATTATGATGCATTTACAAAAAAAAATCAATTTGTGTTGGAACAAGGCCATACTACAACCTTGTTTTTTTAATTTCAACCACATCCTAGATGAGTGTACAACTTATTTTCTAATCTAGGTGTGTGCACATGTCTATGAGGACTTACTATTAGACTTCATGTCTAGATTTTATTTGCATAAGATTTATAAAATTAAAACCCTAACTCATACATATAAAACACAATGGAGATCAAATGTAAAGAGGGGAATCAGGGAAGGTGAACTTTTTACTGTCCTCAAAAAACTCTACATAATCCAAGTTCTAACTACATATCATAAACATGATTCATGTTCATGTAATTCTCCCTCCTAGTGTGAGTGTGTGAATCTTGAATTTTATATATGGATGAAACTATATAGATTGATTTTAATGACTGATAATTAGTACCCATCACTTACAATAAAATAATTTCAAACTTAACATATGATAGTTAGAATGCTTTAGAATTTGAATTGAAAAGAATAGTGCTCTTTTCACCAATGTTTAGTAGAATTACTAAATTATTGCTAGATGTATTTTGAATGACCTTGATGTGATTAAAAAGAGGTAACTTTTGAATGTTAACCAACTTTTTAAAAATATATTGAGGGATAAAATGATGTAGGGGCATCTCAAAGAGCATAGGTGCTAATAGGGTGAGTTTGTATTAGATGACCATTTATGGTCTTGTGATTGTGTAAATGGTCATGTAGGAACCCCTAGCAAGTTTAGAGTCATTTAAGAGTCATAAAGTATGTGTTTAAATCCCTTTGGCATTTTCCCTCCAAAATGGGCAATTTGAATATTTGAATCTTAGAAATGAGTCTAGGGGTAAATTGAGTGAATTTCATGAAATGTAAAGTTGGTAAAATTTTTGTATAGTGTCCTAAATGTGATTATAAGGGTTTGTAAAGGTGTTCAACATGCACATTATGGAGGAAAATACATGGACCAAGAATCTTGTGTACAATTGCCACATCATGTGTAATGACCATGAAATAAGGAGTTGTTTCCTTGTATATAGAGGGTTTTTTATAGAGTAAATAAATTTAGATGGAATATAGTGAATATTTTAGAGGTATAGTAGGTGGGTATAGTGGGAGAAGTCCAAAAGAGAGAAAAAAAATGAAGAAAAAAGAAGATCAGTTCAACTCATGAAAGGGCAATAAAATTACAATCATATTATGTACATTTTAGTCTTGAAATCAATATAAATAAGAGTGTTATTGTGTAATATATTGGTTATGACACTTGAAAAAACTTATTCAAGATTATTCATGTTGTAAATTTTCTCCTTTTGAGTTTGATAGCCTGGTTTAGTAATGTATTGGAGGACTATGTTGTAGAATTTTATGTGTATCTATTTTGGGTCTATGAGAATAATGAAAGAAAGAATAATTTAATAATTTAAGATGAATTTTAAAGATACATATAGTATTTTATAATAATATCATGGTGTTCTTATTATACAAGATGTGTAAGTTTCATTATTCGAGTGAAGATCTTAATTGTAGTCTTTGAAGCCTCTGTCCAAGGGATAGCTAAGAAAGAAGATGTTATAGAATGTTATTTTTTCTCATGTAATAGGTGGATATTTGAATATTGTAAGAGATATTCTATCTAGTAGTGATGATAATTTTTTGGTGCTTAGGTAAATTTAATAGTTCAATGTTTGAGATAGACTTTTGTGTTAGTTTACGCAATTCTACATAATTTCTAGAATTCTATATAAATGCTTGATTGAGATATTTAAAGGTTTATTAAGGTGAATTAGTCATTAATTAATTTCAATAAATTTTGGGTAGTCCTTTACCAATTCATATCAAGGATTGAAATTGATTATAAGACATTTTAGTCCAATTTGTGGCCTCTCAGGCTAGTACAGGCTTAAATAACCCTGAGTTAGGGTTATTATCTTGAAACTAGTATAAATGGATTTTTAACTTAAAAATAATAATGAAACCTGGTCATCTAAGTTTTTTTACATGCTTAATATGATGGAGGAGGTTTTGGGTTGGTTTGAGATCATACAGTATAATATCTTAGTTTGAGGCATTGAATTAGGCCCAAGAGACCTAATTACTAGTACAAGGTGTGAAATTAAGTGGTATCCCTTGAGAATAATGAGATGAAATTTTATGTGAATAACTATGGGATTAATCGGTAATCAAAAGAATTTTTTTTTGGTTGGACACTTTTTGGAATGGTGATAATTGTTGGGCTTGTATAAAATAAGGGCTACAAAAACTTAGAGTCTTAAGGTACGAAAGAGAGGTTGATTGAGGACAAAGACTTGGAGAGTGCGTATTTTTCTTGGATGTTTATGGAAGATATAAATGACCAGATATAGTACCATACCATCTCAATAATTAAGTCAAGGAGTGTGTAAATCAGGTAATATGTTTATAGTCTATAAACTCAAGTGTGGATATCAAGCTTAAAATAAGGACCAAGGGTGCAGTCTTGGTAAGTGTGTTCAAGAAGAGGAATTTGTACTAAAGAGGATGAAAGCGATATGAGGTAAGGTCAAATTCTTGTTCATTAAGAAGGTTCATGATGAAAAATCTAGAATATGTGAATTAATCCTAAAATAGATTTAGTGAAGAAGTAGAAAAGAGTAAGATGAGTGGTAAGAAGTCCATGAGAAAGTGAAAGTGTAGAGATTAAATAAGAATGTATAGATAGTATTTTTAATTCACATAATAAGATTGTCAATAATGAAGAAAGATCAAAGAGTTAGAACATGAAAGTAGATAATGAAGTGATAAGGAGTGCAAATCAAGAATTAGAGCCAATTGTTAGAGAGCAGAGCCAAATCGAGGAACCAAGTAAGTACATAAATGTTCCATTTACATCATTTTGTGAAATTTGAGTATGGGTTTTAAATCAATTTGTTATAAGAGTAGTGAGTTATTTGGGAAAAGAGAATGTTTCATGAAGAATAAAAACAACCTATAGGTGCATAATAGAGAGTTGAGAGGAAGAAAAAAGAGCATGTCATCATATTTGGCAAAGAAGGATTTGAGATCGTAAGGTAAGAGTTGTGTTTTATATTTGTGAATAATTTTTAAGAATTGAGAATCTTTGTTTTGTAAAATATAAGAATATAGTATTTATTTTAGGCCTTTTAGGCCAATGAGTACTAGTAGAGCTAAATAAAGGGGTAAGAAAGAAAAGAGATGGATGCTGATAGAGTTGTTGTAGATGTGAGAATGTACCAAGGTGCATGAAGAAACAAGATAAAAATTCCCATGTGAGGGCAAAGAGACAGAAAGTCTCAAGTGAAGACTAACAAGTACCCAAGTGAAGTACAAGAGAGATATATTCAAGCTAGAAATACTTGCAATGAGGTGATGGATAATAAGAAATAATAATGAAGGGCATGACTAATAATATTTTCCCCAAGGAGAAGATGAAAGAGGATAAGAAGAGAGAGATAGAGTGTGAAGAATAAAGAAGAGATTTGAGGCAAAGTCTAAGGAATTTAGATAATTTTATGCTCATAATATAGAAAATATAACAAGAAGATGATCAATGGTATGGTTGGGTCATGAAGAGAAAGAGAGTTTAATGGCCCATAATCCTACTTATGAAGAGGAGGAGAAAAACAATTATGAGAAAAGAAAGAGAGAAGAAAATTTTGCTTTGTAAGCAACTCAAGAGAGAGATTAAGAGGTTTTGGATGAGTGGGTAGCCTAGTGTGAATGAGGAATAAGGTGATCAACACCTTGGGAAAGATTAAATGAGTTTGGAAAATGTTGAAGAATGATCTATTTGTTATGTAGAGGAAGGAGCAATTATTAGTGAGGAAGAATAAGATGAGGTAGAAGATGAAAGGAAGCAAGAAGAAAGAATGTCAATGTTTGAGGCATCAAAATAGGCGTATGAACCTCCATATTTTAAAAATTATAATTTTTGTATGTTTGTATGTGAAACTCATGAGGAAAATTTTGTTTTATAGAATGGAGAAGATGACTTAGAAATCTGGAAACAAACCAAAAATGTAAGAGATAGATGCATGGTATGAAGAGATGGTTGTTAATGCAAGAGAGAGATTTAAGGAAGATGTTAAAAAACTAAAGATAAAAGAAGAAGATGAACAAAGTAGAAGCCAATAATTTTAGGTGATCAAAGAGATTGAACAAGTTGAGTTTTAGCCAAATAAGAGTGTTGAGGTAGACAAACAAATTAAAGACAAATAAGCATGTGAAGGGGAAAACAAGGTTACAGCTGAGGTGAAGAATAAAAAAGAGGTAATGACTAAGTTTTTGATGTTCTTAGATAATATAGGTCACCATTGGGGTGCCCAAATGAAATTTAATTTAGTTTTAATGGTTTGGAAATTAAATGGTGAGATGATCATTAGAGCCATACAGTTGAAATCATGGAGAGGTGACAGTTCAAGTAGACCAACAAAGTTTTGGGCCACATTTTGTCCATATGATAGACGAAAATAATAAGAGGTGAATGCACATCAAGTGAAAAATGGTATAGGTAAGCAGTGGATGAAAGAAGGTAGATATGCCTTTCGTAGAGGTAAACAAGAGCAAGAGAGTGTACTACTAAAATAAGAAGAAAGAGTGAGAGACACAAATAAGAAAGAAGTTTATTTCAAGACACAGGGAGAAGAATGGATGAAATAGGCAGCTGGTGGGACTCAAGAGTATTAATTTTATATAGGTTTTACTTTGGTTAGTTTGGTATGTGTAAGTTTTACAATAGAGGTGATGAAGTACATCAAAATTGAAGCTCTTAAAAGAGATCAAAAGGAAAATATACAAGATTCAAAAATGAATATCATCATTTGGGAAGACAAGTACATGAAAGTGAAGATATAAATGTGTGAACTTGAATGAGAAGCATGGACATCAAAAAAAGATAAAAGAGAGTTACATGGAGAATAATAGAATTACATAGTTTTTAACAAAGAAAATCATGAAGGAGCTAATGAGAATAGGGAGAGTTGAAAAACCTTAAAAGGAGAGGACCTAAAAAAGCATGAACTAAAAGATCAGGAAGAAGAAAGAAGATAGCATGAAGGTGCATTTGAATAGGAGTTCAAATTCCTCCCACATTGGGAGTATGATGTAGGGGAATCTCAAATAACATATGTGATAATAGGTTGAGTGTGTATTACATGACCATTTATGGTCTTGTGAGTGTGTAAAGGGTAGTATAGGATCCCCTATGAGGTTTAAATGCATTTAAGAGTCATAAAATGTGTGTTTATATCCCTTTGGCATTTTCCTACCAAAATGGGCAATTTTAATATTTGAATCTTAGAAATGAGTCTAGGGTTAAATTGAGTAAATTTCATGAAATGCAAAGTTTGTATTTTTTTTATAAGGTCCTATATGGTCTTATAATGGTATGTAAAGGTGTTATACATGCACATTATGGAGTAATGAGACATAGACCAAGAATCTTATGTATAACTACCATATCATGTGTAGTGACTATGAAAGAAGGAGTTGTTTCATTATATCTAGAGGGTCATTAAGAGAGTTAATACATGTATATGTAATATAGTGAAGATGTTGGAGGGATTGTAGGTGGGTAGAATGGGAGAAGTCCAAAAGAGAAAAAGAAATGAAGAAAAAGAAGGAAGATCAGTTTAGCCCATGAAAGGGAAAGAAAATTAAAATCATATTATGTACATTTTATTCTTGAAATCAATATAACGAAGAGTTTTTATGTGTAATATTATGGTTATAACAATTTCATAACTTATTAAAGAGTATTTATGTTGTGTAGTTTCTCCTTTTGAGTTTGAAAGTTTGGTTTAGTAATGTATTACAGGACTGTGTTGTAGAATTTTGTGTGCATCTATTTTGGGTTTATGAGAGCAATGAAATAAATAATAATTTAGTAATTTATGATTAATTGTGTGTGTGTGTGTGTGTGTGTGTGTGTGTGTGTGTGTGTGTGTGTGTGTGTGTGTGTGTGTGTGTGTGTGTGTGTGTGTGTGTGTGTGTGTGTGTGTGTGTGTGTGTGTGTGTTTGTGTGTGTGTGTGTGTGTGTGTATTATTTCATCATAATTTCATAGATTTATTATTATACAAGACGTTGAAGGTTCATTATTTGAGTGAAATATCCTAAATTACAGTCTTTGAAGACTCTTTCCAAGGGACAATCAATAAAGAAGATGTTATAGAATGTTATTTATGCCCATGTAATAGGTGGAGATGTAAAGAGTATAAGATATATTATATATATTATTGATTATATGTATTTGATGCTTAGGTATACTTAATAGTTCAATGTTTAGAATAAACTTTTTTGTTAGTTTACTTAGTTCTACAAAATTTCTATAATTTTGTGTAAATGCTTGATTGAGATATTTGAAGGCTGATTAAGGTTAATTAGTCATTGAATAAGTTTAAATAATTTGGTTCAATCCTTTTCTAATATATATAAATCCTTGAAATCTCTTATAAGTCATTTTAGTCCAATTTGTTGCCTCTCAAGATAATACAAGCTTAAATAAACCAGAGTTAGGGTTTTCATCTTGAACTTGTATAAATGGAGTTTTAACTATACCAAAAAAATTAAACTTGGTTATATAAGTTTTTTTTACATGATTAAGAGGATGGAGGACGTTTTGGGTTGGTTTGAGACCATATAGTACAATATCTCAATCTAAGGCATTGAATTAGGCTTAGGAGACCTAATTACTAGTATAGGGTGTGGAATTAAGTGGTATCCCTTGAGAGTAATGATATAAAATTTTGTGTGAATTAGGATGGGATTAATGGGTACTCAAAAGAGTGTTTTTTTTTTGTTTGGACACTTTTTGAAATGGTCATAACTACTTGTTTTTTATAAAATAAGGGTTATAAGGACTTAGAGTCTTAAGGTGAGAAAGAGAGCTTGATTGACGGATCATAATTGGAGAGTGTGTATTTTGTTTGGATGTGTATGTAAGATATAAATTACCAAATACAAGACCATACCATCTCATTTATGAAGTCAAGGAGCGTGGAAATCAGGTATTGTGTTTATAGTCTACAAACCCAAGTGTGGATATCAAGCTTAAAACAAAAACCAAGGGTAAGGTCTTGGTGAGTGTGTTTAAAAAATGGAATTTATAATAAATAGGATGAAAGTGATATGAGGTAAGGTTATTTTCATGTTCATTAAGTATCTTCATGACTAAAAATATAGAATAGGTGAATTAATCCTAAAATAGGCTTAGTGAAGAAGTAGAAAATGATAAGATGAGTGGTAAGAAGTCCATGAGAAGGTGAAAGTGTAGATATTAAATAAGATTATAGATCTAGGTTTTGAATTCACATAATAATATTTTCAAGAATGAATTGAGGTTAAAGAGTGAGAACATGAAATCAAAGTATGAACTGAGAAAGAGTGCAAATCAAGAATTATATCCAATTGTTAGAGACCAGAGTCAAATGGAGGAACCAAGTAATTAAATAAATGTTCCATTTACATCATTTTTTGAAATTTTAGTATGTGCTTTGCATTATGAAATGCAATTTATTGAATTTAAAATTTTATCATTAGATCATGGGGTACAAGGTCACACTAGTGGACAAGGTTGTAGTGCATTTATGGTTGCCTAGTGTATTCTTATCCTATAATGATAGAGAGAGCTAAGATCTAGATAACATGAGTCTATAAAAAGAGTATGTATGTTTGAATGATGATATAAGAGGTTATAAGACATTAAATATAATAGTGAATGCTCTCATAGAGATTCAAAGTTAATGGAATGGTGAATAGTCCAAGCAGGGCTAAGGATGTCAAGATTAAACATTTTAAATCACTTAATGATTAATTTTGAGTGTCTACACACTATACCAATCTCCCTTGGCTCTATTATCACTTTGAAAGAGATTTTGGTAGGTAAACACCTCAAATGGCAAGGATGAATACCTAAGCATTTTTTAACAAGGAATCCAAATATTAATGGGCACCTTATTGGTTCAAATTCCTCTTATTAATATTTAATGGCATTTAAAAAGACTTAACCTCCATAATGATATGCTTATATCCACTAATTACTCCTTATATAACTTAAGGGTATAAGTGTAAGTGCAGGTAGATAAAAAATGTGTTTTGTGCATTAGAAATATTATTTATGGCCACTACATATACATATCCAAAACCAAAAATCAACTGTTAATCCAATCTGATGAGTTTTTCTTATGACTTAGATATTTGTGCTTTCAACTAAATGTTGACTATTTTTGAGTTATTATCCAAAATTTTAATTTTTATAGAGATTCTAACTTTTTTTTTGTTTAAGATGATTCTTCATGTGGTAGAATGGATGTAGAGCCATTCATGAGGGACTATATTAAGGTTGGATTTGAGTGATGTTAATTAAGAAAACATATATACACTTGGCTTGGGATACATAATTCCATTAGAGATCCTACTTTGAAATATTCCATTGTTGATATCTCTAGTTGATGTTATAATTATGATAATTCTACTTTCTAATTGCATTTTGGTGATATGACTATCACTATAAATGATTTTTGGTGAATATTATATATTTCTATTAGAGGCCATAAGGTGTGGGCTGAATACTTTTCACACACTTAGATACATTCTATGATGAGGTATTACATGGGTGGCCAAGTAGGTCATGCTCATTTGGGTGATAATATGATCCTACCTAGTATAATGATGTATAATTTTAATTTTTAAAGTTTTTATTTATAGTTATTACATTGTTTATAGAATCAAACACTAGAGTATACACCCTAGAATTTTATCGTAGGCCGACTATTCAGGATATGGAGAAGCATAAAAAAGTGTATACATTTTATATGCAAACTAAGATGATCAAGCTAATAATCCTCATTATCTATATAGATTAGGATATAAGTAGAAGACCAAACTAAATCTTGGATATGTGAAAATATATGGAGGTGATATAACCAAGGGTTGTAAATAGTTATGGATCTAGTAGTCAATAATCCACACTCAATATCAATAGTGTATGGTTCTAAAACATATGCCTAAGATATTGGATATGGGGTCTAACTAGATCTAAAGTATTTGTAATAAATGATGGAACAAAACAAGAACTATAAAAGAGGTATGAAAGATATAATAAGGAAATGACATGCAAAGAATTGAAAAATAAGGGTAACTTAGAGCCAAGATGGTAAGAAAATAAACTAAACAAGGTATAGATTCTGAGTGACTAGTTCTAGTTGCAGTCGAGGCAAATGTATCTTAGACAATGATCTAAACTGTGATTATATGTGTTGGCATAAGAAATATATAATATATTAAATTTCACTATAAAGGAAACCTAGTCAAGTAAATTGATAACAACATACATATTACTCTAACAATGATCAAAACATATCTATCTATTAAGTAAATAAAATGAAAGAGACTAAAGATAGAGATAATTACCTTGGGTTGACTTGTCAATGTATCAATCTCCCCCTTAGCTCTACTAGTACTTTAAAAGAGATACCTAAACGTGAACACCTCAAATGGAAAATATTAATACCTATGTGTTTTTAATTATGGACTCCAAATACTAACATAAACCTCCTTGGTTTAACTTCATCTTATTAAGATTCAGTGACCTTGAACAAGACTTGACCTTCATAATAATAAAATTTTATCCACTAATTTCTCTTTCTACTACTTACTGGCATAAATGTGAGCATCAGTAGAGAAAATGAGTGTTTTATGTGTTATAAATAATATTTATGACCTACATATATATGTGTGTGTGTGTGTGTGTGTGTGTACACACACACACACACATACACACATATCCAAACCTAAAAATTCAAGTGTTAATCCAAGTTAATAGATCAATACGTATCAAAATGATATAAATATAATAATTGACACATTATTGTATCTTCAATCATGATATAGATTAGATTACATAAAAATCTCATAAATGTATCAAAAGTATGATCAAGGTTCACTTTAAGAGGCCATGATGTAAACCCCCTAGGTTTGTTTAGGTGAATCAAATTCTCTCCTTTGGTGAATCAGAGTGCATAGAGAAAGTGGAAAATTGCACTATTTGTTTTATGTGATAATATGTTTTCATGTGACCACATGATGCCTAGCGACTCAAGATGTTGAGCATCTTCATGCTACCAGGAATCATAATGCTAATATGCAACATTATACTATCGAATGTCATTATGCTATCAAGTAGCACTATGACACCAAGTGGCATAATATAATCATAACAACATGTAACTATAAAAAAAATGTTATCATGCAATAATATGTTATCACATGATAATATGTTTTCATGCAAAAATATGCTATCATGTGACAATATGTTGTCACATGACAATATACTATCGTACAATAGCTTACTACCATACGACACCATGCTTTCACATAGGACCATGTTGTCATGCAATACCATGGTCCTTCACATAATATATCACATGGCATGTGCTATCATGTGGTATCATGCTATCATACAACCTCAAGGTGTCACATAGCACCATGCTCTCATGCATCACCACATTGCCATGCAACAACATGTTGCCTCACTTATCACTGGTCATCAGTCATGCCAATCAGTTGCTTTAGTTCCTCTCCTTGCTTATAAATACCATTGTAATGACCTCATTTTCACACTTTTCTTAAAAAACTTTCTTGTCCTACCTACTTCCAACTCAACATACCTACTTTCAACTCAACCTACCTACTTCCACCTTGAATTTTTTAGGCTTCTAATGGTTTTCACATCCAAAAAAATTTAGAGTCAATCAAGGGGGATTCATAATTATTTTTTAAAAAATATATTATGTCTATATTTCCTCTAGATGTTGGAGTAACATGAATCCTTTGTTGATTAGATTGATCAATGCCAACTTAGAGGCCTGGTACAGATAGCTCAATATGATATGACTATCAACAAATACCTACTGTGATCTCTGATTAGCTATTTTAACCATAGTGAAATCTATTTCTACATCCATTTTAACAATAAAACAATATCCTTTAGCACCTCTCCATTAGATATCCACAATTTAATAGGTCTTTCACATTATAATGTAAGTCATGTTAACACCAAGTTTATCTTATCGAACATCACTAAAAATTTACTTGGAGTCAATCTACAAAGTGTCCATTGATCCCACTAGTAAGTCAACATTAAATTTATAAATTAAATTAACATTTATTAATTATACTTGAATCAATTATTATAAATATTTTGGTATCCTAATTCAATTACATGTTTTACTTTTCTATTTTCATTACAGACAGTCAAAATCAAAGATGGATCCCCATTGAAAAAATCACCAATCCATTTTTCAAATCTATTATCCATTTATTTCAAGTGAGAATTATTTTATAGAGAAGACCATCAGACATTACCTTCTAGGTTGTTTACTATATTCTTCATTCTCTCTCAGGTGTTATATGTGACTGGTGCATAGTTATATCCAACAAGATTAAGGTGGAGTTGAATTTTGCTTTCTTGAAGGACACTTGCACCATTTCATCTTCTAACTACATTTTGGCCTTGTACTTCGAGGCCTTATATGAAATATAGAATACTAGAACTCCCACTACCCTCCATCAAAAAATGAAATCTAATGCTTTGTCTATCAAAGAATAGGAGGTAAGTTTAATTTTCTCAAGTCTCATTTTTTTGCTTTATATATATTTTAAATTTTAAAATTTTTAGCCTGTTATATGTTACAGGTGAGAGTGTGTATTAATGACACAAAAAATAGGCATCAAGTAAATTTCAACATGCTCCAGAGGGATCTGGTGATACCCAGTCCATAGAGTCTTTGTTCAACTCATTTTGAATTGTGAAATGCCCAAGAATTGATTGTGTTTCATCTCTACTTATAGGTTCCTCCAAATTTCCTTTAATGTCTTTTTCTTTTTTTATTAAATGGAACAAAATAATATTAATATTGGTTTTTATTTTATTTTTTGTAGTTGACTCTCAAAATATTGCCATTGAGGATTCTTCCACACAACACAATCAATATTTGCCATTACAATTTTTTATTTTATTTGAAGTTTGTTACAATTTGCTAGTTAATTAACTAGATAAATTACTCTTTTTGTAGTTACAAGTGAAATCACCAATGTCTCTCTCACAAGCATAATGAGATGCAAGATCCAACTCCCACAAGGACACTAAGAGGAGAAAAGATAACTTTGGCAACGACAATCAGAATGGATGAGGTAGTCAACTCGACAGGTAATAACATTAACAGATTTAATTTGAATTTGTTTTAATTTTACGTCTTTGAATTTACCATTTTTTAATAATTTTTTTTATAGTCCACCCAACATCTGTCAGGAAAATGATAATTATGCTCCCACCCCTACCACCCATCTAGATTTAGAGAAGAGGAAAGAACATCTTCCTCCCTACACAAAGTCAAGAAACACTGTAAATTTTTTATTTCCCAAATTTATTTGTTGGTATCCTTTCGAGTGCACAAGGTTCTACATGATTGCAACATATTGATCTAGATGAAGATTTTTTTGGCATTAAAAATAGTCCCCTAGTTGTTGGTGGCTTCAATCCTCATGAATTTATTCAAGTTGTTAATGTGCCTTCATAAGTGCCTCCTACAGCTACCTCTTCCCTAGCTACATCTTCCCCACCCCACACAAATAATTTAAATGCCTCTGAGAATTCCCTTACTAATTTTTTATTAGATAATCTAGTTTTATAAAATTTGCTTGTCAATTTGAGAGATGGTGTTATTGATGAATTTAATGATTTAAAACAATGGAAGAGAAGGGAAAAAGCACTTATCAAAGAAATCAATACCCATTATCACAACCACTCTCAAAGAGTGAATTTGTTTTCTCTTATTCAAAATGAACCCTCAAAGATTGATGTTTCATTTTAGCAATCTTGATCTCTATGGACAATGTTTACAATGATATGATTTTAGATATTATGATAAATAGGTCAAAAAATTTAAATGGAGAAGCTGAAACATATTTCCATAAATGTGCTAAAGATATCGACTTTGTTACCATTGAAAAATAAAAGAAGTATAAATCTATGGTAAGTTTTTTTTATCTATAACATGTATTTTGATTATTATAACACCTTTGTATGTGCTTGACACTTATATATTATTTATTGTTTGCAAGTAAAATATGAAAATTTGAAGCAAGAGGCACATCTTCTTAATGTGCATTTTAAAAATGTCAAAAAAAGTATCTCCTCAGTGATTGCATTGAAAAAAAAAATGATTCTATTAAATAAACAAAACAACACTTTGAATAAAATAGTTAAAGAGTATGATATGGATCCAAGCATTTTATTAAAGAAAAAAACAAATGCAGATCCTACAATTCTTTCAATAGGGGATGTAGTGAATGAGGAGAGGGTGATTCTTGCACAAATAAATTATACTATAGAATATCTTCAGAAAGGAGTGATAATGGAGGATCCACAACCATAGACAAGTCAAGACAATGGTGTTTCCATGGGTGGGGATGGCAAGCAGGAAAGGGGTGGAGAGTGTCCACCAGAAAAATGTTGATTTGTTTGAGTTTATATTATTAAAAATGATAGTTTGTATTGTTTAAAACATCTTATATCATGTTTGTTTGAAAAACACTTGTTTTATTAAATGATATTTTAAAGTTGTTTCAACTTCCAAATACTCTTATATATATATATATATAGTCAAATTTATATATTGTATGGAGAAAAAGAAAATTAAATATTCTATAGAATTATATTGCTCTAGCACATAGTTCTAGTATTTGAATGTATTGTTATATTTTTATATTGTTCTAGTCGTTTTACTATTGATTGCATTGTTATAGTGTTATATTGTTATAGTAGTTGTATATTTGAATGCATTGTTATACCGTTCTACTAGTTGTAGTGTTTGAATGCATGGCTATAATTTTCTAGTAGTTGTAGTATTTAATATACTATTAAACTATTCTATTAGTTTTAACATTAAATTCATTGATTGTGGTGCAATTTGGAAATATACAAACCCAACTATAGGAAAAATATTTCTAGTAGTTGTAGTGTTTGAATATTTTAGTAGTTGTATTTGTTGTAGGAAAAATAGCCTATTGTAGAGTAAATATTCTATAGAATTATATTGTTCTAGTAGTTTTAGTATTTAATTCATTGTTAGTGTTATATTTTTCTAGTAGTTGTAGATTTGAATACATTGTTACATTATTTTAGTAGTTGTAGCATTCAATTGATTGATTGTGGTAGAATTTGGAAATATGCGACCCCAAGTTTGAACTATAGGAAAAATACTTATTATATATTTGTGTAATGGTACTAATTTAAACATGTAATAAAATAAATATATTCACACTATTATGCATGTATGACAATAAATATTAATAATTGGAGTTTTAATGGCAAGAGAATTGGTGTCCTATGGTGCACCATGCATGTCTAGACATAAGACTTGTATGCTTCAATGAATGCTATAGGGAATACTTTGTATAATGTAAATGAGAATTATGATTGCTACTTAATGAATGAAATGCATTGTAAAGAGAAAGTACTATTTGAAATACAAATAATTTTAATAAGACAAAAAATATATTAAATCTAATGTATTGAATAAGATTCATGATTGTAACATCCAGGAAATAGATTATAGAATTTAATGTATTTGAAGATGAAAGAATTAAAAATATTTCATAAATTAGTAATTTATATACTTATCAAACTAAAAGTTAGGCAATTGAAACAATCCTTGAGAAACTTGCTCATCATAAGTGTGATTTGCATATACCATGCTAGTGTTGTATTCACTCTTGATACTCTCATCCTCTATAATGGTAGTTGCATAAGTCATACAATGCTTCAATGAATGATATAATGAAATTATTTGTACAATGTTAATGATAATTATGATTTTTACTTAATGAATGACATGCATTGAAAAGATAAAGTACTATTTGAAATACATAGAATTTTAATAAGACAAAAAAATTATTAATTCCAATGTATTGAATAAGATTCATGATTGTAACATATAGGAAATAGATTATAGAATTTAATGTATTTGAAGATGAAATAATAATAAATATTTAAAAAATAATAATTTTTATACTTATCAAACTAAAATTCAGGTAACTAAGACAATCCTCGAGAAACTTGCTCATCATATATGTGATTTGCATTTACCATGCTAGTGTCGTATTCAGTCTTGGTATTCTCATCCTCTATAATGGTAGATATATTATCCACACCTCTTCTTTCCACTAGATATCTCCATGTTTCCACTAATATATCATATGAAAACTTATCCATAAAATAATGTGAAACATATGGTCTCAAGCAAGTCTCTAGATTTTTATCCAATCTATTTCTAAGTTTTGACTTCATGAAAGATAATGCACTAAACACTCGCTCATCTTCCACATAACCCAAAATCATTATTTCAACAAGTTCATCTAATCTAAAATATCCACTAATACTTTCTTGTAATACACTACTTGGATATAGTATTTCTATAGATGATTAATGGCACCATTTTCTATTAGGTCACATAAACATTGAAATTGATCAATCATTATAATCCCAAATTGTGTTGATTGAGATGTTAGTAGTTTTTTATATAAAATACCATTAATCTTAACTCTATTCACATCTATATATTTAGAAAAATGCCTAACAATTATACTCATTTATTTGTGAAATAATGTGTTGATCTGTTCTTGATTGTTAACACTATTCCAAAAAATGGGATTCACAACTCCCATGCCTTCTAACAACTCATCCCTTTGAAAACATTCTCTAATCTCAACAACTAAACTTTTTGAGATTTTTCTCAATTTAATTTATGTTTTAGACAAAATAGTATCATATGGTAAATGTGTCATAGGTACATCTTCAGGCTCAGCTCCCACAACTTCAAGTCTTCTAGAGCATGTGTGCATTGGGATCTCAATGCCATTTACCATGACACAAAGATGATCATATATATTGAGTTTTAAATAACTCTCTAAATTCTAAAAATATATCAAAATTTACTAGGTTCTAAAAAAAATTCGTGAAATCTTTCATTTGATGTGTATAATATATCTAAAAATTGACATGCATATTTTTTCAAATGTATAAAGTCAATAATATAGATAGATCTCTCTTGGAAATGTTTCATTAAATAGTTTATTTTCTTCAACATTGGAAAAATACCACATAATGTGAGTAAAGTTTCTAAATTTGTTAAATGACATAGTAAATATTTTGCTTTGTCTACTTCCCTATGATATTTATGTATATACCCTGTCAAAGATGGACATTACTCAAAACATTTGTAAGCAGGTTCATACATGAAAATCCATCTGGTTTCAACATCTTTCAATAGTTTTTTACCATCTGTCACCCCAATTGCAAATTTATAGAACTCCATAGATATTTTTGGGCTGCTTGACATGTATGCATGCAAGTCACAAATAAGCTCTTCCACTTTTATGAAATTACTAAATGTGCTAAAAATTTTGTACTCAAGATTCATCCTATGTGTCATGCAATGAATTGAAATCATATATGGAAAAATTATTGTTTGTAGGTGAACACAAAGACCCTTTCTATTCCCTTGTATTATTGATACACCATCAATGCCAACACACACCATCTTCATAGCTATGGCATAATCATTCATCTCAGCTCTCTCTCTTAAATTGGATACAACCAATTTATAGAGGTTTTTTGCATTACAATTTTCTACCATTTATGAATAGCTAAAAGATGAGATTGCCTTGAATAGTTTTCAAAGGTATACATATGCATGCAAACCCATGTTTTGTTGTCAACTATAGTGACCTCATCGATGGATAGAGAGATAAATAGTGATCTTTTAACACTTTTTTTCAATTCTTCCTTCTTAACAATGGCTAGACATTTTGCCATTTTCCAAGCACTATTATTCGACCAATGTGACTATGGAATATCCAGAAACCTATTATGTTGAAATAAAATTTTGTAATCTATAAAATAATAAATGGGTGTTCCCTTTTTTTAAATGTAGAAAATAGTAGAGAACTATACATATTTTACCCTAAGATTAGATCGCATAACTTTTCCAAATTACACTTTGATGGTTCCCCCTTTCTCAACAAGATGTTTTTTTCGCTTCTAATCATTTTTATATTCATGTACATATCTTACATGTATGTATTCTTCTCCATTTTTCCATTTATGTGTTCTTGTTCTTGTTCTTGTTATGTTTCTCAATTGTGCCCAATTTAAGTTGCATTTTATATTTTTTTCCAAATGTCTAACTGTAAATTGTACATCTACATTCTATTGGTGGCTCATTATCATTTATTGGTTTTATAAGTTCTATAAATAGATATTTTATATCCTAGTCAACTTGAAAATACCTTCCTATTGTCCATATACTTCTCTTTCTCTGTCACCTTTTTTGAGTGAAATTTTAAACAAAATTTGGTGTCTAAAAAGAATTACATTTTTCTTGTGAAGTGGCCAGAGGAGTGTGTTCTAGTGAAGTGCCTAGAGGTGTATCTTCTAAGGGTGGCATTTCATCAATAAAATCTTTAGGTGGTGAAAAGTTATTGGTATTAATTATTTTTAATGAAATAGTGTCAATATCCATGTTGATTTCTACATTGAAATGGTTTTATAATTATTCTACAGTGAGAAAAATATAACTAATATTTTTTTAAAAAGATTTTGAATTACCTATATTTGAAGTGCTTGATGTTTGCATAGTCCTCTTTCTTGGATTTCTAAAAAAATACATGATGTTGGATTTTTTTGGTATTTTTTGTGGTGATTTACCCTTGTTGGTTACCTCCTAATGATAGATCTTTGTTGTTAAGAAGTTTATTGCTATCAACTTCTCATATACTATTGGGTGTCAAGCTATGATCATGCAACATAGTGCTACTAGGTGTCAAGTTGCTACCACATGGTACAATTCTATGGGGAATAAATCTATGGCCATGTGATATACCATTGCTAGATTCCACATTGTCATCACATGGTTCATGGCTATTAGGTAACTAGTTTCCATCATCCAGTATATCATTGTCAGGGGTAGGGTGCCATCACATGGTAGGTTTCCATCACCCATATCATTTCCATTGGGCATCAAGTTGTTATCATGTGGCACATTACAACTAGGAACCTAGTTGTCATCATGTGACATAGTGCCATTGGACATCAGATTTTCATCGTGTGATATAATGTTGGTGGAGGTCAAGTTGTTGAAAGTAGGTGAGCAATGGAGTGCAGCCTCAAATCTCAAGATATTCATAATCCGATAAAGAAAGATACTTCGGTGATAAGTTCATGACCTCTAAGAACATATGTACTATATATAAATGGAAAATTTCATAAATAACCCCATAATTGTTATAAATCATTGGCAAGTCAACCCCTAAAAAAATGACATCCTAGAATTCTAGGCAAAAGGGTCATATGTTGCACCCTAAAAAATCACCAAATTAAAATTCCTCTAAATAGAATATTCATAAATTAACAAATATTTGCCACTAAAATTTACCCTGAGTGTGATACAATACAAGGATAAATAGGGAAGAAATAGTTATATTAGTAGAAACATGTAGTAGAATATATAGGAAGGTTGCATGACTTAATATAAAGAGATGGAGGATGAAAATGAAAAAGAGATTTAGGGATGGATAAGATGATAGTGATGAAGGTATGTGTGGATAGTATGTGAACATCTATTGTAAATCACCACAAGATGATATCACCCATTTATTGATGCACTCTTTATTTTTCACACACAAGGAGATTCATGTATTGATGAATCCTACAAAAGATATTTTCAATAAAAGGTAAAGATGAAAAACACTAGTGTATATATATACCCCACCCAAAGCTTATCACATGTCACTATAGTGTAATGTGGGATGGTGCTTTGGTAAATACACATAGTTACAAGAAGGCATAAGGTATATACTATAATAAATGGTGATAAGTTAATAATTAAAATTAATATACACATACCTTGACTTACCTTTCAGCATAAATGATACATGCAAATATCATACTTGGCCATGGCATAAAACAAATATGGTCATTATAATGACACAAGTCTAAAAATATAATAATAGTAATGCTTGCATTTGTACAATAGTCAATAAATGGATGTAAATGAAAAAATCTTAGAAAAAATTTATAAAACTCAAAAAAAATTATTAAGTTGAGAATGATAAAGCTTAGTTTGAACCAAAACATTTGAGGGAAAAAATAATAAGGGAAAATTTGCAAGCCAAAATTCCAAGGCTAAATAAGAACTGGATAATACAACAAAATGAATAACTAAGTGATATAAGTAATCATGAAAATTACAAATGGGACCGAATGGCCTAAAAAAATGCAAGACATGAAAGCATGAAATGGATAAATGAAACCAAATGGCAGCATAAAAATCATATAAAATTGAAGGTCCCAAACATATCTAGAATAAATTCTATAAAGATAAGAGAATGACCAAGAGAGAATATTATGACATAAAGTTAAAAGAGTATGATGTAGGATCATTGAGATTCACTTTTAATCCTACATCAATGAAAAAATATTTAGTTTAAAAAATAAGCTAAGTTTTTTTGTAAGTCTTGTTGCACATAAGTTCTTCGAGTTGATTTTATGACACCTTTGCATTGCATAAATATTTTATAGTGTTGTTTTTAAACCTTTTTCACACACATTTTTTTCTTCTACACATCCATGTTGGTGTGTACAACTTTTTATCACTTGAAAAAATGTTTTAGAAGTCTTTAATTTCACGTTAATGTCTTTGTATTTTTTTATGTTCCCTTTGTGCATATGTATGTTCATGTTTTTCCATGTAATTTTATTATTGCATGCAGTTTCATTTCCATTTTTTAGTGGATTAAAAATATTTATAAGATTATTTTTTTAATGTCCTTATTTGGTTTAGTTCTAATTTATAAGGTTCACTCATGGAATTGAGAGTCGAATTCTTGTGATTTTCACTATGTAAGCTTATGGCATCTTATGTAGGATGTTCGTGTGCAATAATGTGAATATCAAGATCATTGTGAAAGGATTATTATGTGCATATTTTATTTTTGAATCATAGTGACAACATTATAAGGTTACAATCTTTGTGCATATTTTTTTAGGCACACATGTTTTGTGATGTGTTACAGTAGCTTCGAATTAAATTTAACATCGAATGTATGTGGTACAGGTTGTGTCAAAAATATTTAATGATTGTGGTGGTTTTTTCTAATATTTATTATAAATAGGTAGATCTTGTGCCTATACATTCCGCTATAGTTAAGCTATTTAATCAACAATCTTAAGGATTATACATCATATTGAGTATTCTGAGAAATGGATATGCATACAAAGAAATCAAGGATCTAAGGATATAGTGTAATGTATCTTATTTTGTATTTTTCTATTGTTTTAATTGTGTATGTAAGATACATTTCTAATTATTTAATTATAATAAAATAACACCACTAGAATTTTTTTTGGGCATTATTTTGTTATGTAATTTTAAAGGTTGTGTGTTATAAGGTATATATTAATTGACAACCCTAAAAATACTACATCACATAAGAGTATCATAAATGAAATGAATAAAAAAGATAAAAATGTAGAAAAAATCAAATATAAAAATCCCAAAAAATCCATTTATAGCCCACAAAAAAAATATTTCCAAACATGGCATAGCCATAGTAAAACCAACAAACAAAATCAAGAAAACTTTAAAATGTCCCTGCTCCAACATATATCATCATAAAATAAACATGGCTAATATTCCTATCTCCATTTATTCCACTCGATAATTCTTTTTTCTGCAATTCTTAGATCCCTCATTCCTTAAAATAGACGTGCCCAAATTCCCTACCTAATGGGAAGGTGTCATGTTTCCCTTCCCATAAGCTTTCTTTCTTATTTTAAACATTAATAATACTCTAATCACTCTATAAATTTTTAACCTTTATTGGGTCTTAATTAAGCCTTCTAAACACTCCAAATCACACATAATAGACCCACCCAAAATCACTTGCTAATCATAAGGAAACTTGGTCAACACACTTTTTATAATTAGATTGATAAAAAAAACTAAATTTATTATTTTATGAAAACAAATTCCTTATCCTTTGAAATGGAACCTACTACACTTATCATTCAACACTAACACTCAAATTTTAACTCAGTATAAGTTCTAATAAAATAATTATAAAGGTTGTGACATCCTAGAAAAAACTATATATGTGGTTGGTAAGGCACAAACATCATACGTTAATACTTTCTAAAGTCTAACTAATAAATCTAAGTGAAAATACTATAGCTAGGCTGGAGTGGGTTTTTGGTGACATAATGGCATATTGGTATCTCTCATTTCCAATTCAAAATTTGGATGCACATTTATCATGCAATAATAAGGCACACAAATCCATAGGTCCAAAACAACATGTGAATATATAGTAAAACATACATGATAATGATGTAACAATGTAAATAATAATATAAAATTGAAACTAACCAATTTATTTTAATATCTATTCAAACAAGTGACAAATCAACTCATATACATTTCATCAACATATATAAAAATAAATTATTGTAATAGTTGAGAAAAATATTTTGATAATAAGCATCATATACTTCACAATAATCCATATTGACTACAAAGTCAATGTCTCCATCACATTATCATTATTCATATGAACATGAAATTATAGCTCTAAGATTACAAACAAGCCACTATGGTTTGTAAAATAGGTAATAAGAAAAAATCTATTTGGGTTGAGGGATATTAGAAACCACTAGGGGTATATGGTAGTTGTCTGGTTTATCAATTGACACTAGGCCAAACATTAGCTTACACGACCAAGTTAGGGCTAGCACGATCAAGCTCATAGAAGAGATAGTACCTCTAACTAATCTAACCATATAAATACCAACACCCAATTAAAATAAATGATGTAATTTAGATGGGAATGAAAAACTAAATAACAAAGAAAATAGTTCTAGAGATAAATGTCTATTTAAAAGCATGCAAACCTAGGAAATGAAAGATGATTTTAGCATGAAGGAAATTTTCAAAAGAGAATGTGAATGCATTTAAAAACCTATGCTAAATTATTATCAAAATGGATTTAACCCTAACATGAAATATCTAACCCTAGTAATTTTTTTCACTTGGATTTTCACCCTTTGAGGATATGTCTCAGCTTTCCTCATCCAAGTGGCACAATTGAAACACTTCTAGGTTGTGGGTAACCTAAGGATGAGGTGAATTTCTAAATAGGGATAACTCTTTTGATGTAACACTTATATACCACTGCTAAACCTATACTTTTGAGGTAAAAGGGAGAGATAAAATTGAAAGTAAACTATTCTAAAGGAGATGATACACCAAATTAGTTGATGACTTTCAACCAACTGCATGTTACACATGAGAATAAAGGACTAACCAAACATACACTTTTCCAATTTGAATCCTCTCATATCAATGTTTCATTATGAGATTATAGATGAATGTTTAGGCTAGGAGGACTATAAAAGAGGTATATAATGACACCATTGAATAGGCTAACTCACTCAACCTTGACACTTCCTAGAACACTTCACATGACCTACAAGAAAAACCTACAAATAGGTGAGAGAATGAGACAACATACTAAGGAAACCATAGTTATCACTAAGAATGATCCATAATTCAAGTAAACACACTATTAATAGCTATTTAAGAGGTAAAAATCAGTAGTCTTATTGATCAAATAGTATGAAAATGATCAAGGTTTTGCCATATTCAGGTGGAGTATAATTTATAAAGGCCAAAATGGCTAGTTCTTATAGAACTTGAGAAAGAGAGTGGATAAGAGAGAAGTCCAAAGGTCACAAGGAAAAATTTCAAGCTAATAAAATGATTTAATTTTGCATGAAAAATTAATATGAAATTGATCATGCAAATTCAGGAAGCATAAGTGTCACCCCAAGTCATGAAGCTCTTGAAATGTGGTGTAGAAGTTCTCATCCTAGCTCAAAAAATTGCCTTCATGATTTAGCCCTATTTAAACATCCCAAAACTAAATAGGCACATGTATAATGATTTTAATTAGGGGGAAGGGTTTTAGACATGTCTCTCCATGCATTTTTTTTAGTTTTGGTCATCTAGAATCATCTATAAATGAGTTATCACTGCCTACATTCTAAGAAAACTCCTTTTTCACTCACCCCTCACACTTGGCCTCAAAATTGGATTTATTTTTACATGAAAATATAGGGGATGGAGTGGATGACACTTGTAAAAACTCTCCATGGCCTTATACTTCTCAAGCACACCTTAAAAACAACCCCACTTGAAGCTTTTTACCCTTCTCACTACCATGTTCACTATGTCAGTTTTGACTAGCTAAGATGAGATCTATTGTTTTAACACTTAGGATTTTTTCCAAGGAATTAAATTGTAATTTTGAGTTATAATAATTCCTAATATTTCTTCCAAAGTTGATTTCATCTCTTGAAACCTCCTAGAACCTGCATAATGCACAAAATAGTCAAAAATACCCTATTCTATACTCCATCCATACAATTTCATACAACCAATATTGATGTTAGGTATCCTAACTAAGTATTATATAACCTAAAATAATCATTCTAAACAAAATATTACCTTATAGTATCTTTCCATCTTCATCTCCTTCATCAGGGCTTTACAAGGGTTTAGTAAGGGTTTGGGCCTATTTTACACTCTTAGCCATTATTCATAGATATATCACATAAAAAATTCAATCCAATTCCATAAAATGGTTTTTCATGACCTTATATAACATTTAAAAATGTATTGGATCTACATGCAAAGCTTTAGAGGAGATGTGAGCACTCAAAATTGCACACTCGAGCCCTTTCTTCTATTCACACAAGCCTAATGTTGGACTTGAGCCAAAAAATGTCTTCCTTTGTGACTTATATACAATTTTTAGGATTTTACACATCTTAATTAACCCTATAAACATGATCCAATACATTTTAGTGATCATCTAAGGCTAGAAGTGTGAATGACTCTCTATTTGGACACTAGGCCTAAACCTTGCTTAACAAGCATGAATTGTCTTAAAGCCCAAAATGACCTTTTTGTGGTTATTATTCATTATAATACTTTATAAATATCCAAATTCATCTTATAAACATTATTAAATATTTTAATAAGGTCACTAAGGGCTAGAAGTGAATTTGGACCCCTAATTAGGCTCTAAGCCTCAAATAGACCTATCTACATACTTGGGGTTTTTGAATACCCTAGTTATTTCTATACTTCTATGAAATGTTTTTAATATTTTCCTAGGATTTTTTCAAATTTTAAAACCTTCTTTCCATGTCCAACTAACCTCTAGTTCATTCCCTTGTTACTCTTTCTCTAAGATAAAACAAAGGGTACTTACACTACTTACTCAAACAATTTTAAGGTTTTATGAGCTTAATAAATCCATAAATAGGTCATTTTCCAATTTTTAACTCTTGGTCTTATCAATAGACCTTCTAATTCCTTATATTTCCAAGATAGACTCCTAGAAGAGGTAGACTGTTTAAGGTTCCTTCAAACTATGTATTACATTCTAAAATTTCTTATATTTATTATATGTCCACTATCAAAATACTATATATAATTACATGGTCATGATGTAGGTGTTCCAATCTCCATTTAACACTCTAACCCTTCATACTCTTCCTATTGAGACAAGACAGTTTTATTACTGACTGTATTTCTATTTGGGAAGAACCCATGTAGGTGCATTATGCATGAATTAGGCCTTAAAGACAATGTCTAAGATTTATTTAAGCCTTCTAAGATGAACTTTATGTATTATTTTAACCACCTCACACCTTGGGGTTGAATTACTTTCAATACTAGTCATAGGTAGTTGAATATGTTATCCTGCCCTTTTGACCAAAGGAGGATTCTTGTACATGAATCTATTTAAATTAGGCCTTGCAAGAATGTTTTATTTCATTATTTAGGATCTCCATACCATAATAAATCCATACCTATTAATTTTATGCTTGGAGTGAGGTCCATCATCCAAGTTATCTAGCCCAATCTTTAAGATACCCTATAGCCAGCCTGTAGGTGTACCTTTTGTGAGGAAAAGGAACTTGTAGGTAGTGTTGTGGTGTCATACCCTGCATCCTATCTTATGTGGATAACCTTTTAAATTCATTAGGATACTTTTCAACATTTAAGATAACCTATCATGAAGTCATGTCTAGTTTTTTAACTTTTGGATGACAAGGTCTCCTTTGGATCAAAATCCTGTAGATGATTATCACTACATTTAGTTCATAAATAGACAACTTTTAGCCTTCCAAAAACCAACCTCCATTGATCATCTACCCATAAAACCTTGTGTATTCCTTTTCCTATATGTTTAATTCAATACAAACACATTAGGATGCATCAAAATAATTAGCAACCCTGTTATAAAATACCAACAAAACATCAAAGAATTATGATTTCATGTTTTAGGGACAAAGGGCCTAAATTCCATAGTCATCATCTTTTGAAGTGACCCTAAACCTTGTCTATCAATATATCAATTTAAATAAACTTTACATAATGTTTTCAACCTACTATGACCTCAATAAGGTTTCAAACTTTTCCAATCCCCTCTGTACAAGTGCCTTCATGACTCTTTTAATGCCACTTGTAGTGGATATTTCATATATGGGAAGTGAGGGAAATTCAAGAAATATTCATGATTTTTGAGTTTCCATGATGTTTGATATCCTTTAAAAAGTATTAAATAAACTATTTTCACCATAAAAACCTTGATCAACTTGGATACTCCTTTTCAACATGAGATATTCAATGAGGGCACTTGTAGGTGTATTTTGACTGGTATGAAAGCCGTAAGCATAAATTGGAGAAATTTACCAAATGATATGATTTTATAATCACCTCAAATCCTCTCATGATGTTGAGATTAAACTTCATAATTTTTCAAAGATCAATACAATCCAACGTGACTTTCTCTATGAGAGAACTTGTGTTTGATAGTTAGAGAGTGCGCTGACTATATGATTCTTATGACTATATCCTCATGGAATATTGATTAGATAAAGATATTTTAAGGTAAATGGTATCAATAATACATTTTAAACATTATGTTGAACATATTTCCACCCCTTAGAATCACTACCAAAACATGGTGAAATTGAAAATGGTGAAAACATGCATGTAACACAAAATGGTGCATTAACTTGCAATTAAAGTTACTTTATCCATCAAAAAATCATGAAATATGAATCCAAGCATGGATATCAACTAATTATAAATAAAAAATCTTTTTTTATTAAACATTACCAATTGGATTATACTGACCTATCCAAAATAGAGTAAAACCTACAAGGTGCATAGATTGACAAGAAGAAAAACACAATCAGGTTATAAAGGATGGTTAATAAAGAATGATTGACCAATATTATAAATATTTTTATATAAATTTATATCTCTAAGTGTATTAATACCTCTTAAAATCATTTGACCTGAAACCTCTTTAACTATCTGTACCAAGCATAAACTTGATAACTACTTTTATGTGTCTAGAAAGGCAAAGAAGGAGCAAAATGGTTTTAGCTCAAAAATGGTACTTATAGAGCAAGTCAAGAATGTAAATTAACTTTATGAATATTAATATACTTTATATGGCCTGATCTCATGTGTCACCTTCCCTTATGGGCTGTACAAGTACCAAACTCCCTCTTTTTAGTTGGTTTCTTGATCTTCAGTTAGATAACCTGAAAGATTCAAATGGGAGTGAAATTATTTATAGGTAGCCTGACCTCTTGCAAATTTTAAAAGATATTAGGACACTTTGAAACCTTTAAAATCATTCCACTTGCATTTATGACCCCTAAAAGCCTTTTAAATGACTCAAAATGACACATTGATTAAAATGACTAAGACCAAGGCTAATATAGCATTAAATGACATAAAAAGGACTATAACATACCCCATGACAAAATATTAGACCCATATAATAACCTAAAACTCATTTTTATACCTATAAGGGCCCTAATTTGACCTACAAGTTTAAATTTGGTCAACAATAATTATAATTCCATTAAACTAATGAATGATGTCATTTTTCAAGAAAAGTGCCCTTAGATCATGCTTAATCAAACATGCAATAAAACCACCGACCAAGAGTCCAAGTTTTATCTTGATTACATTAATATTAAGTTATAGTGTAGATCTTTATTCAATATAATTCTACCAATATAGGAGAGATTTTGAGGTAGGAATAATCAAGAGATGTAAGGGCCAAACCAAGTGCATAAATTAGGTGCAAGGATGACTGATACAACACATGTGTTAATATATTAGGATAAAAAACAAATGAGCAACAAGTGAGTCTATCTAGGTTGAATAACTAATGAATATATGAATTTACAAGGGGAAATATTCAAGAGAGTTGAATAATAATGTAGTGTGCAATAAATAAGCTTAAGAGAGATGAAGAGTTATTAAGAGATGGCCAATAGATATATGACTCTCAAGAATAACTCAAGAGAGATGAGGATCTATCAAGAAGTCAAGAAAATCAAGAAGTGAAGCTCAAGAGATATGATGAGCTAAGAATAATTAAGAAAGAGGGTTGAGAGGCATGATTTGACCTAATATAAATTTAAAAAACTATGAGCAAAGGAAAAAATGATCATTTCTAGCTATTATGTAATGGACTGGGATGAAAATGGATGGTTTTGGAAATGTTGTGGTCTAGGCCATGGACCAACAGGAAAATTAGAGGTTTGAATCAATTGAAAACCATGGGTTCTACTAGTAATGAGTGGCTTAGGCCTCAAATATGCCTATGTGGTTCAAAAAAGAGTAGTAAATGGCCACACAAGGTGTGCAAAGGTCTAGAAGGCCTCAGACTAGTGTGAGGATTCCAAACTCTCCCTAAAGCATTGGTTTAGATCAAAAATTTCTCTTAGGTACTAGGTGGTAAGCATGATAAGAAGATGTAAAATCATAGGGAGGATTAGGGTGAGATGAATCATGATTACATATGCCCTTGAGGTATAAGTAATTAGTGTTTAATAGAATAATAAATGTTTTGTAGTAATTAGAAGACAAAAAAAATCAAGAAAGATACAAAAATAAAAATTGAGAACATTACATGCACTCACCTACTATGAATATTAGTGGATGAATAGTCTAAGACATGTTCTATTGGGTATAAGTCTGAACTCTAGCCAATCCAATTCCAGCTCTGGTTCTAGATCTTACATAATAAGGGATAAAAATTGACATCAAATCATGAAATATAAGATGGCATTTACTATGGAACCCACTATGGTGTTCTTTGATTGAAGCATATTAGAAATATAGTAGTCTTCAAAGGAGGATATCAAATCAAACATCACCTTGAATAGATGGAGAAAAAATGCTAAGGACATTCTAAACCCCATTGAGTTGAGACACAATAAAGAGTGAGTCATAGAAAAATTGCACATAACATGTGCTTATCACATAGGCATCAATCAGGTTTCTAATTATTGTGTGATATTTAGCAGTGTTATTAGTCTCACTAGTAAGGAAGAAACCAACTAAAGCAATCTCGTGGCCCCATGGGTCATCGATAGTCCAGGTCATGATCATAGGTCCTAAGTTACCTTGACTATCACTATTAGTGTGAATCAACTTATAATGGCACACCATGATGGGGATAAAATATGAAAGATAAAGTCATATGAGGACTATCTCAACATAAGGTGAGGTAATCAAATTGCATGAGGAAGACAAAATGCAACAAAACCTCAATTAGAGGAAGGAGACCAATGCCAATTACAATAAGAGGTGAAGAGAGGGGTAGGAGGCCCATGAGACACTGATTCAAATGATAAGACTAGAGCAAGTCCTAAATACCCATAACCAACAACCTGTAACACCTAAAAATAACACAATAAAAGAGAGATAGGGAGTTATTAAAGTACCAACTATGAGGAAGCAAGAACACTACTGACAAAAAGATATAAAAGACTCTACTTTTATCTTGAGATCCATTTAAGAGTAGTGCACTAGAAAAAATGGCCAAATAAATCCACAAAGTCTAACAATGGATGTTATGAGAGTGACACTTTGCCAAATGGAGGCTTATGGAGGGTTTTCTAGCAATCTCTAGGGTTTACTAGGCTATCGATGGCCCAAAACATGGCCTAACTCAATAGTAGACCACTTTTTAGCATGAATATGAGGCATGCCTTGAATTCAAGCTACATATTAGCCTAAAATATATATGTCCTACTCTATATAAGGCCAAAAAATTCCAAAAAGAAGAGAAGCACATGAGGAGGAGAGCTTCAATAAACTCCTTAGCCTCAACAATCATGACCTGATCTATGGGAACACTAGGGTTGGGGCCATCATCGGTGAGTGAGATATTTGAACTAAGATGAGTGAGATGGTGGTGGTGTTCTTGACACACCATCATGATCTTCCTTTAATATTTCCTCTCCTTGACTAAGTTACATATTGTGATGTGGATGAAATAACACTCAAAATCCAAATATGCAACTTTAAAGGCCTCTATGGGGAGCCATTAAGAGTAATGATTCCATGATAGATAATTCATGATGAGGGAAGAGTCTCAATAGTCATTGATACAATTTGTAATAGGCCTCATAATAGTTAAACTACACCTTGATGATTGAACCAGGGAGAGGGTGATGAAGACTATGTGATAGGTGTAAAAGGACTAAACATTGATTAATAGTTAACAAGATCAAACCATTCATCTTTGAAAAATCAATATTCATATACGAGTGCCTTAGTTGAACTAGGAGGGCCACATGAGGAGATGGATAAATCCTCATCAAAGGGATTTATGTTAATATATACCATTGACCAAGGATTTGGGTTAGCCTCCAAGGTATAAACCTCACCTTCATGCACAAATTATAATACATAAAATGTTACCAAGACAATGACCTACATGGCAGCAATCTAAGGATGGTCAATGATCATATTGTGTGAAATATATAAATATAACACAAAAAACTTGTTCTTGACTATATTGGGTATGAACTTGACCCAAAGATTCACATTGTAGACACCTAAAACTGGCCACAACTAGCTTCTAATCGAACTTTAAATCGATTCCTACAAAACATTACAAATTAAGTCTAGGAATCACTGAACATCCCAAATTTACTTGTGCATCATTCATCAAATTTAAAAATCATGTTGAGACATCCCTAATTGGAGTATTCTATCATATTTAATAATATCCTCTCATAGATTCATCCCTAATCATCTTACAACATCACAATTGTCAATTTGGCCTATGAACCTATTAAGTGGGTCACTTGCACACTTAAATAAAATTTTGAAAGAGGTAAAAGGTTATTCTAAATTAATTAACAATCTAAACCAAATTAAATACCTAGTTGAATTATCCATTTGTAATTAGTGAATATTTAAAAAAAGAAATTCAAAAACTCAAAATATCCTAGCCTTTCATCATTGCCTTTATGAGTTGTCAAGATCTTTCAAAATATCCTAAAATTTCTAATTTTAAGAGCCATGCCTAGTAATTGAAAATCATAATTAATTGACAACTATTAACTCTAATGGGGTTATATTTGACTCTCCTAGGTTTATTTTGAACTCATTCCAAGATTAAACTCAACCTAAACTCACCTTAGGTGAGAGTTAATTCCTAAGGCTAAAAATACAAGGCCTTGCCTATTGAACCATAAGCTATTTTGGTACAAAGTTATTATGCACAAATGACTTTGAAAATTTGATATTGTAAAGTTATTATGTAGGATTTGTTCCATGAGACTCATACCAATAGTGTTATAATGCCAAACTATTAAACCAAGCAGCTTCAAAGCCATGGTGCTAAGGAGAAAAGGAGCCAAGCAATATTCATTGTCAAACACTTCTTGATGCACAAGATAAGCAAACCATTCAAAAAATCATTTAGAGCTCCCAAGAAAGGTAAAATTATTGTTATCTTTTATGTTTTTGTTTTGATTTCATTTAGTGTTTGTTACTAAGCTCTCCCTAGTATCTAGAATAGGAGTGTAAGTGTTAGTGTATTTATTTGAGTTTTATTTCTTGAACACACACTATACTAACCTCCCTTCTTGGATTCCTATGATCACAAATGGCATGTATGGTGAGACTTATCCACCCCATGAATCCTTTCAATAACTTTTAATCATATTGTGTAACATTATTTGGTCCTAATTTTGGTTTAATTCGACTCATTTTCATTAAATAGTTTTTAAATTTTTATTTATGAGTTTATGTGTGCAAAGCTATGTCCTGGACTTTAAACCCATGGCCTAGACTCATTGGAGGCCACTACTATGTCTAAAAACTCGTGGCATGAACATCAAGTGCATGAAACAAAATTTGATAGGCCATCTTTTAGAGCTTCATTTGGGGTCATCCAGACTCTATTTTTATGTTTTTTTTAAAAACCATGTGTTTTCTCTTGAATTTTCATAATATTTTATTAGTTTACCTTAAAGTTGCATACATTTTTTCACAAAATATAAAAAAAACCTAACATTTTTTGTAGTACCCAAAGATGAAGACAAAACACATTTAAAACACTTCTAACTTGCAAATTTTACATTTCAAATTGTTGTTTTAAAAATTGTCTTGCTTAAGTCATTTTCATTTTTCAAAGTGTTCACCAACAAATGCCAAGGGGCAAAAATTTCACAACATACTTCATTTTGGTGAATTAAAATGAAATTTCACACTTAGTTGCATACTCCTAAGAGTTATTTATTTTACACTTATTTGTTGAAAGTTATTTAATCTAAGCAAAATGATTGATGCATGTATGCTCTCCCCCCATACCCTTTAGGGATATCAGGTGACCAAAAGTGTTCATTCTTTACCTCAGTCATTTTCAGTCCAAAATCATGAAAATGATGTCAAATGGTCCTCCTCAAATCTATATTGTTTAGGTAATCTAAACGTGACCCTAAAGTATTTTAACTTGTCTTTATTTTTCATGCATTTTGGCTTGTGAGTGGGAGTTCATCACCTCCTCATAGGTTCTCTAGGGAATCATTGACCCATGAATTCATCTCCCAGCATCATTACAACCCTATTCCATGGTGGGCTATATAAATATAGGGTGAACTAATAAGACACTTTTTTGAGCGATTAAAACAAGCTTCATTAGTGGTACTCCATCTTAGAATGTAGGGGAAACTCAGACATCGCACTACACTGAGAAAGTTACGGATGTAGTGGTTGTGAAAAGGACTAGACCTTTTCACAACAAATTGATTAAAATGGATCCAATTGATGTGATTTCATCTCTATTATTAGACACACTTAGTACCATTAAGAAACACATGAAAATTGATAGTTTAGAATAACCCCACTTCTTACAAACATATTGTTGATTTAGGGTGAGTAGCCCAAAATTCCATGTCATATTAAAAAATCTTTAGAAAAAAGGGGGCCTAAAAAACCTACTTTTTATGCACTTTTATTTTTTGGATTAACACTTAAAATCCTCCCAATAGTGAGTATATTTAAAGAATTTGATAGTAGTATGCAACCTTGTTAGTTTTAGGATTTAGAACATTATGCTCAAGTGTGTATGTCATTTTTATACTTTCTCACATGTTTTTGAGTCTAAATTATTTGTTTGTCATACCATGCTAAAATGAGTTTTGTTTATGCATCACTCCTTTGTTTAAGGAGGTGTTATGCTGCCCATTCGACACCATGCCTTTACTTTAGGCTTTTGAAAAATCCTATTTATATTCATCTTTTGATTGAAAAGGGTGTCATTACACTACCCAATTTAATTTGAATATTGTGCCTTTAAGTCTTGAAAAAAACCATTTATCTATTCTTTAGAGTATGATATGTCATTATGCTGCACAATTCATTTCACAGACTTGTTTACCTTGTGTCCAAATTCCATTTTTGAAACCAAAAGCCACATGTGCCTTTTCGATCTTTACCTAGTGTCATTATGCCATTCATCTTTGTATAACTTGTTGTTTGTTTTTAATAATCCTAGTTTCCTAAATTGAATTTTTAATTAACCTTGACAAGTTCAAATCCAAACATTGATTGATTTGTGCCTATGCCTTGTGTAATTTTGGCCTAGACATTGATCTTTTTGTTTTGGGTTGTGTAACTTAGGTTAATTTTTTACCCAATTTGAAACTATTATTTGTGAATTTATTTGGGAGAAATAGCCAATCTCCAAGTGTCTTTTATTTCATTCCTTATACTAATTGACCAAGTTCATATCTAAAGTTGAATGCCTAGTTTATGCCAAAGTGTTTCAGATTTGTTAGATTAAAATCTCATACCTCATTTTTTTAAAGTCTATATTTTGTGCCTTTTCCAAAAGTCCTAAAATTTTCCTATTTTGAGCCTAGATTTTGTGCCTTGTTTTGCCAAAATACATAGCAATGTTTTTTTCCTTAGATTAGACTTGTTTGAACACTTTAAAATTAGAGTTTGGCATTTTGGTTTGATTTCATCCACTTGACCATTTGTTTAAGACATTTATATTATACATATGATGCTAGACTATTTTATACCAAGTTTTAGCACAGACCATTTTGGATATACATATCCCCTAGACCAAGTTACACTATGTTTGGACCATTTATCTTTCAAACATTGTTTTTTAAAGTTTATATAACTCTAGGCCTCTTTGAAAAATTTTCATCACTAATTTGGATATGTATCATTACACTTATAATCAAGCCATGTACAATCCAAGTTATGATGATGTGTTCACATAAAATGACTTTATTCAAAACCCCTACTGGGCTAATGTTGTTTGCGAGATGGATCCTTATCTTCTCTATAATACTTAATCTAGGGAACAAAGCCAAGATCTTCAAGAGCAATATATGGTGATAAGTTATTTGGGTTGGTTAACTTACAATGCTTTCCATTTCACCACTCATGGCATCTGATCCCCCACCTATACGATTAACCCTCCTTCAAATTGTGTGATCAACCAATATCCACAACATCCAAGGATTATCATTCTAAGACCTCATCCTTTAGCTTGTACAAGATACCAAGATTCAAAACTCTATACCATTTCCATTTTAGGACCTCATCCTTTGACTTGTGAAAATAATCAATCTTCAAAATGTCCTACCATTATTATTTTAAGACCTCATCTTTTATCTTGTGCAAGCAACCAAGCTTCACAACACTCTACCATTACTATTCCAAAACCTCATCCTTTGGCTTGTGATAGAAAAAAAGATTTGTGACACCCTACCATTACTATTATAAGACATCATACCTTGGTTTCTATGAGAAACCAAGATCCACAATGCCCTACCATTACCATTTCAGGCCCTTTCAAGTATAGTATCTCATTATCCCAACAAGGTTGTGCAATCATAACTCGATGAGTCATAGTTACTATTATAGGCCAGTAATTAGCCTTTGTTAACCCCACCATAGATAATCCTATGATTACCTAAACATTTATCATCCTTAATCTATTTCCAACCATTCCCCACTTTAGAAAACCCATACCAATCTTTGAGCAACAATAGAGCCAATTAGTACCTCTCCAACTGAGCCAATCATTTAAAGACCAAGATATATTCAAAAGTGGTATTTTACAACTTCTTGTAAACCAAGGCCAAAATAACCAACTAACCCATTATTTTTTAATTAAAAAACCTATTTATAATAAATCAAATTGTGATGAATCACCTTTTAATCCTATACCTATTGTCAAGGAGTCTTACTCTGACAAGTTTGTCTTTATTGAGTCACTTTTTAATGATTATAACTACCTTTGGGTAAATCATTTTCTCAACCATTATCTTATTTTTAAATATCCTCCCTTTGATAATCTAATATTTTAAAAGTTGTGTATTGACCCTTTTTTCCTCATAGAGGAGTTTCACTTTGATAAACCAATTTCTATAGAGTCCATTATGTCATCACAAGTTGATACTTGTCTAATACCAAGCATTCAACAAGACATCATTGTAGCAATGTCTATGCCAGATGAAGAATTAGAATTGAAGTTAGGTTTTATTCTGAAACTAACATTAGATTTATCATCAAAAGTAGAATCAATGTCAGTCTCAACATTGGATTTAGAGTCCCTTGAATTGGAATCAACTTCAGAATTAGAAGACATTTTTGGTTGTTATAATATTGGTTATGCATACCTCGTAGATCAATTTGAATATATTTATAATCCTTCCATGGTTTTTGAGGATGATTACTTTAGATTTTACACAAGTTCTCCTCGTATCTTTTATGAGGGTTGTGTTTCCTCCCCCAATTACATTACCATTCCACATACCATTAACACCAACTAACATAGCCATTATATTGACATTCCACCTCCCATAAGTGTCAATTGGTATTGATAGAACCACACCTTATTGAACTACATCCATGGTGACATTTTAATTGTAGATTATCAAGAAGGCCAAAAACACATTCATGTAAATGAAAAATAATTTCCTAGTGAAACCTTTTCAGAAGCACTAGGGGAAAAGCAAATTTCAAACTCAGAATCTTCTAGTGAAAGCTTTTTGGAGGTGCTAGAAGATAATAAAATTCAAAAGTCAATATTCTTCAGTGAAACCTTTTTAGAGGCACTATGGGATAATCAAAACTACTTCATTAGTGAAAAACTCTTCAAGGTGCCAATAGATGAACACAATAGTTATTATTTTCTTAATGAAGATATTATAAAATATAACATCAGTACAGCTTCCAATCTATAGCATAATCAGATGATAGCTACTTATTGGCTAGATTTGGCCTACATACAAAACTTTGCCTAGATCTAGTATGAGATGCTGAGTAGAGACCTAATAAAGGAGTGATCCAATTGAAGAAAGAGTAGGTAGACTTCAAGGGGAAGATCACAAGTTATTTTTAAAGCTTTTGAAACACTTTAAGCAAGCTTAAAGTGTGAATTTGGTGATATTAAGGAACTAGACCATTATGGCACATCATGCAAAAATGAATAGATTGTGTTGGTTATGAATTTTATAAGTGCACTTAAGAAGTAAACCAAAGATAAAGAATTTCATGAACATGATGTACTTTATGCCAAGGTCATCCCCTATAAATTTGGTATCTTGATGAGTCCTCTATCTTAAGATCCAAGTCTTAAAAAATGATCTAACATCATAAGGCGTGCTCGAGGATGTCAAGTTAAAGTCATAAGAAATAACTTTTTGGGTTCAAAAATCTTCAAATAGGTTGAAGATGAATGCAGGGTCAAAAAGTAGCATGATCTCAGAGGTTGGGATTTAAGATTAACAGCATGTGGGTGACAGCAAGGTCAATAAGTCAAAGAGAGATCTATGGTGCACATTTAATCATACAAGAAAAGATTAATGATGAGCTCGAGGTCAAAGGTTAGCAGATCTTAAGATTAAATGCATTGATGACAAGTGTCATGATCATGATGACTTACCAAATCAATAGTGTGAATTTGATCAAATAGAATAATATCAATGGCATACATTTAATTATGCAAAGTAGATCGATGGTGCAGAGGTTGAAAGGTCAATGAGCTAGATTACACATGAGGATACCACATGGCACAAATGCATTAACTAGATGAAACTAATAATAGGATCCTAAGGATAAACATGGGGCTGCCAAGTGGCATGATCTAGAGAGAAAATAGAAGATCAATGGCAATGATGAGGGTCAAAGCTAGAATACTCCCATAAGGATCAATGGAGTAGATTTGATCAAGTTCTAGGGAGCATAGGATATGGACATGTGTCCAAACTTATAATGGTTAGGTTTTAAAATAGAATAAGCAACCCAAGGAAAAGCCCTAAAATTAGAAATATAGGATCATAAATTTTTCTACCCTAGGTAGGTAGATGAATAAAACTGAGATCAAATATGATCTAGGTTACTAGAGCTAACCCTATAGAATAGTAAGATTTCATTAAAGCTCAACTAAGCATCTCAAGAGATTTTAGACATAGGTTTTACATCTTGTGTATTTTCAAGAAACCCTAACCTATAGATCTTCATTACAATTATGGCTATAAGAAAACCAATAAGATGATTGGTTTTCATCCATAATGAACCTATATTCAGGATTTGGGAGTAATGGCAGAATTGTGATTGTGAAAGAAATATTAGAAGGGACACCAGTGAATGAGATCAAGTGATTATTTGATAGCGTGAAAAGAATATCAAGATCAATCATGGTGCCCCCAAGCTCATTAAGATGATGGTGAGTTTAGAGGTTGAGAAAGATAGTGGAGAGTTTAATGAAGTTCTAAAGTCTTTGGAGACTTTCCTATGTTTGATAGATCATGACTCAGCATCTTGGGTTTAATGTCAATCGATCAAAAGGTGGTTGGGCCTCATTTATTGATTTTATCTTCCCATTTTATATATATCTACCATTATCTTTCCTAGGGGGAATCTCTTGAATCTCAGATATTTTTTTTGGAGCAAAGAGACTCTTATGCTTTTGGCATACCCAAGCTATGCCAAGTTTATACTGTAACACCTATTTGATGCAATATAAGACTAAATTCCTCCATTTACAAGCTTAATTAAAGTATGTTTCATAAATCCATTGATGTGGTTAATTTAATGTATGCTTTCATTTGCCTCTATTTGATTTTTCTCACCTTTATGAAGTGTCCTATAGCTTTCACAGGTCATTCTGACTATAATAGATAGTTTGTTGACTAGTTTAGAAGTGGGAAATTGCACTCCCATGCTAGATTGATAGTTAGTTCATGATTTTTTTGAAATACTTGTTTGAAAGTGGTCAAAGAGTGAATTAAATGATATTTAATAGTCTTGAAAGTCTCTGATAGTGTGTCTTGTGTAGGTATAAGTGTTCAAAACATTGGTGTATCACCTCATTTTACATGTTTACATGCATTATTATTTATTTCTCTCCCTTTTCCAAAAAAGATATTAGTTTAGGTAATAGATCTAATAGGAATCCAACCTTCTTCAAAGGTTCAACCTCACCATAGGACACCCACATCCTAAAGTTGTTCCTATTTTGTGGCTTAGTTGGAGGGATCTTGAAGAACTTCCTTCATGGGTGCAAATTAAGACCAAAAAAAATTTGGCATGCCTGGTGGTACCCATTCCCCTTGGCATAATTGAAGTTTGGAGCTGAGGAGATATATTTATATTAGAAGAAGACATCCATCATCATCAAAAGCTAAAGATTCTTTAAATTGTAGAGTTCACAACATCATCTAGGCAAAACTCACATTCTAATGGTTACTACAAGGTCAACAAGTAAAGGTATTCCTCTTGAATTCATTGAATTACCTTTTACTTCATATAAAAGAGTAAGGTTTAGTAAGCCAATACCATGAATAAATATTCATCTCCCAGTTATCCTATTGTCCTAAGTAGTGTAACCCTCACTACCCAAATGGCCATCAATAACCAAGTGTTTATTCCATTCAATAGGGGAAGTCCATTGAATTTATCTAATTTTTATGACATTCCTATATCTACTCTCAAGAGTATCTCATTTTTCTTATTAGAAGATCAAAAAACTCCTATTGAGCACATCTAAGATATTTCCAACCTATGTTTAGTTCACAATGTTCTTCAAGAAAATGTATCTATTAGACCACTTGTTTCTTCCTTCAAAGGAAAAACATTGCAATGGTATATAAATCTCCCACTAAATTCCATTGATACCTAGGATTAATTAAGTGCAGCCTTAGTCAAATAATTTGAATACAAATCTAATCACCTATCCTTAGTTGAACAGTTGACTACCATAAAAAGAGATCCTCATGAGTTCATGTTTGATTTTAACCTCAGATTATAAAAGACATGGACCAAGATACCTACATTAATTAGGCCATCCTCAAAATATGCCTTCTTATACTATTTAAAATACCTCAATTTAGATATTAGTGTGAAGATATAGACAATGGGTGGTATTACCTTACCAGATACTTTTAAAGTTGTAATAAGAACAAAGAACAACTTGCTCCAAGCTAGTAAACTCTCCCCAAAGCCTATAATGCCTATATTCCTACAATTGAAACCATATCCACCCCCTCATGTCTCTCAAGTCCCACCTTTCTCTCTTATTCCATCCACTAAAGATCCAATTGTAGCCCCTTCTAGTCAAGCTAGTAAGATTGGAGAACTAAAATGTTTGTTATAATATTTTGGGAATGAAATAGTGCAACTCAAAATACAATAATATTAGGCTAATAGGACTTATCAACAACAAAATTATGCCATCTATCACTAATTCAAATATCAAAGGCTGTTTTATCAAGGTTTTAGGGAAAATAGACTACCCTACCAACCATAAAGAGCCATAACTCAACTAAACCATATGCAAATCTTGACCCTAATGCACCTTCCAGTTCAAAATGTATTGTTCCCACACCTCCTCAAAACAACTTGATGAAAGATTTAGGTTGGCAGCCATTTAATCACCATGATGCTCAAATCCAATCCTTAGTATCACAAAATATCACTATGCCACAAATGAAACATGAAGACTTTTCTCTTCAAGGAGTTCAATATCAAGAGATAGGTTTGGTACCACAAGGAGAACCTCAATAATTTCAAGGGCATCATGATGCCATTAATGTGAATTATCAAATGGATGATCATGTTGCATTCAATCAGATCAGTGAGACTAGTAATATAATTGGTCGGGTTGTAACACTTACTAAAGCTAAAAGAAGAGCCATTGATGAGGCTCAAGATGTGGGTAATAATTCAAGTACCCCTAATATTATTTCTAGGAGTACCAAAGATAAATTTTTTCCCCTACAATATTAAAAAACTAGAATATGGAGGTGGGGAAAATTCTTCAAGTGCCTCTACTTTGTGAATAACTAGTGGTTTAGAAAGTACAACCAAAGGTTAGAGGAAATCAATCTAGTATATTGGATAAAATGACAAATAATAACATCATAATTATCATGTGGTATTCTCTTTTTATTCTAAGACAAAAATATATGCTCATTCAAGAGCTTTCAGCTCTCAAAGTGTCTCTGAAACCGGTTGAGAAAGGAGGAGTTGTCCTAACTAATTCAGACCAACCAACTAAGAAATAAGTATAGTAGCTACATAAGATGGTAAAGATATTTAAAAATGAGGTAAAATAAAATAAAACTCTTCCTTTCTACCTTTATTTGATATTTAGTAAAACCTTAGTTCATAATTGTATGTTGG
The DNA here is from genome assembly GCA_037957365.1 of Torreya grandis. NCBI lineage: Eukaryota > Viridiplantae > Streptophyta > Pinopsida > Cupressales > Taxaceae > Torreya > Torreya grandis. The sequence goes on from JARHVA010003524.1 coordinate 1,605,399, forward strand.
ATAGTGAAGCCAATAGCACTATTATACCTAAGCAAATTATAGACAAGCTTAGTCTTGTTTATGAACCAAAGATTAAAGGGTTATTAAAAATATATGGATCACCAAAAAATATAGTAGGCATAATCAAAGATCTAAAGTTGACACTAAATTCTTGTCCCAATGTTGTTATTCATCAAGATGTGGTTGTAGTGAACCTACCTCCCTACTTTTCCATGTGTCTATCAAGGGACTTTACTTCAAATATTGGAGGATATTTATAAATTTATTGGAAAAAATTTGTGTTTAGAACCATGTATGGTACCAAGGTAACAATACATTATAAACCCATAGCATTTTTTCATTTGGATCCATATACACCAAGTGTTATGAACACTAACTATGCCATCTCAGATGAGGTGCTAGAAAATAGTGAAGTGGAAACTGAATCACATTTAGATGGAGTTTCAAACTTGTTCCTTGATGAGTGGGCCTCTAATTTTCATGAGAATGATCCTTATAATATTATTTAAGAATATGTATTTGATGTTTATTTCCTCCATGAAAATGATACACCAATTCCAACCATGACAAAAGATGATGATTCTAATGATGGTCTATAGCAATTGTACTTTGATGGATCAAAGAATAAGAATAGTAATAGGGATAGGATTATGTTAATTTATCCATCAAATCAAAGATATTTATCTTCTATTAAATTTTATTTTGGTTTTTCAAACAATGCAACTGAGTATGAGGCATTAGTTATTGGTTTGCAGTAGGCTAGGAAGATGAAAGTCAACACCTTATAAGTTTTTGGTGATAGTGAACTCATAATTCACCGAGTGAGAGGTCTCAATGTATGAAAAAACTTATTTATTACATCATATAATAATAGGGTGTGGGACTTACATGAATATTTTCAAACTTTCAATATTTAGGCAATACCAAGAGATGAGAACAAATATGCAAATAGATTGGCTACCATTAGGGCATAGTTTAGTATCCTAGCTGATATAAAAGGTGAAAGAATTAAATCACACATTAAGGTGGTTATTAGTGTTTCTATTCAAGACAACCATGAAAATTTTCAAGTGTTTGAAGATGACAATCAAATTATTAGGTTCTTACAAGAAGAGGCTGAGTTTTCCTTGAGAAATCAATCAAATTTATTATAGTAGTATGGTGATTAGATTGTGAAATTGAAAATAAATATGTTTCTCAAGGGATTGGTCACACTTGAGAGCATATTCAGTGGTGATGATGAGTTGAGAAAGGAAAATTTATCTTTGTTAAAAAAGGAGGAACACTATGCCAATTTGGAGATTATAGCCGATAAGAGATTGAAGTTACATAAGGTACGCACTCCTTCAGAAAATGAAGTTTTCATTTAGTTATGTTCAAGCTCTGTTGATGTGTTTGCATGGTAATATAGTGATCTCAAGGGATTTGATCCAATCCTATCTCAACACACCATTGAGTTAGAGGATGAAACCAAGCTAGTAAGATAAAGACAAAGGCCTATTAATCCAAATCTTGAGCTTTTGATGAGAGCTAAGCTTCATAAACTCATAGAGTCAGTTATTATATTTCCAATCAAGAACTCAACTTAGGTGGAAAACCTTGTTCTAGTACAGAAGAATAATGGTGAGATTAGACCATGTTTTAACTTCTGAGATTTAAACAAGGCTTCACTTAAAGATCACTATCCATTACCATCTATGGAACAAATTCTATAGCTATTTATACGTTCAAAAAGTTTTTCCTTGTTGTATGGATATAGTGATTACAATAAGATTTTGGTCAAAGAAGAGGGCCAACTCAAGATAGCCTTCACCACCAAGTGGGGCATATTTGCATATAGAAATATGCCCTTAATTTTATCCAATGTTGGAGCAATCTCTTAGATAGCCATGGATATGGCATTATAGGGCCTTCTTAATAGGTTTATATTTTTTTTATTTAGATGACATAATAGTGTTCTCAAAGAGTGAAAGTGAGCACATGGCTCACCTCAAGCAAGTGTTTGAGAGCTGTAAACAATTTGGGATGTCTCTGAAGCCCCAAAAGTGTGTCTTCTAAATTCATAAAGGTAATCTCCTTAGGCATGTGATTTCAAAACATGGTTTGAGTATAGACCCTAAAAGGATAGATTTAATTCTTGCACTTTCTTTACCCAAGCACAACAAAGCTTAGCAAAGCTTCTTAGGTAAAATCAATTTTATAAGAAGATATATTTCAGATTTTCTAGTTTAGCTAAGCCACTTACATCAATGCTAAATAAGAATTAGAGTTTCATTTGGTCTAAAGGAGGTGTAAAGAATTTTGAAGAGATCAACAAGGCCATAACTAGTGATCCTAAACTCATAAACCTAGATTTTACAAAGGGTTTCACTTTGTACACTTGTGCTAACATGGACACCATTTCAGGCATTCTTATGCAATAAAATCATGAGGCTTTGGATCAACCAATATCCTTCTTTAGTCAAGGCTTGGAAGAGTATGAAACAAGGTACTCTTTTATTGAAAAACATGTAATTTCAATTATAAAGTCTCTCAAGAAATTTAGATACTTGTTGTCTAACAATAAGATACACCTAATGATTTCCCATCCAAATATTGAGGAAGTTATCTTGAACAAAGACATAAATGAGAAAAGAGTTGGTTGGATAATGAAGGTAATGGAGTATGATGTGGAGATCAAGGTCACTAAGCTAGTTAGAGGTAAAGGACTTTGTGAGCATTTAGACTAAGACTTACAAGAGGCTAATGAGATGGTTTTGGTATCAAATGATGAGAATTTATAGTAGATCATACCTCACCTTCCAATTTGTTTCATGACTTGGTATGATATCTCCAAATTGGTATTTATCCCTCTCATCTAAGTGCTTCAAAAATAATATATTTCAGATTACAATAAATTCTATTTCTTCTTATTGATGGTGTCTTGTTAAAAAAAGATATCAATGGCATGTTGCTAAGATGTATAGAGCTAAGACAAACATAAAGATTACTTGAATAGTTTCATGATGGACATGGTGGATGACATTATTTTGTAAAAACCACAACCCTTAAGATCATGAGAGATGGCTATTATTGGCTTGGCCTATTTGGTGAGTGTCATGCATGGGTTAAGAAATGAAAATAATGTGTTATGTTTGTTGGAAAAGTGAAACTTATAGCCTTACCTCTTCAACCAATTATAGTGGACCAACACTTTACCCAGTGGGGATTGGAATTTATTGGTCTCATTAACCCCCCTTCAAGCTTAGGACATAAATAGATATTAACTACTATAGATTACTTCACTAGATAGACAAAAGTAGTAGCATTGAAGGAAGCAAATGAATCCAATGTTCTAGATTTCTATGAATTTTTTCTTACTAGATTTGGAATTTCTTTAACCATTATTTATGACAATGTTATGGCCTTTGTGGGGACTAGGATTAGCCAATGGGCTATTCATCATGGTGTCTATCTTAGCACTTCCTCAAATTACTATCCACAAGGCAATAGCCTTACTGAGTCCACAAATAAGAACCTACTAAAGATCATAAAGACTATTGAAGATAAATAGAGGTCATGGTATCTCAAGTTGAAGTCAGCTTTATGAGAGGATATGATCACTTATAAAATATCAATACTCTTCATACAAGTTGGTAAATGGTAAGGAGGTGAGATTACCTATCTCTCTAGAGTTTCTTGCTTTAGAACTAATGCATCAACTGGAATAATTGGAGAATAAAATAATGGAAATCAGATATGTTGAGATTATGGAGCTAGAAGAAATTAAAAATCAATCCATGTTAGCCATGGAAACTCACCAAGCACAAGTAAAAATATCCTTTGATAAGAGAGCTTATTCACAAAGCTTCAAATAAGCATATTTGGTCCTCAAGTGGGATGAGGATATAGCTAAACTAGAAAGGCATACAAATATTTACTCCCTTTGGAGTAGTCCATACACAATCTCTAGCTGCAAATCCCATAATTCCTTCCAACTTGCAAAGATGGATGGTGAGGATCTTCATATCCCAGTTAATGGGATACATCTAAAACACTGATATTAAGGAAGCTAAGTTCCTTTTACATAATTAATTTGTCTTATTTTCCTCCAAGTGTTATTTTATCACATTAGTATGTTTGTGTTTTGTCTTAAATAAGTGCTCTATTTACACATTTGCTTTGTGTAAGTTAGTTCCATATTTAATGTGTATCCTTTCTTGTCTTGGTGGAATTGTTGTCTTTTGCAAGTCAAAAGGTTCCTTGCTCTCATGGATTAGATTTTTCATGTTTATAAGTCCAAAATTCATGTAATTTTTCTAGTTCTCAAGCATAACATGCATGTTTTTGAGTTGAGTCTCCAAAGATGTTGGCCAGATTTGGCCTACACAGAAAACATTTCCTAAATCTAGTATGAGAGGCTGAGTAAAGTCCTAGTTGAGGATTGATCCAATGGAAGGAGTAGGAAAACTTCAAGGGGAAGATCACAAGTTATTTCCAAATATTTTGAAACACTTTAAGAAAGATTAAAGTGTGAATTTGCTGATCTTAAGTAACCAAACCATCATGACACATCTTGCAAGAATGAATAGAGTAGGTTGGTTGTGCATTTCATAAATGTTCTTAAAAATTCAATAAAAGATGAATAATTACATGAACATGATGTACTTTGTACCAAAGTCATCCCCTAAAAATTTGGTATCTTGATGAGTCTTTTATCTCAAGATCCAAGTCTTCAAAAATGATCTAATAGTGTGAGACATCCTCAAGGATGTCAAGCTAAAGTCATGGAAAATAACTGTTTGGGTTCAAAAATATTCAAATAAGTTGAAGATTAATGTAGGGTTGACAAGTGGCATGATTTTATAGGTTAGGATAGAATATAAATGGCACACAAGTGATATCAAGGTCATTAAGTCAAGGAAAGATCTATGGTGTGTGTTTAATCATACAATCAACGATCAACAGTGAGATTGAGGTCAAAGGTCAGTAGATCCTAAGATTGAATGCATCAATGATAAGTGTCAGGATCAAGATAACTTACTGAATCAATGGTGCATGTTTGATCAAATAGAAGGAAGATCAATGTCATGCATTCAACCATGCAAAATAGATTGATGATGCACGTGAGGTTAAAAGGTCAATGAGCTAGATTACATACAAGGTTGTCATGTGGTACAAGCATGTTAATTGGATGAAATTGATAATAGGATATTGATGATAAATATAGGGCTATCAAGTGGCATGATCTATAGATCAGATATAAGATCAATGACAATGATGAGGGTCAAGGCCAGAAGACTCCCACGAGGATCAATGGAGAATATTTGATTGAGTTTTTGGAGCATAGGATGTGAACATATGTCCAACCTTGAAATGTTTAGGTTTTAAAATTGAAAAATAAACCCAAGGAAAAGTCATTAAAATAGCCACATTGGATCAAATATTTCACCACCACAGGTAGGTAGATGAATAAATGAAAGATCAAATATGATCTAGGTTACCAGAGCTGAACCTACAAAATAATAGGATGCCATTAGAGCTTTACCAAACCTCTCAAGATATTTTAGATGTAGGTTTTACGTCTTGTATATGTTTAATAAACCCTAGCTTGTAGATCTTCATTACAATTATGGCTATAAAAAAACCAATAAGATGATTGGTTTTCATCCATAATGAACCTATATTTAGGATTTGGGAGTAATGGTGGAATTGTGACTATGTAAGAAATGTTAGAAGGGACATGATTAAACTATCTCAAGTGACTATCTAATAACATGAAAAGCATATCAAAATCAAGTTTGGTTCTCCCAAGCTCATTAAGATGATGGTGAGTTTAGAGGTTGAGAAAGATAGTGGAATATTTAATGAAGTTCCAAAGTCTCTAGAAACTTTCCTATGTTTGATGGATCATGATGCAACATCCCAGGATTAATTCTAATCGATCAAAAGGTGGTTGGGCCTCATTTATTGATTCTTGTTTCCCCTTTTATATATACCTCCCATTCTCTTCCTATGGGGACTCTCTCAACACTCAAATATTTTTTTTGTATCAAAGAGACTCTTATGCTTTTGGCATACCAAGCTATGCCAGTTTTGTATTGTAACACCTATTTGATGCAATAAAATATTGAATTCCTTGATTTATAAGCTAAATTAAAGTATGTTTCATAAATTCATTGCTGCAGTTAAGTGAATGTATGCTTCCCTTTGCCTCTGTCTAATTTCTCTTACCTTCATGAAGTGTCTCGTAGCTTTCATAAGTTATTATAAGTATAATAGATGGTTTTTTGACTAGTTTGTAAGTGGATAACTGCCCTGCCATGCTAGATTGATAGCTAGATCATGCCTTTTTATGAAATATTTATGTGAAAGTGGTCAAAGAGTGAATGAAATGATATTTAAAAATCTTTAAAGTGTCTAATAGTATGTCTTATGCAAGTATAAGTATTTAAAACATTGGTGTATCACCTCCTTTTACATGTTTTCATGTATTATTGTCTATTTCTCTCCCTTTTCCAAGTAAGAGATTAGTTTAGGTGATAGATCCAATATAAATTCTACCTTCTTTAGAGGTTCAACCTCATCATAAGACACCCACATTCTGAGGTTGTTCCCATTTTGTGGATTAGTTGAAGGGAGCCTAAATAACTTCCCCCATGGGCACAAATTAATACCACAACACTACTCTTAGGCCCAAAAAATAGAAAAATATGATGGTCCTATTGATAGCATATTCAGAAGTCCTCAGCCTCACCACAACCAAAATTATGTTGAATTCAAAATTAGCAACATTGTGTGTGCTTAAAAATCCCAATATTTATTTATTTCCTATCCATTATACATTACATTTTCATCCACATTTACATTTCCAAACCAAACCTATCAACCAATATTTATCTATATTTACCATCCTTGGTCATACTTTCCTTTATAGATGCTACAAAGGTATCTTGTATCGACATTTGAAGGAAATAAAATCAATGACCAATAAGGATCACAACAACATTATTGGAGTCCAAATCTACAGTAGATTCTTGGCAGAGTAGATATTTAGAAGAGATTTGGGATAACAATTTACATGATTGATTATTCTAGTTGTATCATATATTGATCAAGACATGCATCTCCACATCATCAATAATAATATAATCATATACCTTTCCATTTTTTATTGCCAAAATTATTTACCTAACCATTTTCATTTTCCATTCTTCTTTTTATTGTTTCATGCCCTACCATTTGCATTATCACTTGGGGGAGAACTTATTACCATTATAACATTACCATCCTTGAATAATGCCATACCCTATACTATTCTACCATACCTTCCTTATTTGACCAAAGCTTTTTTCTTGCCACCCTACCCAACCCTTTTGATCTTAGTTCCTTTGGTTCTTCCCACACCTTTCATAGGGGAATTATAATTTAGTTTTAGTAGTTTCAGAGTTATATGTTTAAATGGTAGTCTATGAAGGTAGTGTGATAGTGGATCTAGCAAGTTATCTTTCATTTATGTTTGACTAGTGCCATTGATTATAACTACCTATGGGAAAATTAGTGTTTCACCTTATGCTACTAATTATAACCATCTATGGTCGAATTAGTAACACAAACTTATGTCATTATTTCCTAATTATAATTTTATAAGGGAAAATTAGGAACAACACCTTTTATCATGCATTGTTGTATCACCTTATTATTACTATTCTCATTTGCCTTGTCATTTGCCTAAATTTTTGAAATTGTTGTTACCTGGTTAGATCTCCATGCCTTTTGTGTTGGTAGAACTACTGTTACTTGAGGTCCTAATGGGATTACGTAGGTTGTGCTCGATTCATGTTGAGGCTAGATCATTCCCTCTTTTCCATATGCTCTCACCATTTTGTGACTAATCTAAGCCAGCACTCTTACCATTGTTTTAGTGGTATTTTGTCAATCTCTAATGAGTTAAGATACCTCAAAATTCAAAAAACATTTAAAATTTTCAAAATCCAAAAACATTTGTCCTATTTAAACCTAGTTAGTCATTTTTGATCTGCCCTACTGGGGAAAAACTATTGATTATTTTAGATACATTTCACTACCACTGGGGGTGTAACCTTTCCCTTTACATGTATCCTTGCTTGGAGTCACTTCCCTTTTATTATTCAATTGATACTTCACACGTAGGTATTGACTTGGTTGATGATAGGATGTTTTTTGTTTCTTTTTCTTTCAACCTTTCCATGTGTTTATTTGTTTGTTTGCCTATTTGTTTTTTTCATTGTTGTGCCTTGACTCAATCTATATGTGTTCATTAGGTTATTCCTTGTCCATGATTCTTGAACCTATCCATATTTATATGTAAACATTGTCATCATATTTTTTATCATTGGTACATTGTTTTCAATTATATATTGGATTAGGAGTTAGTCCTTCTACATATTTTGGATAAGTTATCATGGTTTTATATCATGATTCATATCATCATGTGATATAAAATAAATCAGCTTAGGAAATCTTAAAATAAATGGAGCCATAGAAGTTTTTCCTTAGTAACCTTGGTAAAATCCTCCCACCCTCCTTGATAAAATCAGCTTGTTGATCAATCTAGGTGTATTAATGCTAATAAAGATAAGCATCTCTACGTTGGCAAGTATAATCAAATCATTCACATTGATCAATTTTTATTCTTCTAATCATCTCTTTCATCACTTTGTGCATTATTGTATGCTTGGTTATTTTTAGCTTATGTAGTCATTAGACCATTGCATCTTCATTTGCACTCATTCATCTTTAATCTATTCAATAGATTATATCCTTTAGTTATGCTTGTCAATATGACCTAATGAGGCACAACCAACAAATTATTATTCAATCTAGGTCATCTTTATGATTATAACCACCTATGGGTAAATCATTATATTGACTCATCCACCCTACTGGGGCATGTGTTTGTGTCATTGATTATAACTACCTTTGGGCAAATTAGTGTCTCAATATTTGTTACTAGTTATAACCATCTTTGGGAAAATAAATACTTTTTTAAATCAATGCATGGAATCATTATCTCAATTGAATTAATCTCACCTATGGGTTAATTTCATTCTTATTCTTTTCTTCTTTGCAAAGGATTGTCCATCTTGTATGTATCGGCCACTCCCTCGAGGGGGCATCATTATAGGATTTCCAAACTTTGTTTAGAGATTCTTCTTAAACCATTACCTTATTCATTTATCAACATCCTATTTCATTATTTGAGAAGATGTTACTATTCCTATAGTTTGTAACACCTTCCCAAATAGGGAAAAATTGTAGACACCTAAAACTAGCCATAACTAGCTTCTGGCAAGACTTCAGATCGATTCCTACCAAACATTATAAATTAATCCTAAGAATCACTAAATATCCCAAATTTTATTTTACATCATTCATAAAATATTAGAATCATGTTGAGACATCCCTAATTATGGTATTATATTGTATGTAATAATAACCTCTCACAGATTCATCCCTAGTCACCTTGTGCCATCATAACTATCAATTTGGCCTATGGACCTATTAAGTAGGGCATTTACACACTTAAATAAAATATTGAAAGAGATAAAATGATAATCTAAATCAATTAACAAGTTAAACCAAATTAAATCCTTATTTTAATTTTTTTTTTTTTACAATTAATGAATATCTAAAAAAATAAATTCAAAAATTCAAAATATCCTAGCCTTTAATCATTTTATTTATGGGTTTTCAAGCTCTTTTAAAATATCATAAAATTTCTAATTTTGAGAGCCATGCCTATTAATTTAAAATCATAATTACTCGACAATTATTAACTCTATTGGGGTTAGATTTGACTCTCCTAGGTTTAATTTGAACTCATTCCAAACCTAAACTCAACCTTAACTCACTGTGGGTGAGATTTAATTCATAAGGCTATAAATACAAGGCCTTACCTATTGAACCATAATCTATTTTGGTGTAAATTTATTATGCATGAATGACTTTGAAGATTGGATATTGTAGATTTATTATGCAAGATTTGCTTTATAAGACTTACACCAATAGTGTTATAATGCCAAAATTGTAAGCCAAGCAACATCAAAGCCATGGTGCCAAGGAGAGAAGGAGCCAAACAAGCTTCATTTTTAAATACTTCTTGATGTCCAATTAAAGCAAGCCAATCAAAAATGCATTTAGATCTCTCAAGGAAGGTAAAAGAGTTGTTGTCTTTTATGTTTTTTTTATGCTTTCATTTAGTGTTTGCTACTAATCTATCCCTAGTATCTAGGATAGAAGTGTAAGTATTAGTGTGTTTATTTGAGTTTTATTGCTTTAATTAAAACTATACTAACCTCTCCTATTAGATTCATATGATCACACATATTACCCACTATCACAACCATGTCATTATTAAAACCATCACTATTATGGTGAGAGTCATAAAGCTTTTTATGGCTAATGCCTAGCTCATTAAACACTTGCAGAGGCATAATTTTCAACCTGATACCTTCATCAATAATGAATCTCTTGATTTGATAATAATCGATCAATGTCTCAATGTAGATTAACATTCTAGCTCTTTTATCCCAAATGGAAGGATTTGGTAAGGAGGCAAGGTCAAATGACAAGGTATGGATGAGAGCGATTTAGGATGTCTAAGTTGAATGAAACCTTAGTTTCATCCCATAGTGGTTCCTCAATAGAGATAGAAAGATCTTCAAATATGATATCCCTTTGCTTAGGAAAATGTGGAGAAAATCCTAAATGGAGATCTTGGCAAAGAGATACTATAGCTCCTCTATGATAGAGTAAGGGTGCTTCCTATATTGGGGAGGGATATTACTCTAAAATTTAAACCTAATTTTGGGATTCCTTGCCCCCATGGGTAGGCCCATGAGACCTTCTCCACTAATATCTCTAATGGGGTTGGTTACTTGACCCGAATGTGTGTATATATAGTACTTGTAACTAGTATAGGCTATGTTAATAGTAGAATTATCAAATTTGGCCTTCCCTTTTGGGTTCACTAAGGAAGAGGAACTAGAAAAGGTAGAATAAGGATAAGTAGATTGAAGGGACTCAGCCTTGGATTTATTATTCTTCATATTTTTCTTCTTTTTCCTGTTATGGCTAAGAAGAGCCTTCATGAACACATCCAAATTACGATTCATATTGGTAAGTGGAGAGCTCTAAGGAGTGGATGAGGTCTTAGCACCATATTTTTTGGAAACACATTCCTTTCCAAAATGCCCCTTCATCTTTTCAAAGTTATAAAAATTGGTAGGATCATAAGGATACAACACTCACTACCCTACTACACTCTTTTCAAGGGTATTATTTTAATTTGGCCTCTTACTTAAATCATTGACCTCATGGACATCCTTCTTTTCATCATTCTTTAATATAGAATTAGTGACACCATATTTGGTCACATTCAAGTTTTGATAACATTAGGAGGATGAATTTTAAGTTGGCATAGGCCTAATGCCCACAATCACCACAAAGACTTCGATATTCAAGCGCTCATTAATAGATTCATATTAACATGTGGGGTCATGCTTGAGGACCCAAAATTGAACCTCCTACCTCAATTATCATGTGAACATGTTATAAAGTTGATCATTCATGAACCTAACCTTAAATGTGTGGACATTTTAATTTCATATATGCACAAAGTTAAATTTTAACTCACCTTTGTCTTGGACCATGGAAGTAAGTGATTACATGTTGAGGTTAAACAGTTTAGAGATATTGAATTACTAGAAGAAACCATCCATCAAGGTGGGAAAAATAGACAAAAATTCTAAAGGCATATTCTAGAGCCACACCAAATCCTCAACTCATAGTGTGTGAGCAAAGAGCTTTAACATCATGGCTTTATCATCTTCTTAATCCATACACACCATCATGAAGGTCATGATATGTTATGTGGGACTAGCATCTTGGTTTTTTTTATCTTGGAAATTTTAGGGATCATAGTTGGAAGGGTAATGTCACACACCCAAGGGGTGAGAGGATTCCTATAGATATCTTTGTATGCACCTAAATTATCTCACCCTGCTAATTATACTATTTTTTACTAATTTATCCTAATTCATATATTTCCTAACTAAACTAACCATTTGCCTAATAATCCCCATCCCACTCCTATATCTCATAAGCCTTTATTTCATCCTAAAACTAATTAATCTTCCCATTACACATATAATAGAACCTATTACCTACTAACCTATTCCCTAAACCAACTATCTAATTTAAAATTCATATTTATTCACCTACCACCCTCGCCACCCTAGCCATTCATACATCCCTATGAGCCCTAAACCTCATTAATTCCTATCTAATCCCCTTATTATTCCATAAACTAATGGATAAGTCTTTATAACTAGAGAATCTCCTATAAGACTCTAGAAGTCTCTAAACTAGAGACTTCTAAATAATTTAAAATTACTCAAAAATCCCTCCAACATTATATAAAAGGCTATGCTTCAGCCATGGCCAAACTATCTATCATTATCATAACCAATCCATGTCAAAATAATATTTGCATCCATTGTCAAAATTCAACATCATGCCATACAATTCTAAAAATATGAGTCTAATATACAATCACAAATCCATTTACAAGTCCTAGAATGAGGTTAGATGAAACAAGGGATTTGGTAAGTTTTATATCATTCTGATTTGTTTCTAGAATTCTTCCTAATAGGTAGTTTGAGTTTTGGGTTGAATTAGGTATCTTAATTCATATAGAGCTCAAAATGCTACTACATTTTCACAACCACGATAGGATAATTTCTCCCATTTTATCCATTTTGCTTGTTATTTGTGTTTTTTCTTAACCTTCAAGGTCATTTGAATCAGCAAAATCTCAAAAAAATTAAAATTTTATGTACCCAGGTTGTAGTCATAAGTTTACACTGGTAATCATGACATTATCCAATTCAACCATGGAATTTCCCCTATAAATCACGATATTTACTTTACCATCCACTTAATCGCTAGCTATTTGCTTGACTACATATGTTTTTGCTCTATGGCAATACTATGACTCGTGATTAGTGATATTATTAGGCGAGATATGATTTTGCCTATCCCAGTTAGGATATTGCTTAAATCTGCTAACAGTCTCTTTTTGAAATTCTCTATTCCTATAAAATACCATGACTCTTTCAATCATGACTTTGTCTTGTAAATCATGATATTGTTGATGATAGTCACAATATTCTAGGTTTTGCATGTATTCATAATATTGTCTAGTTCATTTATTGATTATCCTATCATTTGACTCTTGTATATATTTTTGTGTGTTTTTTTTAGGATTTTGAACTTTTATGCATAGGGACATTAATAAATACCTTATAAAATGAAACCCAAGTTACAAAATTACAACTTGGTTAGTGGAAACATCATCTTGGTAATCATGGTATTATGACAGAGTCATGGTATTATCAGTCTTCACAAAATTAATAATGGTTAACCTTTGTCCTTTGATCTACAATGTTTTACTCTGATGGTCTATTTTTATTATAGGGGGTTATGTTATCATAAAGTCTTTCATATTTTAGGGGGTTTTACATTACATCCATATTTGACAAACTAGCCCCAGGTTTGTGCTAAAATTTTATCTTGACGTATCTGGTATGTGTGTTTTGTAGGGTCAGCAAGGAAGGAGGCCAAGAGTAAAAAGAGCCATTTGAATACTAAACACAATCACATTAGTCCTTAACTCTTCACCCATTTTTTGACAAAACCATAACTATAGGTATTTTTAGACTTATGATATTGTAAGTCCTAGTTGTGACTTTATAAATTTTGTCATTTGACTCCTATTTTGTTTGATATTCATTTCTAGATCATATAAAATAGATCTAAAATAATAGCTAACTGAAGTGATCTCTATATTTTGTGAATTTTTTCTAGACTTGTTCCATTTTCACTAATCATGTTGTCTTGAAACAAATTTGGATATGTCATAATCAAACTTTGATCTAACATTAATCATCATGTAATAAACATTCCTAGTATCTAAACTATCTATTTCAAACTGAATAGATATATGTCTCTACCAAATATAAATCTAGAATTTTTTTCATTTTCAACAATTTTGTAACTCTCAATTTATATATAGTCATGATTTTGTAGTCCCCAATCATTATTTTTTAGTTTGTCAAAAAACTATAACTTTTGATATATAGTAAATAGTTATATTGTCAGTCCTAGTCATGATATTGTCCAATTAACCATAGTTTTATAGGTAATCATCATGGCTATCTCTCAACTATAATACCACAATTCAAAATTAGTGTTTTTGTCTCCCCCAATCGTGACTTTGTAGTCTCTAGTTACAATTTTTATCTGTGCATGTGCAATTTTGCAAAGAATAGTGATTTTATAGAAACTCATTAAAACTACTAATCTTTTTGTTACAAGACCCCTCTTTTTTAAGAGTTAATCAAACTAAAAAATTGTGTACCTTACTTGTAAAATAATAAATTCAGCACTTTAAAAATAAATTTTGATTATCCATTTTGTCTTGTATATATCTTTTATTGTAAAAATCATTCTTTATATGTATTTGTGTCTGTGTGTCAACTTGTAAATAATTATCATATTGTGTTCTTCACACATAGATAATTAAATTGGTTAATTAATCATATCATGGTTTGCTTGTTTGTTATCCCCCCTAAGATAGCACATGATGTGAAATTTATCCCCATGCATAGGCTTAGTATATAGGGGTTAGTGTCATAGATTTTATCATCGCACATTGACCAAACTCCATGTTTTAATGGAGTATAAAAATCAAGGATAATTGTTGTTAGGCTAAGAGGTTGAACCCATATAGGTCATCCATGAAAGGGAAGAGTTAACTCTCTAAACTAAGCATTAGATAGTACCCTATATAGACTTGGGCCCCACTATACCTTCATGTATATAATAGACACCCTTAGAGAGACTATTCAACTTAGCATAGGACCTTTCAGCCATAACAGGTGTTATGCTATAGGAGTTAATATCAACTCCAAAATAGCCATCATGTGTAAGTGGGGTTGAGAGGGTTTGGTTCATACCATAACAGGCCATTGGCCTACAGACTCACCCATGAAGTCATTAAATGGTGTGGGCATCGAGTTACACACCCTTGATTTTACTAATCATAGGTTATGGATTGCTTTCTTGGGTGTGTGTTGTGTTAAACCCATTTTTTTTTGTGATTCAAGTCAGCCTTTTACCATAGACCTATACACCTATCTAGGTATTTTCACAACCCATCTTATATATTCTTATTTCATCATCATCCTTTTATACACATCATCTTTGTCATCATCCCACTATATATATTATCGTTGTATATCCTTGTCATTATCCTATCATATCTCCCATCTTATCTTGTCTAATCATACCCACTCATTGTAAGTCATACCCCCATCACCAATATCTCATCTTGTATATACTAGTCATCCTCTCATTATCACCTTATCTTCCTCTCATCCTAGTCTAGTCATATACACCCATCCTTAGTCATACCCTTATCACATACATACCCTAATCACATCTTACATCCTTATCTAAGTCCATATTATTAATTGATTCCTTTCACATAGTCACCTCATCTCATCCTACTCTAGTCATCTCCACCCATTAGTCCAACCCCCGTCATACACATCTTAACCTCTTCTTATCCTACATCCATAATTAATCTTTCATCTTGTATATCTTTACCACATTAGTCTATCACCTACTCATCCTTGTCATCATCACATCATGCACCCTCATCTTAATCCACATCCTCATCACCTATATATTATCTTGTACATTCTTATCTCATCACTTGTATATTCATTCATTCTTAATCATCCCCCATCACTCACATATCTTATTCATCATCTTGTATATTCTTATCTTACCTTCTTGTACATATCTTTGTTCTCTTGTATATCCTTATAGTCACATCCTATCCTAGACCCACCTATCATTAATAACACCCCCATCACCTACATATCCTAATCACATCATCTCTTATCCACATATTATCATAAGTCCATACCTCATCACTTTTATTGACCTTTTCTTCATCACCCATATAATCTAACCTCATCTTATTTTATCCTTGCTAGATTTTAGGTCATATACGGGTCTAAACCTTCCCCACCTCATTCATCTTACCCTCTTATCCTTTCATCATCACCTATTATCACACTTATCCTCATCCCATTATCTTAATCACCTTCATCACATAATCCCATCCAATCTCCATATTGGGAAAATCAGTCTAAAGTATTTAGTTAGTCCTATCATCCACATCCTCCCAATCCACTATCACTCATCATTTGGTCAGATATCATACCTAGTAACTATCCTACTAGCATCTTATCAATTTTTCAAATTTCAATCTATCAAACTCATTATTAACCTAATAAAATCATCCTTTCCTATTAATAACTAGCACACATCATATCATCCCCTTGCTAGTTTGAATCTAGGCACCCATAAAATCCTCAATCCTTTTGTTATCTTGACAACTAGGTATCATTGATAGGATGTTATCACCTATTAAATTATCTATCTAAAATCTAACCTTAGTCCTATATGATCCTAATCACATTTAGTCCACCTAATCATCACTTATCATGCTAGCTCAGTCATTGGACCCACTTTGTTCAAGAAACCATCCTTAATCCTTAGCCTCCCTCCCATCATCCATCACCATCCATCATCTATAGAGCTAGACTCCACCTGCATAGACTAATACATAGTTACCCATAATAAAGAGATCCTCTTTAAGTTTATTATGGTGGGTGTACCACTTTTTAAAGGTGTTGACCCCCTTTAACTCATTTCACCTCCCATCCAATCCCCTTCATGTGAATCCCACACTAATCCTCCATATGCTAGTCATAAACCATCAACTTCCCCTTCCCCTACTAGAAATTAGAGTCCAATCTTGTCCACTAATAGCCCACCCACCTAGCCATGTCAATAGCCATCTAATCATAAGTCTAATGTTTCCAAATATAAGTCTCAAAGTGAATATATTCCTTATACTCCCCTCCCTATGTCCTTGGAAACCCTTTTTAAAAAACTAGTCATCACTAACATGATGGTTTATCCACCTATCTAACATATTGATCCCACCAAGCCCAAGCCCTCTTGGTATAAATATAAACAATACTATTTGTATCACCAAACTTGTGGGCATACTATTAATTAATGTCAACCTTTTCAAGAGTGTGTTCAAGACCTCATCAATCGTGGTGACATAGTAATCGAGGACAAACTAGATGAGATTATTTCTTAGGGTGAATATGAAGAGGCATGACAAGGTTCCAATCCCCATCAATATCAAGCCTTTCCCCTTCTAAACCAAAGTCAAGACACCACTCCCATCCCTAAAAATATTCTATCAAACACAAATCCATTTCACATGAGCCTAGTCTCCCCATCTCTCATGACCCTCTCTTTATCAAATATATTATCCCTATACCATCTTCACCTCATCCATCATATTACAAACCCCATGAAAGGTAATTTTTAGAAAATCAATCTCCTATTAGTAGCATTACATCTTGTACATTAAATTCAACATCATAAGTCTTATCTTTAGTAGGATCATCTCCAATGCCAAGATCCAAATCAGATTCCTTGTCAAAAATAACATACCTCATCAATGTTGATAATGCATATCTTCTTGATAATGCCTCTAAATTAGGGACCTCCAATCCATCACTAGGACCACATTTAGATCCTAATCTAGATGATGAAGTCGTAGAAGAGTTCTTACAAGCTTTATCTATTGAATATTGTCAAATTGAATCTTATCTTATTTTGCATGCATCTATCACATCAAGTCTTAGTGATCATGTTATTGATCTTGAGGAGATTTTCCCTGATGTTGACAATAACTCTCCTAGGAACCCCTTTGAAGACTATGTTTCCCCATCACCAATCATTGACCTCATCATGCCCTCACCACCAATTTCATCCATCATGGACCCTTTTCTCCCTATCGATGATCACTTAATCACTTCCCTCCATAAGGACAAATAAGACCATGCATCATTAGACCCTTATTTGAGAAACATAACATGTACCACAAATAAAAAATTCCAAGACCATATTCAAAAAATACATCATAATAATCAAATTATCTTTGATCCCTTAAGTCAAAATCAAGAAGATTATAATCATTGGCCTAATCCAAATATGTATTCCCTTAGTAAAGCCAAATATCAGGCACTATAGGAATGTCAAAATCAAAATCATCATTTATCAAGTCAAAAATCAATTTTCCCTAGTGAATCCCAATATTAGAGACCAAGGAGTAGTCAAAATCCAAATAATGCCAAAATCATGACCAATCCTCCATCAAGTAACCAGATCAAATATGAATCACAAATTTAAATCATCTTTTATCTCCTAAAGTCCTTTGTCAATTGGCACACATAAAATGAATAATGCCTAGCATCTCCAATGATGTATGCCACTGCTAGTCCTAACCCTCCATCACCCATCACCCCATCCTATCATGAATCCATCATTTATGTTATCCCTAATCTTACATCACCCATCATACCATCCTATCCTAATCTTATCATCCATCAAAATCAACCTCTAATTAAATCCATACATCACATCACCTTCTTAGGCAACATTTTCTCTCTTAGGGGAAACAAAGATACCTAGTCTAGCTATTTAGAGGATTCTCCATCAAGCATCAACAAAAGTCACATGGACCCCCATACATCTAGTATTAAAAATACCATGGTCCTAACATCACACATCACCAAAATAGGTGTTGGTTAAATAATCCATCAAATGTCAACATTCATGTATCTCATACCCACATCCAATAAATCAAGATGCCCAAATGTCCAAAAAAATCATTCATCCAATGGTGAAAACTAGTCTTATGGAGCCTTAGGTAATTACCATGATGAAAATCAGTTTTTGTCATCATCTTATAATAATCAATTATCTGCATTGAACCTTAACACTTAGGGGCACAACCCACTTTCTTTGTCACATCCCTTGTCAACCTTGTCAATCACCCATCCATATTTATCTTATCCATTATCTTCCATTATATCATGCATCCCATTATGTCCTTCCTTCCCAGCTTGACCATCGTAGGAAGTGGAAGGTGTCTTGATAATTGTTCCCATAACCATCTTGGCATATTGTCTAATTAACACTCAGGAAAATAAACATTTGGTTCCTTCACGATATGGTCATTGGCAATATTTAATCCCTTCCACCTTGGCCCCCATCCCCTTTTCTGCATCACCCTCACCCCTTTTTTCATCTCATCCACCATCCCATACATGATTCCATCCATTCTCATCCTAGTTTCTAGGCTTGGTATTCAATTTTCTAGTAACCCCCTTTATATAGCGTACATCCATATCCCAAAAATCCCTAAAAATTGATATATGTAAAAGACCCTAAAATACATAAAACTTAAAAAACCAAAAATGGTCCATGGTGTCTCATCTTATGCCTAATCCCCTAGTCACATCCATCTACATCCAATACTCATATCATATATCCCATTGTCCATATCACCATACCCAATGTTTAATATCCATCTCATATTCCATCTTGAACCCATTTATCCTAGTGGTCACTCATCTATGTCTTCATCATCATTTTTTTGGCTAAGTTTTATCAACATGCATCACCTTGTCCAAGATTTTAATATAGCACCCATCACTTCCTATCAATGCCTTTTCATACCTAGCACCCATCACATCACTTTTTGCTAGTATGAAAGGTATTTGACCTCATCACTATCCTATAATTTCCTCTTCACACATAGCACACATCAAATCATTTATTTTTTAGTGTGATAGGTATTTGATCCCATATCCTCTTACTAGATTAGAATCTTACAAGTCCTTATCTATTGATAATCTTTGGTCATCTTCATATCCATATCCTCATTCTCATCCTTATATTAGTCTCTCATCTAAGTCCATACCTTTATAAAAATCATTGGTCAATCCCCATCATTGTCGTTAGTCTATCCCCAATCCAAGTCCATCCTAAGTCTATAATCCCATCACCCAATCACTCATCCCATCATTAGGTAAGACATTATGGCACTGCATGTAGATACTTGTGTGTATTGCTTATCTATTATTTGACTTGTTTGTATATCTTTTATTGATGGCCTTTTGAATATAAAGGAATGGAAAAAAAAAGTATATTCAATAAAATGCAATAATTGTTTTTTGTAAAATGGTAAGCTTAAAAGCTTATGGAAAGAGTTCATTATAAAACCAACCAATGGGTGAAACCAAACCATAATAAAAAAAACCAAAAACATAACAAACTAATTACTTTGGATCAAAAAATGATCCCAACAAACTCCCCCTTGATCCAAATGGGTATAGAAAGACTAAAGCAATGAACTATGAGTCATTTAATAAGACTCTATTACAACTACAACTAGTACATTGTGCATCTTGGACTGATCAACACCCTAATAATCCCTACACTTAAGTAGAATGAGATCACACTTTGTCTAATTACATCAATCCTCACATAGAACTCATCCAATGAGTGATTTCCCAAGTACTATGTATGGCACATCTCAAACTGATGCCCAGTAATTGCCAACATCTCCTACAAGCCTTTGCTCAGCACTAACAATGATGACTCATACCATAACCACAAATGATTGATGAAAAGACAATATGGAATATCTTTTCCCCCTATCAAGTGAGAGGTAAGAATCCATACAGTAAATAAACCAAGTGTAAACCACTTAAATAATCCACCTCATCAACACTAGATCTATGAAATTAAAGTAAACAAGCCAAAAAATGCTACTAAATCAAATCCCAATCTTGAGCTTAGAAGCTTACATAAAATGGGTGTGTTACCATTTCAGAATATATAGTCATCAATTACAAATTAAGCAACTTCATAGTCATCCCATCCATCAAAATAATATGTAGAATAATGGCCAGAAGAGTGACCAAAGTGGATTCAGTGACCTGCAATGTTTTTTTACCTTTTATTGATGTTAAGAGGACCTCCTTTTAGAGGGGAACTCTATAGAGAGGTGTCCTATGCCACCACAATTGTAGCATATTTTCTCACATCCACTAGAACTAGATGAAAAATATCCACATGAAGGAGAATGTTTGTGCTTGTGCTTGTGTCCATGTGAATGTATGTGGTGATGCTCATGCTTATAAGAACCAAAGTGATGTCTATGCTTTGAAGAACCAAAATGATGTCTATGCTTCAGAGAACTAGAATGATCCTTATGTCTATAATGATGAATTGGGCCATAGCGAGTGTTTTTGTATCTAAAAGTGCTTCAAAGAATGCTTTCTATTATGATCATATAATGGATTACTTTTTTTGTTATAATGGGCCTCCTCAGTGGGTTTTTATTTTTTCTTTACAAATTATCACTCATGTTGAGTGAGAAACTCACAAATGGAATCAAAAGTAGATTTGTTAAGCTTATCACTAAGCTATGACATTTGTAGAAATTTCTTATAAATAGAGCTAAGGCCATTCAAAATGATATAAATGAGCATTTCATCATCAATTTTCCCACCAGTAGTAATCTTGTTTCAAATTCTTAATTCATGACACATATTCTAAAACATCTTCATCATATGTTAGTTTAGTGTTGAGCAACTACATAAGAAGATAATTTTTATTATAAGCAAGTTATTTATCATAAAATTTTATTAGATCTTTTCATGCTTTCTAAGCTTCAAACTTGACGGCCTCTATGTGAATTATAACTTGTGTACTACAAGTTGATTTTAATAAATCAAGGGCATGTTTGTCACGTTTATGAAATTTTGTAAACTTTGTGGCATTGCTGGGAAATGTTGGTTGCTTTTCAAATACTTCCCATAATTTTTTGAATATTAATGTATTTTACATTTTCATTAACCATTCCTTATAATTCTTAGGAGTTAAGCGTGTATTTTTAGAAATTAGGCTCACAATTTTAGCCATGGTATCAAAATGAAAAATAAGGAATGCTATCAAGGTTTTACCTTTGCCTTCAAAATAAATTTTAATTACAAAATATTCCTAGGACTTGAAAAAAAATTCACGTTATAACTCCTATTACACCCTTATTTATCCAATATTTGAATTTTTTAATACAAAATAAGGTCAAAAATGAAATTTTATCAAAAAATATTTGAGTGGGTTTTGAACCCTTGACCTTCTCTATTGTAAGAGACTAAAAAAATGCAATTTGACAAACTTGCATTCAATCCATTGAGGTATAAATGGGAAAGATACTTAATATGTCCTTGATTTATCCAATTCAAAATAAAAAATGCATGGTAAATTTTTTTACCAAGTGTTTATACTTTGCATGTGAAAAGAATTATTTTGCTTGCTAGTTTTCCTCATGGATAAATAAAGATAAATTTTTATAACCCCACCAAAAATCAAATATTTAATTAAAATTCCTTACTAATTTAATACTCATAGAATAAATTCTTGCCACCATGAAACCATGAGGATCATATGCACTAAAATTGTCTATTAATCCATGTTTTGATGTGACTGATATGCCTAATGCCTATTGCACATTTCTTAAAACTATGTGAACATTATACGGATCATATTTGGCAATATGGTGTCCCTCTAATCAACCTGTGAACATAATTCAAAAAAAAATCATTTGAATTTCACTGAGGACTATTATATTGTGTAGGTCAGTTAGACAATCCTTCAATAGATAGCTACATGAACAACAGTCATTCTAACAGATTTCGAGAATCTAAAACTATGAAACCACATGCAAATGAGCATTTGTAGGAAGATGACAATTACTATTGAAATTTTTCAAAAGACTTGTCTTAATTAACTATTTTCTAGTTGGAAGTCATCGTACATGTAAATAAATAGAAAAATATATCTTATCTTTAAAAATATGTTGCACCACTATTGTACGACTGTGCCAAGTTGTTTTATTTGATCTTTCCTTTCTTCAACTCTTTCCACTTAAATTCCTTTGCCACTCTGACTCTTTTACCATGCCCTTTCTTCTAGCATGTTGTTACAACATTCATTTTTCACCAAATCATGCCATAGATCTCTTCTCAAGTGCCAAGCTTTGATACCACTGATGGTCCTTTTAATATGGAGGAATGGACATAGAAAAGTGTATTTGAGAAAATGCAATAATTATTTTTTTTAAATGGTAAGCTTAAAATCTTACAAAAAGAGTTGGTTACAAAACCAACTAATAGGTGAAACCAACCCATAATAAACAAAACCAAAAACATAACAAACTAATTACTTTGGATCAAAAAATGGTCCCTACATTTATCATGTATATATCTTATTTATCTTATATCTTATTTGTATCATGTCATTATATCTATTTGGCAATGAATAGGGAGGGTATGAGCACACCAAAAGTTCCCACAAGGATGTGGAGTTCACTACTTACCCATGCACTTTGTCACAATATCCTCTTGGTCATGTTTATATCATGGGTCATACTACCAAGTGCCATATTTAATGGATTACTTAGACTATGATGAGCCTTATGAAATTCATGATGGCTTGATTACCTACAATCACATCATTTATCATCATCATTTTCATCCTCTAATCAATAATCCTTATTTCCCATCACTAATATAATCCTATCAAATCCATTTGACTAACCTCTAATATTTTATCCTCATTATCCATCTGACTAAAACCTATATCATATCCTTCAATCACTAACAAGCCTAATCATCCTCATCATCATCACTTTTTGATCACTAATCATCATCATCATCATCATCATCACTTTTTGATCACTAATCATCATCATCATCTCCTTGTCAAAATTATATCAACCTGAGGTCCTTTTAGACTATGTAGGCAACACTTGGCCATGTTTCAATGCCCAAGGATAGCTTGGCTGCTATCTCTACCATCCATCCTCATCCCCCAGTCTTTTGGTCACTCGATCACATCAACTCTTATTTGTCATCACTTTCATCTTAATAATCAATTTAACTTTGAGCTACATTTTTCAATATTATGAAATCATCATCTTATTTGGGCTTATAGTTCTCCCTTACATGCATCCTTGCTTGGTATATGTCTAAAATCTTGTGGCCTTTTGATCTTATCATATTCAAGTTATGGTTGATTCCCACTTGGGATGTGTCGACAACCATGACACCCATCACATCTACTCCTTATGAATGTGCCTTTTCTAGGGGAATAATAAATTTATATCTCACTTCTCAAGTTGAACTCATCTTCTTCATCTTCTATCTCACATGTGGAATCCCATCCCCTCATCTATCCATCTCATCCCACCCATCATTTTTTCTTTTGAGTGGCCATCTGTCTCATTCTTTCTTGCATGTCCTCTCAAGGGGGAATCATATCCCCTAATATATCTACTAAAATTCATCCATGACATGGCTTTTCATTCAAATACAATTACTCCTTCCACTTCACTTCACTCATAATTCCCTTTCAAACAGGGGCAAAATGTATGCACCTAACTTCACTCGCCCTGATAATTATACTATTTTTTGCTAATTTAACCTAATTACTATATTTTTAAGCTAAACAAGCCTTTTTCCTAAAAATCCCCATCTCATTCTTATATCCCATAAACCTTTATTCTATCTTAAAACTAATTAATCTTCCCATTACACCTCTAATAGATCCTATTACCTACTAACCTATTCCCTAGACCAATTAGCCAATTTAAAATTCATATTTGTTCACCTACCACCCTAGCCATTAATACATCCATACAAGCCCTAAACGTCATTAATTAATATATAATCCACTCATTATCCCCTAAATTAATGGATAAGTCTCTAGAATTATATAATCTCCTCTAAGACTCTAGAAGTCTCTAAACTAGATACTTATAAATAATTTAAAATTCCTCCAAAAATCCATCCATCATTCTATAAAAGACCATGCTTGGACCATGGCCAAACCATTTATCATTATCATAATGAATCCATGTCACATTAATCCTTTCATCCATTATCAAGATCCAACATCATGCCATCATAATGCCAAAAAACTGAGTCTAATATGCAATCACAAATCCATGTGCAAGTCCTAGAAGGAGGTTAGATGAAATAAAGAATTTGGTAAGTTTCATATCATTATGATTTGTTTTTAGAATTTTTACTAATAGCTAGTTTTTGGGTTTAATATGGTATTTTAATTCATATAGAGATCAAAATCCTACTACAATCCTTATAGGCATAGTTAATGGTTGGTTGAAAATGAGCTCCCTGCAAAGGCTCATGGAGATCATAATTTTTCCTACACAATTAAGGATCATGAAGACCTTATTCATATGTTAGTTGATGTCAAGGAAAATAAAAATTTGGGGGATGCATGTGATATGTGTCCTCCTATACACATGGTGAAAAATGACCACATGAAGGGAATCTTTCCACTCAAGGATGATGAGGCAAAGATGCATGACTTGTGGAGAGGTAATGATGATCTAAATACCCATGATGTTATCCAAATTCATAAATATGAGGGTCAATTTGATGGAATTGAAATTATGGATAGAAATGTTATATATGGTGGTCAAAATCAACATGATCATCTATGACCCTAAAATAAGGACTAAGAGGATGGGAAGGTTAAACATGATGAGGATGTCAAATCTTGTTTGAATGTCTATTTACCTCAAATAAGGATGATATGGGGTTCCTATTTTAGATTTTACCAATAGGAAGGATATGGGAAACTAACGTGGGATTTGGTTAAGGCACTCGAATGGGAATGGGTGTTGGTGTTTTCTCTAAAATTAGGACACCACCTACTCTTATAAGAATAATAGTGCTCAAAAATCATGTGAAGTTATCTATAATAATCATTGATGATCATATGTATCTCATCGGGACTCAAGAACATAATAGGGTCATCTTCACCACTTGTCAGTGAATGTGGAGTGGTGTGAAGTTACAAGGAGGTAGCCTCAAACTATTAGAAAGGGGAGCGAGTTTGTTGGTTATGCAACTACTAAATATTGTTTTATGTGGAACATGAGAAGGTCATGGTCACTAGGATAGGGAATGGTTACCTCTTTTATCCTATAGGGTTTGTGTCATTCCATTTTAATCTCAATTTTATAAAGAGTGAGTTTAGGGGATTTCCCCTAAATTTGGTGTGAATAGCTTCCTAAAGGTGGAAGGACAGCCATGGATGTAGTGAAACAACTAGGAAGGACAAAAAAAGGCAAACTACTATATGATTAGTGGGTACGAGGACATAAAACTAAATCAAAGTCAAACAACCATAGAGGGATCCAAAACACAAGTGAAAATAAATCTTCACATCTAACAACAATAAATGGGTTAGGAGAGCTATAAAAAAATAGAACTAGAATAAAAACCTATAGAAGGTCCCACTAAGCATGTTATAATGTAGCTCCAAGATTCCAAATAATCAAATAATTTTTAACATATGGGTAAGAATAAAACACCTACTATGTTGATAAATACTGGAATCCACTAGGGGTCTATGGTATCTATCTAGTTTGTCAGCTTGCACGATGACAAATATTGGCTTCTAAGATGAGGTTAGGTCTAAAAAAATCAAGCTCACATAAGAATAGGTATCTCTAACTAATCGAACCAATTAAATGAAATAAACCAACTCAAATAAATACTATAATTTAGATAAGAAATTAAAACTAACTAAGCAAGCAATTTAGGAGAGAAATGGCTATTTAAAAGCATGCAAACCTAGGAAATGAAAGATGATTTCAATAAGAAAGATGTTTTTAAAATGGAATGTGAATGTATTTTAGAACCTATGCTAAATTCTTATCAAAATAGAGTTAACCCTAGAAATTACCCTAATAATAATACTACAACTAAATAAATGAATGATGTTACTTTTCAAGTAAAGTTCCCTCATATCGTGATCAATCAAATCTGAAATAAAACTACCAACTGAGAGTCCAGTTTTGATTTTGATTAGATTAATATTAAGTTTTAATTTAGATCTTTATCTAATCCAAGGCTACTAATCTAGGAGATAGAGTGAGGCAAGAACAAGTAGGAGTTTTGAAGGCCAAACCAAGTTCACAAATTAGGTGCAAGGGTAATTAATGCAACACATGAGCTAATATAGCAAGATCATGAACAATTGAGCAACAAGCAAGTTAATCTAGGTTGAATAACTAGTGAATATATGAATTTACAATAGGGAAAATTTAAGAGAGTTTAATAACCATGTAGTGTGTAGTAGAGAAGATCAATAGAGATGAAGAGATGTCAAGATATGGCCAAGATTTGTATGACTTTCAAAAAGAGTTCAAGAGAGATGAAGAGCTATTAATAAGTCAATAAGATCAAGAAGTAAAACTCAAGAGAGATGATGATACAATAAGAATCAAGGATGAGGGTTTATAATCATGTTTATACCTAATATAGGATCAAAAATTGGTGATCAAAGGAAAAAATGGTCGTTCTAGTTATTGTGTAATGCACTGGGGTGAAAACAAGTAGTTTTGGGTAAGTTGTGTCCTAGGTCATGGACTAGAAAGAAAATGGGAGGCCTTACTCAAATTCAAGACATGTTTTCTACTAATAACTAGTGGGCTAGTTCTAAAATATGCCTACAAGTTCCAAACAAGATATAGAAAGGGCCATGCAGGGTGTGGGAAGTTTTAGAAGGGCTCAAAGTGGTATGGAGATGCCAAATTCTCTCCAGAGGGATGATCTAGATCAAAAATGTCACTTGGTGTCTAAGTGGTAAGCATGGAAAGTACACATAAAATCATAGAGAATATTAGGGTGAGAGGAATCATGATTAAAAAATTAACCATACATATCTAATATAAACATTAAAATAAATCATGATCGATCCCTACAACTACATTATATATAACTGAAATAATTATTGGATACAAAATCTTAAGAGCATGCAGTGATAAGAGTATAATGAATGAATTTTTTACCAACATCACATACCTCAATCATATTACTCTATAATTGTATTATAATAATCCCTTGTATAATAAGCATGTGGGTGATAAGTTTAACTCTTATTGTGTTTCACCATGAACTCACATAGTAGTATATAAACTATTTTATCCACAAAAAGTGTACCCTAATCACTTGTAATACTCAGTGGGCATCAAAAACTAGAGATAAAGTGCTCATAGATTAATTTTTCACGTAATGTCAATTTTACAATCTCTTTTTATCATGGGATTAACCTAGTATTCAAATTATCACTAGTGGTGATGAGATAATGTAATCTACTCTTCTTGATTGGTGGGTTGATTATATGAACAAAATGAATATATCACTTTTGTATAGATCACAAATAAATAGAGAATCAGTGACATCTCATCACACCTATTGGGATTCCAAATTATTTGAAATATATCATAAGTATAGGTATGTCTTTACACATGCTAGTGTTGAGTATGTCACCATGATCTTAGTTGCAATACCTTCATGTTCATATCCTTCTTGGCATAATTCTCACATGTAAATCCTTCATGACATTATTTTATCACTACGTCTCACTAATGCCATAGAAATGAAAAATTTTCATTAAATTACACCTTATATAAATTTTAAAATATCAATTGATACGTAATATTATGCATAACCAACTACCTCTTGTGTGTTTTATTATAATTATACAACATGTGTTGTAGTGTAATGGGACAATATGTGTCTTGATGTAATAGAATTTACAATCTCTAGTATCTCTTTTGGAATTCTATATCATCATTATTTGATCAGCTGGTAGATCATCCTTGAAAGTATGCCATGTTGCTTCCTTTACATTGATCTTAGATAGGTCATCATTCCCCATGTGCAATTTTTTCCTAGCTATACCAAAACTTTAAATTTAAACTACTAAACATGATCAACCATCCAAAAATTCTCCAATGTAACACTAACTTGTTCACTAAATATTTTAACACTTGATGGTCAATGAATAAAGTGAGTGGTGTATATAAAATACTTTCTAAAATTTTGTAATGCATATAACATCCCTTAAGCAACAAAAATTTAATTAGTATAGTTTATATATATATATATATATATATATATATATATATATATATATATATATATATATATATATATATATATATATATATTAAATTTTGATTGTAAAAATATATATGATGGTTAATAATTTCCCTCATCATGTTGTGCAAAAATAGCCCCCATTGCCATAGTGGATACGTCAACATTAACATGGAATGACTTACTCCGATATAAACTAATTAAAACATATCCTTAAATGTCTCAAATTTAACTTATGACTAATCACTCTAATAGAATGTATTATCCTTCTACAAGGCTCATCCAATAACATCACTATATTTGCATAGTATTTAGTAAAGTTGTTGTAACATCTCATGTGACCCAAGAAGGTGTGAACCTCCTTTGGTGTTCAAGAAAGTATATTTATAATATAACCACAATAGTGGTTGGTTGTGTTATTATACCACCCCTACAAGTGACATGTCGCATAAGTGTACCAAATGACATCATAAAGACACACTTATTCAATTTGAGTGTTATCTATAATTTCTAACATACATCAAACATCAGGTGAAAAATCTAAACATCATCATGTAGTATGTCATACATCATCCATTCATTCAAATAAACTTGAAAATACTCATGAATGAAATCCTTGAAAGCAACAACTATAATCCTAGAGAAAACACTAGCCACATTCCCCAGCACAAATGGCATTACACTATATGAAAAAAAATCCATTCAATAGAAAAGGTGTATTTGGGATATTACTTTTCAATCTAAATTTTATTATAACTTGATAATCCATCAATGGAAATACATACCTCTAACCTACAACACCCTTTATAATATCTTTAATGAAAGGGGTAGGAAATATGTCTATTATATTATACATTATGAGACTTTAAATCCACACATATCTCAATATGCCCATTCTTATTAATTCAATTCAACACATAGCTAACTCATTTATAGGAAATTTCATGCTAACCTCATGCATCTTATTGTAGACACCCCATTATAGTGACAACTAGCTTCTAACTGGGATTCAAATTAATTTCTACTAAATAATGCAAATTAAGCCTAAGAATCACTGAATATCCTAATTGCATCTACACATTAGACACTATCACTCATAATTGTGTTGAGGCATCCCTATTTGGAGCATTATCCTATATGTAATAGTAAACTCTCATAAATTCATCTCTAGTCACCTTGCAACCTAACAACTGGAAGTTTAGCCTTTGGATCCATTGAGGCACTTGAACAATTCCTAAAATGCTAAAATGTTAAGTAGAAAGAGTCAACTAATTAAACTAGATTAAATGCTTAACTAAATAATCTATTTATAATTATTGAATATCTAAAAATGAAAATTTAAAAATTCAAAATATCAAGCCTCTTCATCATTGCTTTTGTGAGTTGTCAAGTACTCACAAAATATCTAACAAATATCTAGATTTGTGAGCCATGGCTATTAATTGAAACTATTAATTGAATGTCCCCTCTTTAACCAACTAGAGTTAGTCTTAACTTACCTAGGGTTAGTTTGAAATAAATTGTAGTTAGTTCTAACCTAACCACATTTGGGTGAGAGTTAGCTTTGGAGGCTATAAATAGAGGGCCTCATCCATTGATATTTAATATTTTTATGTGCAATGTTATTATTCCAAAATACCTCTAAAAAGATTCATTGTAGAGTTACCATGCCCATTTTCCAAGCCAAATAAAGCCAATCCAAGGTGCCAAGGAGAGGTGAAGCAATGAAGCTTCATTGACAAATATTTGTTAAGCATATAGCCAAGCAAGCTAACTTCATCAACCAAGATAATTTGGAGCTATAAGGAGGATAAAATAGAGTTCTCTTTTGTTTTATAGTTGTGTTGTAATTGTGTTCTTGTAACTCATGCTTGCCTTGGTGTCTAGGCCAAAGGTGTTAGTTTTTAGTGTGTTTATTTTGATTTGATTTTCTTGATTAACACCATACTAATCTCCCCTCTTGGATTCCTTATTCATATTATGACATGCCTGGTGGGACCCACACACCACAAAGGTCTTCCTATGGCATTTTGGGACCTATTTCCAACATTTTTCATGCTAAATTTTTTACTTGATGACCAAAAAATTAAAAAGTAAAAGCTCATGGATGTTACACAAGAAGATGCAGAAATTGTGTTTTTGCACCCAGTAAATGTGGTATTACACTATAGAGTTGTGTATTGTACTGGGTAAGTGTGGATTTAACTTGAAATCTATGATTTTATACTTTTGACATGTAGTTTTACTCTGATAGTTTGTTTTATAGGGTAAAGTGTAGTTTTGAAGGCTGATATGCAGTATTGACATTGAGATATGCAATATTGACCTTGTAATAGGTGGTATTACTCTATATAAATGTGATTTTGTATTAAATTTATGTTTGTAGGGTAAAGTGTGGTATTCACCCTGGGATACTCATTATTGTACTTTTAATAGGTGTTATTGCATTCAAACTAGGTGATATTGTGCTAATAATTTATTTGTAGAGTAAAATGTGGTATTGCACTATGTCTTTGCATTTTTACCTTTCCAAAATGTGGCATTGCACTATGTAATTACACTATTGTCATCTAAAGTTATGGAATTACACTACGTAGTTTTAATATTTCACTAACCATTTATTTTGTAGGTAGATGCAGTTATGACTAACAAGTGGTGGTTTTGTAGGAAATTTGTGATTTTACTCTATGTATTTGTGGTATTGCATTGTGTGAAAAACATAATAAACCTAAGAGCTAAATTTAAAATTTTATTTTCTCAATTATCTTTTAGATTCTAATCAAAAAATCACTAATGCTTTTTTAGGATCTAAAGACCAAGGAAAGACATTTTTAACACTTTAAAAGTTTAAACCACATCTACATTTGGTGCTTAAAAATCATTTTAGTTACATTGTTTTCATTTTTTTTTCAAAGTTCACAACTCAAACAAAGCCAAGGGGGATAAAATTTCACCTCACATTACACTTGGGTTTTTAAAAATGAGCACAAAATTATACTTAATGCTCTTAAGATCTTGATTGTTTATCATTTTACTTATTTGTATTTTTTGAAAAATTGACATGCCGTATGCTTTCCCCTATCCCTTTTAGGTAACTCAGGTGACAAAAAATGCTTTATATTTTTTTTTCACTTATTTAAAGAATAGAAGGAATTTTTATAAGACACTTCCCAATATCTAAATTATTTGGGTGATCCTAAAATGATCTTAATCCTTCTATCTTTACTTTCTTACATCTTAGCTTGTGGGCAGGAGTTCATAGCCTCCCCATAGTTCTTTAGGGAAGCTTTGACCTAAGAATCCATCTCCTAACATTATTTCAACCCTAATCCATTTTGGGTATATAAATCAGGGTATAAATATCGTGATTGCTATGAATTTGAGTGATTAGCATCTTTGATCATAATAAAAACCCAAATCAGGTTTAACTAATCAGAGGATTCCACTATGAAATACACTGATGGAATCTCTATGAAAAATAATATACCCTTGCATAGTAAGTTAATTGGTATGAACACAATTGACGTGATTGTATATCTAGTATTAACCACACTTGGGACCATCTAGATGCATGAAAATTGTAATTTTAGACAAACCCTATTTGTTGTGGAAATATTTTCAATGCAGGGTAAGTAACCTGAATTTCTATGTCATTGTATGAACTTTTGAGAGAAGAGGGGGCCTAAAAACCATAATTTCCATGTGCATCTAAATTTTTGGATTAATAAATAATATTTCCTCTTAAGAGCAAGTATATAGATAAAATTTGACAATATGAAGCCACTTTGTTAGTTTTTAGGATTAGGAAGATACACTTAGGTGTTTTTATTTTCAATTTTTACTTGCATTGTTTTGGGTCAAAATTGTTTGTGTCACACAAAACAAGTCATGTTTATACACCCACTTTTTGCTTATATAGGTGTTATGTCATCTATTTGACACCACACTTTGCCATAATCTTGTGGCAAACCTTTCATGTATGTGTGTCACTTGTTTAAAAGGGGCATCGTTATGTTTCCCATTTCATTCCAAGTCTTCACCTTCAAGTTTTTGAAAAAAAACTTTATGTCTTATCTTTTGAGTGAGGTAGCATCATTACACTGCTCACATTATTTTAAAGACCATATCCTTGTGTCTTATCAATTTCAAAACCACGTGTGCCTTTTTGGTTTATGCTTAGTACTATTATGCCATTCATTTTTGCCTAGAATGTCATCCATTTGAGGAAACTAAGCCTCCTAAACCAAGTTCCAAATTGGTCTTATGAATTTCAAATTCAAACATTAATTGGTGTATGCCTATGCTCCATGTAATTTTGGCTTAGACATTTAGCTCTCACTTTTAGATTATGCAACTTGGACTAATTCCTTATTTGCCTTGGCAAATATTTTTGCCTAGATTTAGGAAGTGGTTTATCTTCCATGTGCCTCACATCTCTTTTGTTGCTTAGAACTAAGGTCTAAACTCTCTCTCCAAGTACAACATTAAGCATGATTAGTTTACATTTGAGTTTAACTCATCACCTAGGCTTGAATGTTTTACTCCTCGTCCTTATTTTTTGTCTGCTTGGAATTAATTTTCCCAATTAGTTTTATGCATATACCTAAAATCCAATGTCTTTTTCCAAAGGTAAGGTTTGTGTTTGAATTTTAATGCCTAGTTTGAGTCCTAGTGTTTCAAATTGTTAGATTAATCATTTTACCTTTTAGACCTAGTTGTTTTGAGTCTAGCTTTTGTTTTATGTTTCCAAAATAGCTAGCAAATTCCCATTTATTTGTTTGATTATTTTATGATCCAAAGTTCAAAATTTTATATTTTTTAGATAGTAATAAATTTAATATTATGTTTTACTTATGATAACTAGTTGGTTCATGGTAATGTCAGTTGTATCTCGTAACCACTCCAGGAAGAGCTTATAAAGCTTTTCACCTCTCTTTGTAAATATCATTTTTTGAGAATAATACATTACCAGTTTTGTGAATATATTTATCCAAAAAAAAAAATTATTCATAGTGTATTCATTTTTTTGGGCCATTAGTGGTATTAGAGTCAGATAAAAAGAAGCAAAGGTGAAAGACACATTCAATGAAAACAAATTCCAGATAATTAATAAGGTATGATTTTGGTCAACGTTTGAATTAAAATCAATATTTAACATTATGTTTATCATATCCTTTGAATACATATTTACTAAAATAACCTTGAGAATTGGTTTTGTATGACCATTGCTTAGAGAAGCATAAAAAACAATCAGGAGTCTCCATTTAAATCATTGAAGAAGCTTACTATTTGATCCAAAAACCTAAATTTCTGCCCAAAATTGTCAAATCATCCATTTGTATGGATTTATGAAATGAAAAAATCCTTGTGAAAATGTGTTACATCCTCCATAATCTTTTGGAATCATTTTGTTGAGTTTTTCTGAGTAAATTTGTTGTTTTTATTTCCTTAAATGTTAGAAAACTCATCTAAATTTCCCTAATAAGCTTCTAATTTTTTTTCCTAAGTTGTACTACCAAATTTCTTATATGTAAAACCTCAAAAATGTCCAAGATACTAAAAATATCATTTTAATGCATCAAAATAACTTCTAAAAGTCTAAAATAGGTAAAAATCTATTTTTGTGCAGCTTTGTACAAAATTATGTGGCCTTGTATGGAAGAATTTAGATCTAGAAATCTTTGAGATTAGCCATGGCATCCTATCCCTCATAATGGCATTGGAAATTTGTAGGAAAATAAATATTTCACTTTGAAAATGTTTTCTCATATAGTTTGATCCAAAATTAGGGTTTGGGGGTCCCACAATTAAACAAGCTTTTTTTCAAAATCTTTTTCACGGATGAAATATATTTTTACAAGGAAAAGTAATTTTTTTAGTTTAAATATAAAAATATCTCTTCATAACTTGTAAATCCTTTTGGAACACTTAGAAAGGATTATTTAATGTAAAGCTTTGAAGTTAGAAAGTCAAGGGTTGAAATCTTCTATTTTGGACAACCTTGCTATGGTATATGCCTTTTTTGAAGGAATATTATTCTTTGAGAATATTTTTTGATACATTGCATGCATGCCTTGAAATTTTTAAAGGGCATACATATTTTAAAAACATGAATTATAGTGGAATAAAAATATTAGATGTTTGATTTTTGGTAAAATAAAGATGAAATTGGTGAAATAAGATTGAATTTTGATGATGTAAGGGTGTAAAAGAGTTATAAAGAGTAATTTTTTGAAAAGTTATAGGATTATTTATAAATTAGAAGTTATTTTTGAAGGTAAAGTCAAAACCTCAAAATAGTATTCCATTTTCTTTTTTTGACTTTTTTTTTGCATCAAGGCTAAAATTGTCAGTCTCATATCTAAAAATGGTAAATTGTCACCTAAAAACTACAAAGAATATAGTAGAAACATGGAAAATACTCTCATATTTAATGATTTGTGGGAAATCACTAGAAAGAAACCACACTGCCAACTGAAATTGTGAAGTTGATTGAGTACTAGAAATGTGATAAGCATGCACTCATACTTTTAAAATCATTTTTTGATAAGCAGGTTATCATTCACATTTAGGTAATTAAAATTGGTGCATGTAAAGTATGGAAAACATTAAGAGATTTGTATGACAAGAAACCTTCATATAAGAATATTGACCTTCTTCTGCAACTTTTGAACAATAAACTAGTAGATGATGAAGATGTCTCTAAATATATTTCATGCATGAAAACTCTAAAACAAGAGTATTTTACTACAAGGGGAAAAATTGATGATGATATGTTGATTTCTATCACATTGAATGGGCTTAATTCTACATACACCATTTTTTTTAAATGTTACAACTTAGTGATAAACTTAATGGTGCTACATTTGACTCTATTTGTGAGTTATTAAATCAGCATGAGAGACAGTTTGTAAGGAAGAAAAGTACACCTACTGAAGAGGATCACTATACAAATAATAGGTCCTATGACAGAGATTATCATCATGTATAATGATAGTTTTATAAGCACTCTCTAGAATACTCTTTGAGTCATTCTCTGAGGCACTCTCCAAACCATTCTAAATAGTCTCCATAGCATTCACATTGACACTCTCCAGGGTCTTCCAAACATAGGCATCACCACAAGCACTCTTCTCATAGTTATTCTAGTGATTCAGGTTCTTCTAGATCTCATAAACACAAGAAATAACCTAGATGTTTCAAATGTGGTGGTATTGGACATCTAGCATATGTATGTCCTCAATGACCCCATTCTCTATGTAAAAAGAAAGTTGAAACAAATTATGTGGATCATTATAGTGGAAAATATTCTAGTTACTCTAATTATTTAGGGTATTCTAACACTTTATCTAATCAAGATATGTCCCTCACAGTTGAGGTCTATGGTCTTGATGGACCTGACAACATATTCTGAGTGATCAGTGACTAAAGATTGAAGGATTAGGTGGAGACTAGAGGACTATTCCCTTCTCTAGTTAGCTATTCACTCAGATTTTAGGATCATGCTTGAATAGTAAGTTTGATATCATTGGTTTTATTTATACATTTTTTTCTAGTTTTTCTTTCTCTCATTTTCTTTTCATGACATGGAGAAAGTAGTGTTTATTTTATTTTATCTCTCAATGCATAGTTTCTCACCTCTTGCTTGATAAAAAAGAAAATATTACATTTGTTGATCTTCAATCAGTAATCTATGATAATACAAGTTGACAGGGGTTAATATCACCTTGAATGTTGAGCAAAGGTCATCAGTGTTTATTAGACATCAAGGAGATGTGCCATACATTGTATTAGGTTTGTCACTTCGATGGGTTCATGTGTGGGACCTTATGTGCATCGATGTAGTTAGACAAGCTTTGATCGGGTTCTACTATAGTATGGTATGATGATCATAGGGGATAAGTAAGCTTAGACTGTGTTCATCAGCCTTTTATGTCACAACTCATAGGGTGGGCTTTTATATAGAGTGGCATTGATTTTGATCAGTATCAAGACGTACAATACACCAATTTCAATTGTAATAGAGATTCTTTGATGACTTCAGAGTCATTGCTCCAAATCTTTTCTATACCCCTTTAGATCAAAAGAGAGTTTGTTGGATTGTTTTAAGATCTAAAGTTCATTATTTTATGTTTTTTATATAGTAATATCTTTAATATTATGTTTTTTTATGATAACTAGTTAGTTCATGGGAATGTCGGTTGTATCTAGTAACCACTCCATGAAAATCTTATAAATATTTTCAAATCTCTTTGTAGATATCATTTTACAAGAATACTACATTACCATTTTAATGAATATATTTATCTATAATGTAATTTATTCATAGTGTATTCATTTTTTTGGGCCATCATTGTTTTTAGACCTAGTGTGTTTTAATTCTAGATTTTGTATCGTATTTCTAAAATACCTAGCATTTAACCTCTTGTTTTATACCTAGTCTACTTTGATCCTAGGTTTTTTGTTTTTTTCCTAAAGACCTAGTAACCTTTTCCATTTTTTAAACCTATAGTAGAGTTATTTGAAACACTTTTTACTAATATTGGTATTCAGATTTGTATTTTCACTTGACCATTTGTGTGAGGCATTTGATGTTAGACCTTAATGACATTTTGGACTAAGTTTATCATTGACCTTTTTGGATAACAACTCCATTCCTAGACCAAGTGTACCTTTTAAGACCAAGTTTACCATTTGGACCATTTTCCATTTAGACCTCATTTTAAAGATTTTATAAACTCTAGGCCTTTTTGTTAAAATGTTAGTCATTGATTTGGGTATGTCTCATTACACTCATAGTGGATCCATGTACAATCTAGGCTATTATAGTGTGGTCATAAATGATAACTTTGTTCAAGACCCATAGGGTAATTATTTAGTTTATGAGACAAACCCCTATCCTCCTTATAGCACTCAATATGTGGAACAAATTAAAAATTCATTAGTGCATTACTTGGTTAACACACCTCTATATTCAGAATAAGACCAAGAGTAAATAATGTAATATCTTACTAGTGTGCAATTGATTATGCAACAAGTTTAACAATAACCATATTATGTTACTATGCCATCAGCATATGACCCATACTTGTTTGATTGTCACTTGATTGAAAACAAGGATGAAGTTCTATTCAGATTCATGAAAGTAGGGTTAAAGTTTCTAGTAGACTTCCCCCATGAAAACCTACCTAGTCTAGTTAGACTACCTATAAACATGTTTTATACCCAAATTGTTGAATAGGAATCTACTAGTTACCCTCAAGCATTCATGTTGATGTCACACCAAGATCTAAATATGTTTTAAAGAGGAAATGGACCCATGGAGGACCAATTCACACAAATGCAACAAGCATATCAAGCCTATATGAACCTAACATGTAATTTTAATTCCATGGCCATGTCAAATGTTCCACACATAGAGTTAAATCCTTCAATAGAAGTGTTAATTGATTTGATAGGTCAAGCTAATTATGGTGTAGACTCATTTTCCCAAAGTAATTCATTAGGGTACATGATGAATGTCCCACTTATTAAATATTTTACTATGTCCTTTATGTAGAAAAATGTGCCAAATAAATTTGATAACACAAAAGTGTCATCCAATCCAAGATAAAGTGGTTTAAATTCACCAACTAATAGTCCAAAATAATAAGTGCCTTTAGTTAGTCCCATGAGTGGTTCATAGTAATAAGGGGTAGGAACTCCTACTTCCCAACTATATTAGGTTACTTCTAATCCTCAACCAACTACTTCTTCAAGCACTCAACAACAAAGAGTGAGTAACCAAGTGCCAACCAATACTTTGCCTTAACAACAAGTGATAAATGATATCCCACTTCAAAAGGTTGTGACTAATATTCCATGACAATAGATAAAGTTTAATTTACCACCATAGCAAAGGCATAACACTATGTCACCTCAATAAGGAGAAACAAATGTTCCACCTTAATGGGTAGTGATAAATGTATCTCAACAGTCATAGACCAATATGCCTCTATAATCATAAACATTGTCTAATCAACAACGTATTTTTATTGGTCAAAGACAAATGCAAAACATCAAACAAACATCTATTTCACAATAGGTTTTTTCACAACAAAGAGTTACCACTATCCAATAAGTACCAATTAGGCAACAATTGAATTTTACTCTGCATGTGCCACAAATTCAAAGATAGGGCCTTGTTCCACAACAAGTTACCTTTATTTAGCCAGGTTTGACTAGTCACCAAAAAGTCCCTACTCAACCTCAATAGGTATAGTATAGTTCATAAAGACATATCCTTCCATCTTAGCCAAAATTCCATCAAACCCAAGGCCATATACCAAATCAAAACCAAAATATCAATCAACAGTGTGTGCAATTTCAACAACTACATCCCAATCCATGGATGCATATTCCTGGGTGGTTCACCCATCAAACCAACATTTTATAGCAAACCATACCTTCATTATACCCTGGTCAAGGTAATCCACCTTTAACCTCCTAACCAACACCTTAGCCAAATGTATCATCCAATTTATTGGCCCAAGAAATATAATAAATGAATGATGTGATTTCCATAATTCAAGCAAAAAAATAGACCAATAAATTCAAGTTAGATGATGTGTGTTCATACTCATTTCACATTTGGTATCTTCATATACCATTTCCTCTAGGTTATGAACCACCAAAATTTAACAAGTATAAAGGTAAAGGAGAACCTAAGGCCCATTTGATAGAGTTTTTTTATCACTTGCCAACTAGTGGCTTATAGTAACATTTACCTACTCCTTTTTTCCTCAAAGTCTAGTTGGACAAGCTTGGAGTGGTTCCTCAAGTTGAAAAAAAATTAGTATCTAATTTTGATAATCTCTTAAATCATTTTTTACAACACTTCTCATATAATATCAAGCATGAGATTTCATTATTATATTTGACTCAGGCCAAGCAAAAATTTGGTGAAAGCTTTGCCAGCTACCTAGAGTGATTGAGAGAATTTACTAGCTGCTTCACCCACATTTTACCAGATAAATAATTAGTTGATGTGTTTACTAAAAATTTGCATAATGAGATATCCTATAATCTGGAGCTTCAGTGTGCACATACATTCAAATAGATTATTGAGAAAATATTATAGATTGAAAAGTCCTTTTTAATAGAGGGATTGTCAAGTTGACCTTCTCAAATAAAAATTAGAACAAAAACAAAGACATAGTCTTAAGTCATAATCTTAACCAAGTCTAAGTGCCAACATCTACACCATCTCAAACTAGCAACTATGAGAAATAAAAACAATACAACTATAAAAAGAACATTGTTGGCAATGGAGTAACTAAGTCATGTCATGTCTAAATGGTGAAAACACCATCTATTCAACCTATGCCATAAATGTATATTGTTCTTAATAAACAACTTAATCATCAAGCATAGCCTACATAATAACCTAGACTAGCTCCTCAAACTCATCAACCACTACCTTTGTAAACCCCTCCTTTAAGAAGAATACCCACTCCTAGAGTCTTAAATGACCTTGGTGAGACCATTGAAGTAGTTTTTTGTAGGCCAACTATGCCCAACATGATTAATTGACCAATCCCAAAACACTATCTTGAGGGCATACCATATTCAAACTAGTATAGAGAGAATGAGTTTTGTGAATACTATCAGGTTCATAGACATTACATACATCATTATGTGCATTTGAAGAAACTCATTGAAAATATGTTGTAAAATAGGGATATTACATTGGATGATAGAGCATCCACATCTAATCAAAATTTGGATATCTACCAAAATCTTTTTCCATAAAATAAAAATAACACTAAAAATCAACAACAATAATGAAGACCACTATAATATAAATATTGGCAACAACAACATCAAAATCAGCTGCAACAATAATTCCAATCAAATTTGAGGAACTAAGGACAAAATGACCCCAATAACCAATAAACTTACCATGTAGTTACACATGACTACATTAAATTTGTAGGTGATATCGTAGGATGTCACATTTCTAGTATTACCATTAATCCTAGAATAAGTGCCAATAGATTAGAACCATTTCCTAATAATTCCAATCAATCTACATATGCCAATAATCCTTCCTTGACCTAAGACCACAACCAATTACAATAGCAACTATGGATTAATGTTTTAGGACCATATACAAATAAATCATCATTCCCCATAACAATAACCAAGTACACCAAAAATTAAGGCTTATCCTATCTAGCCCATCTCTATCATCATTAGGTTATATTTGTGTTGTATCCAATCTAGATTATGCAATCACAACTCATTAGTGTAACATTACCATATCAAGCCCATAACCTCTTGCCAATGACCTTATCCAGTTTACTATGTTAGTTAATAGTAATCTATTTACCATTATTAAGGAAAAGATGTACAATATTATAGAATAAATTTAGAATAAACCCACACAAATTTCCATCTTGGATTTGTTTCTTACATCTACTATCCACAAAAATATCCTAACATAACTCCTACGCAAATCCCAAATTCCAAATGACATAACCCCAAACAAATTCCAAGCTTTGGTTGGACACCTAGCCCTAGGCCAATAGTTGACCTTCGACCAAAGTGATATGTCATCCCTTGGCCCTCTCCATAACAACCCATTATACATTAAAGTTGTCATTACATGGAACAAAGTCAAATGTGTCCTCATAGATAATGGATTGAGCCTAATATTTTATCTTTAAAGCTCTATTGATCAAATTTCACCCTACCTGTCAAATTGGGGCACCTATATGTAAAAACTTGAGTTTTAGGTGTTTTATGGGGTATAATATTATGTCATAAGATGTATTGTATGTCTTTTTATGTTATTACATATCATATTAGCCTTGGTCAATTAGTCGTTTAGTCCATTTATTATTTTAAGTCATTTTAGGGGTCATAAATGGACATTAAATGAATCGTACAGCCTCCTATGGAAATGTGAAGGTTCCAAAAGGTGATTTCATACCCCATGTGTCCTCATATGTCTTAATCAACTATTGGTAATTTAAAGTGGTAGGTTATTCAAAAAAAATGGTAGTTTTCTTAGAAAAAGAGAATAGTTTGGCATTTGTACGGCCCATGGGGAAGTGTGCCACATGGGAGAAGGTCATGAAATGACTGTTTATATTACTTAGATCCATCTCAGTGCTTTATATACTTTGGAAGTTCTAAAAAAGGCCCAAAATTTTTTTGCCCCTTTTTCACCCTTATAGACATATAAAACCAATCTTCTAGTTTGTACTTAGTATGGCCAATAGGGGATGTTTCAGATCAAACACCTTAGGAGGTAAAATTTAAATTAGAGAGATCAATTTCCATAACAAGTATTTGAATAATGGTGGCATGTGCTTTATGAACCATCCTCGTGAAGTTGACTATGTTTTTCTGCTTACCAATCTATGCAGCCTATAGGTTTTACTTTGGTTTGGAAATTTTCATATAATTTAGCTACTAATATTGGCTCCAGATGATGTTGAGTCTCTTCTCTAATTATCTCCAAGATTTTTTTCATATTTCATTATTTTTTGATATGCAAATCATCTTAAGTTGCAGGAGGATGCACTATTTTATGTTACAGGTAGTTTTTTCACCATTTTTAGATCTTCATGCTTGACAATGATTTTAGAGGGTTAAGATAGATTGATTTTCATGTTTTAAATAACATATTATTTCCATTTTATTTATCAATATCATTTTCCAAACAATGTTCCATGGGTGGATTCATAGGATACCATACTTTAAACCTACTCTATGGCTGTCATGTAAAATCAGCCATGATGGTTGAGCTCTGACCACATTGTAAAGGAAAAAATGAAGGTTCCAAATATGTGAGATACATTATAGAAACATGAGTTAGTTTGGTTATTTTTTTAGTGATATATAGAACACTTTGGTATTCATATGCAAAATTTACATACTATCTGCCATTATTGTGCACCTACAGTTACTTGGAAGAGAATACCACATTGGATTAAAGGTTTTGAGACCTGTTTCAAGATTCCCATGGTGATAAATATGGGATTGGAAGAGAATATAAGGGAATAAGAGTGATCATGATCATACATCATATAATTTTTGGAATATTTCTATAATGTCTGCCTATACATGACAATGATAACCTATAGGTGATATCGATAGAGGACTGAGGTACTCAATGAAGTGTTAAAACATATATAATAAAACCCTCCTTGAAGTCTTGGTATGTGTTTTGATCATGGAAGATATACTTGAAAGGATAAATAGATAAATGAAAGGGTAAACATCTTAGAGGAGGTAGATGACTAAGTTTAAGGAGTTTATCCCTAAAATGTGAAAATAGAGGTCTAAGGGGTTTTGTGAATATCCTATAACATGTTTGAAAACATTTATAAATAATATAAATAGGTATATGTTATAACTCATAGAAAATAGAGGAACAATGCCAAGGATGGAGGTCAAAAATTTAAGATAAGATAGAAGTTAGAGCCTCAAAGTTGCCCTTAAAAGCACTAAAAACTTACACTAATATCTACAAGGTTTGAGTTTTGAATGACTTTGACATCCTAGGGTTGAAAAAAACATATTTTCATGGCTAGAATGTTCCCATTTATTGAATAGTGTGAAAATAGGCATGAAGGTCACTAGTATGATGTTGATGCATAGTTTGAAAGCTTCATGGACACCTACAAGTATCCCCTC
The DNA here is from genome assembly GCA_037957365.1 of Torreya grandis. Lineage (NCBI taxonomy): Eukaryota > Viridiplantae > Streptophyta > Pinopsida > Cupressales > Taxaceae > Torreya > Torreya grandis. Next base: position 1,649,096 of record JARHVA010003524.1, read on the forward strand.
ATAAAAAAATGTTCACCTATAGCAGAATAGGCAAAAGGTGACCTAAATTAAGTGTCTTGGTGGTGTTTTAGCCTATCCAAGGTGAATTCAGGTATTATCAAGGGTTAGTTGATTTTTAAGCTTCAAGGAAGGGCTTAAAACACCATGACTAAGGTCCAAATAGATAAATGCATACCTACAGGAATTAATAGAGCAGGGTATCATAGTTAAGAGAGTTTACAGTTTGTGAGCTTAAGGTGGAGGTAAAAGATACAAATAAAATTTAAATGATGAAATTTACATATGAACACCTCCATAAATATCATTATGACCTCTATAAACCCTTTTCAATGTTAAATAATCTTATATAGACTTATTAAAGTCAATATGCACCTACAGCCAAGTGTTGATTGTTAGAAGCAGCAAGCATGGAGTATGTTTAGGTGTTGATAAAGTATGAATATGAAGAAAATAAACATAAAATAATGATAAATGACCCTAAATGAAGCATGTAAAGTTTTTATACAGTGTTCTCAAGCCTAAAACATGCAAGCATGTACCTGTAGGTGCCCTTCCAAGTAAAGCACAGTCAAATGTACTCAATCCAAGCCAACTAAGGAGAGGTGTAAACAATGAAAAGTTAGAGAGGGTCCAAATGTATTACATGATTATAATAGGAATATAAAACATAAAATTACACCCTCATTATATTAAAACAAGTAAAGGAAAGACCTTGAATGTGCATACTCAGTCCACATCAAAACACTATGCATAGTGCTCTTTTGCACAAATCTATTTTGGAGCTTGAGAGATTTGGAGGGTAAATTGACCTAGAAAAGGGTTGAAACTTTATATGGAGTGTTTATAAAACTTGTATATTCCCTTATAATACTTGGTTATTCTTGGAAAGTAGGGGAAGTGCCCTCTATTTTGTCTCAGATAGAGAGCACTTCTCTTATGAGCAAAACCTACATTCTTGACAAGAGGTGATAAAAATATGACCAAGAGGTTGAGTGGATCCTTCTAGAAGGTGTATTAAGATGTATAACATATAATAAAATATTAATAACCAAACAAGAAAGGGTGAATATCAACATAATAGTCCAAACAACAAGAGTTGTAGTTAGGCCTATATGTCATTTTCAGGCATAAAGACCAAATATGAGATCATTTTTGCTTCTAGCCCTAAGTGATCTTTAAAAATAATTGTACTATGTATTTGGGATCACATTATATGTATATGAGCTATTTTAATACATGGAAATTAATCAAAAAACCCATTTTGGGCTTTAAGGTGCAAATAGGTTATTAGGCATGGTGAGGCCTAAAAGCCAAAGAGGAGGTCATTTTCAATTCTAACATGAAGTAATCATCTCAATGGGTTGCATCTTGTTTATAGGGTTACTTAAAATTTATATAAGCTTCAAACTTGCAAAGGAAACACAAGGAGGTCATCTTTTGGCTCAAAGGTAGCATTAGGCCTATTTAAAGCAAGGGAAGTGCTCAATAGGCTAAGTTAAAGTACTCATATCTTGTTGGAGGATTTGCATTGAAGCTGAATTAGTTTGGAGAAGCTATTAGGGGTCTTCAAAACCACATTAGTGGAAATTTTTAGCAACTTCAATGTCAAAACTTTATGAACAAACCTTAAGTTAAAAAATAGGCTTAAAGCCCTTGCAAACCCTCAGTCAAAACCTAATAGATAAAATGAGGATGATAAGCTTATCTAATGTCCTATTTTGATCATAAAATTTATTCAACCTTGCATAGGACTCTCTCAGGATCCTCCCCACCTTTTTGAGTTGTACAAAATTGTACATATAGGGTATAATATAGGGTACTTTTGACTATTTTATGTGATTTTTAGGTTCTAGAAAGAGTTTAAATATGAAATAAAGTTTGAGGGGAATTTTTGGACTTATTATAACTCCTTATGGTAATTTCATTCCTTTTAAAGACTCCTAAATGTGCAAACAATAGCTCTTATTTCTGCCTGTCAAAGCTGGCATAGTGACCAAGCTAGTGAGAAGGGTGGAAAACTTTAAGTGGGTGGATTTTTAAGGTGTCCCTAATGATTATAAATCCATGGAAGATCTTTAAATGTGTCATCCACTCCATTTTAGATATTTTCATGGGAAATTTAATCCAAATTTTAATCCAAGTGTGCAAGGTGTGGGAAAGAGGAGTTTTTTGGACTATAGATGGTGATAGCTCATTTTGGGAAGATTCCAGATGACCAGGACTACAAAAAATGCATGAGAAATCATGTTTAAAATCCTTCCCATTAATTATAATCATTATACATATCCCTAATTAGTTTTGGTATGTTTAAACAAGTCCAAATCATGAAGGTAATTTTCTAAGCTAGAATGAAAACTTTCATGCCACTTTGCAAGAGTTTCATGACTTGGATGGCCACTTGTCTCTTATAATCTTGCATGGTTCATCCCACATCCTATTCCCATGCATAATTACTACATTTATCAGCTTGAAAAGTGTCCTTGTGACACTTGGACTTCTATCTTCTCTCTCTCTCTCTCAAGTTCTATAAAAACTAGCCATTTTGGCCATTGTAACTCATGCTCCACTTGAGTATGGTGAAGCTCTACTCATTTACATACCATTTGATCAATAAAAATACTAATTTTTACCTCTTCATTACTACTCATATTGTGTTTTTCTTAGATGATTAATCTTTCTTAGTGATAACTATTATTTCCTTAGCATGTTGTCTCATTATTTCATCTTATTTGTAATTGGAAAGCTTCTTCTTATAGGGCATCTGAAGTGTTGTAGGAAGTGTTAAGTCTAGTGAGTTAGTCTATTTACTAGTGCCATTCAAGGCCTCTTGTCTAGTCCTCTTAGCCTAAACATTCATTGATAACCTCATAATGTAACATTGATGTGATAAGATGTAGATTCGAGAAGTGTATTTTTGGTTAGTCTCTTGGTTTCATGTGTAACATGCAATTAATTGGAATTCATCAACTTATTTAGTGTATCACATCCCATAGGATAGTTTGCTTTCATTTTTCTCTCTCTTTTTTCCCCTCAAATTTTAGGTTTAATAGTGATCCAAAGTGGTACATCAAGGAATAAATCCACATCTAGAGATTCACCTCATCCTTATGTTACCCACAAGCCTAGAGGTGTTTCAATTTTACCACTTGTATGAGGAGAGATTAACATATCCTCAAAGGGTATAAATCCAAGTGACAATAGTTTTTTAGCATGCCTGGTGGGACTCTTAGTTTAAGAGGTTGAAAGATTTTTGGTGTTGTCTTTCAATAATCAGCTTTTAGAGGCATCTATCAAAGCATTAATGGCAACTCCAAAGATACATCCACCGGTCAAATAGCCAAAGTTTCCTTTTGAGTATTGTTAGTAATATATTTCTTTGTTTTCTTACTTTCAATGAAGTTCCATGGTTGAATTTGGTGTTGAGTTTTGTTTTACACAATTTTTTGAGGTATATCAAGCCTATGGTAGTCCCTAGTAGCCTTGTTATGATTCTTACCATCTCAGATATGACCATTGTTAGCCCATTCATGAACTGTATCAACACTACAATCAACCTTATCCATATCTTGCTCCTAGTCAACCTAGTCACTTCTCTAATTAGTCCATTTCCACTTTCAAGTAAACTCTTTTGGGCTATGAGAGGTACATGTTAGATCTTGATACTCTAAGGGTATGTGGTCAATAGGTTCCTATTCATCTTATTCATAAGGTGAGAGATGCATTAGAACTAGTCAAAAGAGAGTGGACACCTATGGAGACTGCCAATTGGCAAAAGCTCACAAGAGAGATGCCAGATGTGAGTGGTTTGGTTTATTTCTTAGAGGATAGGCTAAGAATTCATGAAATATAGCCTCACCAAACCTACCATCCTTCATATCCACTTCCCCAATATTTTTATCATTCAAATTTGACCCCTACTCATGAGCCCAATCAAGCTTATCAAATTTATCCTTTTCCCAATCAGCTGGAAGAGAGAGTTCAAAAGAGAAACCTTATTTTTGAAGCTAATCTTGATAGTCACATTGAGTTATCTAATATGCATGTGTAGTAGTCCATGTCATCAACAAAATAAGCATAATCTAAGCCCTCATTTCCCTCTCTAATTACATCCCCACCTCAAAAATTGAACTCAAGATATGAAATTTTAATTTGGAGACAAGGTGGAGAGCCCAAGCTCAAGGAGATTCCAAGTTTTTTTAATACTTGATTCACTCATAAAAGTGAATCAAAACCTCAAAATAGACTCCTAATCCTAACATCCTAAGTTAGATTAAGATAGTAGAATCATGTGGAAAGAAAGAGGATAGAAGCATTGATAAGGAGTGTAATATTGAGAATGAATTTGATCCTTTGCAAGCCCATCCCACCCTTCCTCAAGATACCTCTTTTCTCCCATGCCAACCCTCTTGTAGTCCTCCTTCTCATAAAGATTCCTTTGAACTTTAGGAAAGACTTTTCCAAGAGAACCTAGCCAAATAAATTGAAGAGTTAGAGTCAAAGATGAAGTTGCTAAGTCAAGGTGTGATGGAAGGTTTAAACCAAAAAGAATATCCTATGCCTAAACACACCTCATCTAACCTCCCTTAAGAAAGTGTTCAAAATAAATCAGATGTGAATGAAGTGATTTTCAAGTGGAAGTAAGAAAACCAAGCCATTTTGTCCCAAGGTCTACCTCCCCTTCCTCAAGAACTCCCAAAATAATCCTCTACTATACATTCTCAATCTAATTTTGAGCCCTATGTTTGACCTCCACCAACTAGTTCCTCTTGTCATCATCCCATCAACCTTTACCTTGATGGACCTATGGTATGGTAAACTAAAGAAGAGCCTTTAGTTGAGGAAAATTCAAAACTCTTACTTGAAGAAAGTGTAGATCCTTGGAAGCCTCATAGGGATAGGTCATCAGATTTCAAGATGCCTATTATTACCATCACCAAAGAAGGAGAAGCAGATTGAATACCTTGCAGCCCTTGAGAAGAAATATCAGATTATGATGGTTGAGATACAATTTGAGAGCCATCAATAGGTCCTAAGTGTTGAAGAAGAGGTGAGTCCTTGTGTTGAGTCTTCTTGTTTGGTTGATGATGAATAATGTCTTCCTTGTGTCAAAGAGTAAATATTGGATGAATTCATTTTCTAAATAAGAGGATGATAAATCTTTTCTTTTTGTTACCCTTCATGATGTTGATCAAAGAGAATATGAGGACTTGTGGTAGTAGTTTGAAAACATTTGCAATGAGTTTGAGTCTCTCAAGGGGTCTAAATATTCTTTGGATCTGATTACAAGTTATGGTAAGATAGATGAAATTGTTTAAAATGTCATAGATGATAAAGAGAAAGTTTACCTTAGCTTTTTAAGGTCAAGACAAGCTTCTACTAACCTCAACATTCAAAAGATCAAGAAACTACTCCTCTTGAGATCATGCCTACAAAGAAGATGCAAGTTGATCATGAGATGAAGAGCGGGCAATAATATGAGGTATGTGTACAAGACTGAGAGGAATAATTTTACATTGGTGACTTATTTTAATATGATATAATTGAGATCATAGCAATTAAAGTTACAAAAAATAGGTTTGATCCATCAAGTGTTCGATCCAAAGAGCAACATGCTTGGCACCATGACTCATCTCATCAAGAAGGAGATGCATGAAACTTTCCTTTTGATCCTGAAAATGGAGGTATGCTTAATTTTTATTTGTATATAGTTGTTTGCTTCCTATTTTTCCTAAGTTCTTTGTGCACATGTGTGTCTTGTTAGTGTGCTTACGTTACTTTGTGTGTGTCCTTTATTTTATGTGGTTGAGGTAGTCAATTGGTCTTGTCTTAATAAAATCTTGTGGTCAATGGTCAAAGGTCTCCTTATTTTGTTTTAGAGTTTAGATGAATCCTTAATATAAATGGACTGATAAGGCTACTATTCTAGTTAGTATAGCAGGAATACTACCCCTATGAGTCACTAATTTGTTGACCAAATTTGATCCTATAGGTCAAATTAGGGAACCTATAGGTAAAAAATTGAGTTTTAGGTTTTTTTAGGTATAATATTATGTCATAGGATGTATTATATGTCTTTTTATTTTATTCCATATCATATTAGCCTTGGTCAATTAGTCTTTTAGTCCATTTATCATTTTGAGTCATTTTGGGGTTCATAAATGGAAATTTTAAATGATTTGTACAACATTTAAAAGAAATTTTAAGGTTATAAAAGGTTATATAATACCCCATATGTCTTCATATGTCTTAATCAATTTTTGGTAACTGAAAAAGGTAGGTTCTTTAGAAGAAAGGGTAGTTTTCTTGGGAAAAAAGAAGAGTTTTGCACTTGTACGATCCATGGGGAAGTGTGCCATGTGGTACAAGGTCATGAAAGGAATATTAAGCTTCATTATATCCATATAAATTCTTGACACACTTTTTAATTACTAAAAAATTTCACAAAACCATTATATTCCTTTTTCCCCCTTCTAGACATACAGAACCAATCTTCAAGTTTGCACTTAGTGTGGCCAGCAAGGTAGGTTATAGATAAAATAATTTATGGAGGTGAAAATAAACTTATAGATATTAATTTACATAACAATAGTTTTAATAATGGTGTCTTTTGATTTATGAATCATCCTCATGAAGTTGACTATGTTTTTTTGTCTGCTAATCTGTGTACCCTATAGATTTTTATTTAGTTTGGGCATTTTCATATTATATAGCTATTATATTGGTTCCAAAGGATGTTTAGTATATTTTATAATTCTCTCCATATTTTTTTCATGTTTCATGGTGTTTTTATGTGCAAATTATCTTAAGTTGTAAGAGAATGCACTATGTTGTGTTATAGGTAGTTTTTTCACCATTTTTAGATCTTCGTGCTTGAAAATGACTTTAGAGGGTTGGGATAGCTTTATTTTAATGTTTTAAATTCTATATTAGTTCCATTTTATATCTCAATATCATTCTCTAAATAATATTCCATGGCTGTGGTCATAAGATACCATTCTTTCAATCTACTCTATGACTGTCACGTATAGTTAGCCATGATGGTTGAGCTCTGAACACATTGTAAAGGATAAATTAAAGGTTAAAAATATGTGACATACATTCTAGAAACATGAGTCAATTTTGTGATTTTTTAAGTGACAAATAAAACACCATGGTATTCATATGCAAAATTTCGATATTGTCTACCATTATTGTGTACCTACAGGTACTTGGAAGATAATACCACATTAGAGTAAAGGTTTTGAGACCTATTTCAATATTCCCATGGTGATAAACATGCATTGGAAGAGAATATAAGTGACTAAGAGTGATCATGATCATACATCATATAATGTTTGGAAGATTTCCATATTATCTACCTATACATGACAATGATCCCCTACAAGTGATGTTGACAGAAGACTGAGGTACTCAATGGAGTGTTAAAAAATATATAATAAAAACCTCCTTGAATTCTTGATAGGTGTTTTTATCATGTTAGATATACTTAAAAGGCTAAATGGACAAATGAAAGGTTAAACATCTTGAAGGAGGCAGATGACTGAGTTCAGGGAGTTTATCCCTAAAATGTGAAAATAGAGGTCCAAGGGGTTTTGTTAATATCTTATAACACATTTAAACATACTTATAAATCACCTAAATAGGTATATCTTGTAACCATTATCATATATAATAACCATGCCAAGGATGGAGGTTAGAAAGGGAATAGAATATTAGAGTTTGGAGCCTCAAAGTTGCCCTTAAAAGCACTAAAAACCTACACTAATATCTACAGGTTTTGAGTTTTGAAAGAATTTAAAATCCTAGGGTTGCAAAAAAAACATATTCTCATGGTTAGAATGTTCCCATTGATTGAATAGTGTTCAAATAGGTATGACGGTCACTATTATGATGTTAATGCATAGTTTGAAAGCTTCATGGACACCTACAGGTGTCCCCTCATATAAAAATGTTAGGTGATTTTTAATCTTCAAATAAGGTCATAAAACGGCATAACTAAGGTCCAAATAGATAAATGCATACCTACATGAATTAAAAGAGCAGGGTATCACAGTTAAGAGAGAGTTTACAGATTCTGAGCTTAAGGTGGAGGTAAAAGATAAAAGTAAAGTTTTAATTATGAAATGAACCTATGAACACCTCCATAAATATAATTATGACATCCATAAACCCTTGGAAATGTGAAATAAACTTATATAGACCTCTTAAAGTCAATATGTACTTATAGCCAAGTGTTGACTGTTACAAGCAGCAATCATGAAGGAGTATGTATAGGTGTTGATAAATCATGAAGATGAAGAAAATAAACATAAAATAATTGAAAATTACCCTAAGGTAAGTATGGTAAGTTTATATACTCTATTATCAATCCTAAAACATGTAAGCATGCACTTATAGGTGCCCTTCCAAGCGAACACAATCAAATAGTACTTAGTCTAGCCCAACTAAGGAGAGGTGTAAATAATACAAAGTTAGAGAGGGTAAAAATGGATTAAATTATTATAATATGGATATAAAACATAAAATTACACCCTCATTATATGAAAACAAGCAAATGAAATACCTTGAACATGCATACTCAGTCCACATCAAAACATTGTGCACAGTGCTCTTTTGCACATATCTTTTTTGGAGCTTGAGAGATTTGGAGGGTCAATTGACCTAGACAAGGGCTAAATTATTTTTTAGAGTGTCTCTAAAAATTTTATAGGCCAATAAAATACGTTTTTATTCTATGAAAATATGGAAAGGGCCCTTTGTTTTGTCTCAGATAGAGGACACTTCCCTTATGAGCAAAACTTGCATTCTTAACAAGATGTGATAAAAATAAGACCAAGAAGTTGTGTGGATATTTATATAAGGTGTATTAATATGTATAACATATAATAAAATATTAATAACCAAACAAGAAAGGTTGAATCTTAATAGAATAGTCCAAACTATAAGGGTTGCAGTTAGGCTTATAGGGCATTTTGCATAAAGGCCAAATGTGAGATCATTTTCACTTCTATCGCTAAGTGAGATTTAAAAATGATTTTAACATGTCTTTAGGATAAAATTATACATATATTAGCTATTTTAATATAGGTAAAGACATCAAAAAACCATTTTTGGCTTTAAGGTACAGATAGGCTATTAGGCATGGTGAGGCCTAGAAGCCAAAGAGGAGGTCATTTTCAATTATAACATGAATTAAGAATCTAAATGGGCTTGATAATGTTTATAGGATCACTTCAGATTTGTAAAATCCTCAAAATTGTAGAGGAAACACAAAGAGGTCATATTTTGGCTCAAAGGTAGCATAGGCCTATGTAAAGCAAGGGAAGAGCTCGATAGGCTAAGTTGAAGTTCTCATATCTTATTAAAGGATTTAAATGGAGGAATAAGAATTTTGGTTAATTTATTAGGGGTCCTCAACAACACATTAGTGGAATTTATCTACAATTTAAATTTCATAACTTTATGAACAAACCTTAAGAGCAAAAATAGGCCTAAAACCCTTGCAAACACTCAATCAAGACCTGATGGAGAAAATAAGGAAGGGAAGATGATATAATGGCCTAGTTTAATCATTAAATTTATTTTACCTTGTATAATACTCTCTTAGGATAATCCCCACCCTTTTGAGTTGTACAAAATTATACAGATACAATACAAAATAGGGTACTTTTAACTATTTTATGTGTTTTACAGGTTCTAAAAGGAATCTAAAGATGAAATCAAGTTTTGGGGGAAGATCAGGAATTAATATAACTCATATGTCCATTTAATTCCTTATAATGACTCTTAATTGTGCAAACCATATCTCTCATCTCCACTATTCAAAGATGGCATAGTGACCAAGCTAGTGAGAAGGGTGGGAAACTTCAAGTGGATAGTTTTTTAAGGTGTCCCTAATGTTTATAAGGCCATATAGATATTGATATGTGTCATCCACTCCATTTTACATATTTTATTGTGAAACTAAAACCAAATTTGAGCCCAAGTGTGCAAGGTGTGGGAAAGAGGATTTTTTTAGATTACAACTGGTGATAGCTCATTTTGGGAAGATTCTAGATGACTGGGACTACAACTAATGCATGAGGAGTCATGTATAAAATCCTTACCCTTCATTCCAATAATTATACCTATCCCTAATTATTTTTGGGATGTTCAAATAGGTCTAAATCATGAAGGTAGTTTTCCAAGCTAGAATGAGAACTTTCGTGCCACTTTACAAGAGTTTAATGACTTGGATGTCCACTTGTCTCTTATAACTTTGCATGGTTCATCCCATATCCTATTCTCATGCATAATTAAATCCTTTTCTCAACTTGACTAGTGTCGTTGTGACACTTAGACTTCTCTCTCTCAAGTTCTATAAAAACTAGCCATTTTGGCCATTGTAACTCATGCTCCACTTGAGTATGGTGAATGCCTACTCATTTTCATACCATTTGATCAATAAGACTACTGATTTTTACCTCTTCATGACTGGTAATAGTATTTTTTTCTTGGATTATTGATCTTGCTTAGTGATAACTATGATTTCCTTAACATGTTGTCTCATTTTGTCATCCTATTTACAGTTGGAAAGATTCTTCTTAAAATGCATGTGAAGTATTATAGGAAGTGTCAAGGTTGAGTTATTTAATCTATTGATTAATTTAATTCAATGCCTCTTATCTAGTCCTCCTAACCTAAACATTTATCCATAACCTCATAGTGTAACATTGATGTAAGAAGATGTAGATTAGAGAAGTGTATGTTTGGTTAGTCTCTTAGTTTCATGTGTAACATGCAGTTAGTTGGAAGTCAACTTATTTAGTGTATCACCTCCCTTAGGATAGTTTGCTTTCAATTTTTTCTTTCCCATTTCCAACCAAATTTTAGGTGTATTAGTGTTCTAAAGTGGTACGTCAAGGGAGCTAGCCCTATCTAGAGATTCACCTCATCCTTAAGCTACCCACAAGCCTAGAGATGTTTTTTCCATTTTTCCACTTGGATGAGGATAGCTTAGGCATCTCCTCAAAGGGATAAAATCCAAGTGACAACAATATCATCAAGCATTTGAGATATACAATATCCAATTTATAGCTAGAAACTATTATTATCAAAGCCTATGATAATGAAGAATAGGAATCACAAGGAACTATAAGCTTGCTAGAAATTTTTGGGCCCTTGACCCATGATACACTTTGCCATGTTTTGGACCTATATCTATCATACAATTTAATTTTGGGTAGGCCATGGATATATGAAATTCATGTAATCCCTTTGAAATTGCACTAGTGTATTAAGTTCCCTCACTTAGGGATAAAGGTCACTATCCATGGAGATCTACATCCATATGAACATTACAAACATTAATAAGTTGAGTATGAAAGTTATAACTATTGCTTTGGCCTATACCTAGTATCCAAGAAGGATAAATACAAAGAGATACTTGTCAAATTTCTATAGGCCAATTGCATATACCCAAATAACCTTGCCTCATCTTCACATACTCCTCCTCTTCAAATATCCAATCAATTTACCATCTAAAAAAATGGTACAGGAGAGTATTTGACTCATGACACATTCCAAATTGACAAGATTCCATAGAACCCCAAGTCTTATGGAAGACCTAGAACTCAGCCACCTTGCATGGAATGGTGATGAAAGGGAAAAGGCAAGCTTCATAACCTAGTACCTATAACTTTCACAATGTCCACTTGCCAAGAAGAGGACCCACTAGCCAATGATGATTCCTAGTTATATAAAGACAAATTGGTCGATTTCTACAAAACTACCAATTATCCTATCCCCAACAGAATCATGGATAACCAAGCCTATAAAGGAGGAGGTCTAGGGGAAAACTAGAAAGTTACTCTTGGGCCCACTTCTATGAGTAGATATAAAGGAACTTATGGTCTCATATTTAAACTAACTAGGGGTGAACTCACATATCTTATTCATGTTCTAATTCTAATAACTAGTGATGATGATGTCGATAGTGAAGCAAAGTCTGATCATAAAATTTGTAAATACCTTACCAATACCAACCTGTTTGACCCATAATTCATGTCTACCATTACCTCATTAACTAACATTCCAAATTTCCCTATTATCATCCTCAACTTATAGATTGGGACCAATAAAAATCCATAGAGCCTATCGATGAGTTTGAGAATGATGAGGCCTTTTGTGATTTTCTAGACCTATGAGATAATGTTCTATTGGGAGACCATAAACAAGGGTTCCCTATCAAACTAGATCTTGTAGCCTATTTTTGAGAAAGGGTGAACACCCTTAGCCAAAAACAAAAGAATAAAAAATTGAGTTCCTAAAGTGAAAACCGCTTTGAGGCACTTTTGGACTAGGGTAAAAGTAAAGAGAAAGGCTAGTCTTTTGGTGAGAACCTATTTTAGGTGCCATTAGATGGGGATGTTCACTTTTATTTGAATGAATCTCAAGATACCACTAATTATGAACTTGCTTTTGCGTCTGAGTTCAATTTGATAGAACAACATGCCTTTGATTGAATCACCCAAGAGTTTCCTATAGTATTTGTAACATGGACATCATTACCATTGGGAAATTCAAATTCATCTTGTTTAGGAGAGCTTGAAGAAATAGTCCAATCAAAGGAATTTTTCCATTGTATGCAAATTCACATCCTTTCCAACCATTTTGGAGGATTTCTTAACTCTCCTAGTGGAATATACTATGTAAGTCAACATCGAGACTCTAGATGATCCAAAATGGATCAAATTAAACACGTCCATCACTAAAGAAGGTTGTGAAATTTTTATATACCTTATGAGGGAATTTGTTGACATATTTTCTTGGGCCTATTTAGACATGCCAAGTTTAGACCCCACCTTGTTGTACATCTTGATTCCAAAGTTGTGAAGCAAATATTATGCAGGATGAATCCTCGTATTGTTGTATTAGTAAAGAAAGAGTTGGAAAAACTCTTGAAAGTGAGATGCATTTAATTGATTGACTATTCAGATTAGATCTTAAACATGGTGTTCCTTAGTAATAATCCATAAGGAATTAGAATCTATATTGATTTTGGAGACATTAAAAAACCCTGCCCCAAGCATGACTTTCCTTTGTCAAATATCATTATGATAATTGACTCCATTGTTGGGTATGAAATGATTTCCCTCATGGATGGATTTTTATAATACAATCAGATCAAGATCGCACCATAAAACCAACATAAGACAATATACACCACTCCTTGGGGAAAATTTTGCTATCAAGATATACCATTTGACTGTAAGAATGTTGGGGTTGTGTACTAAAGAGCCATGACCATCATATTTCATGATATGATGCATGACATCATTGAAGACTATGTTGATGACATATAAGGTAAATCAAAGAACCTTGTAGATTATCCAGTTGTGCTACAAAGGATATTTGAAAGGCTTCATGAGTATAAGGTCTAATTGAATCCCAAGAAGTGTGTATTTGGTGTTACTTCAGATAAATTTTTAGGCTTTATCATCTCTCACTGGGGCATCAAAGTTGATCTTGATAAGGTACAAGCCATTATTGAGATGCCACCACCTTCCAATTTGAAGTAGCTCCATAGTTTATAGGAAAAATTCCAATCTATCAAATGCTTTATTTTACATTTGGTTGATAAATGCCATACTTTCACTCACTTGTTGAAGAAAGGTGTTACATTTGTTTGGGATGAAGATTGATAGAAAGCCTTTCAATACCTGAAAGAATATCTTACCAATCCACCTATTTAACTACCACCAATTTTAGGGAGACCATTTTTCTATACCTATCTTCCACTGATAATGCCCTGAGGGTAATTATGGTTCTGCATGATGATAATGGAAAAGTACATGTCATGTTCTATCTAAGTTGTATACTAGCTATGTATGAGAACAACTATATGCTAATAGAGAAATCTTGGTTATATATGGTCTTTGTAGCCTAGAATTTGCATCATTACATAATTAACAATAAGACCATAGTCATTTCCAAAGTAGATTTTTTCAAGTTTTTACTACCCAAGACAACTTTATAGGGCCACATGGCTAAATGGATCATGTTATTGAGTGAGTTTGAGATTGAGTATGTTAATTATAAATCCATAAAGGTATAATTCCTTACACACAAGCTTGATAAAACTCCCCTTTTAGATACTAAACCGCTCATTTTCACATTCCTAGATGAATCCATCATGACCATCATAGAAACACCTTCTAAGGAGCAACATTGGAAGCTATATTTTGATGGGTCATTCATATCCCATGGATTAGGGGTGGGCCCATTATTTATTACAACACAAGGGGATATTATAACCAAATCATTTTGTATTATATTTCCTTAAACTAATAATATGGTTGAATATGAAGTACTTGTTGTAGGGCTTCATTAGGCAATACAATGGAATATTCAACATCTCATGGTTCATGGTGATTCTCAATTAATCATCAATTAGGTTACATGCCAATTTTAGACCAAAGATACAAGCTAGTGCTATATAAGGCTATGGTGGACACTCTCAAAAATCAAATTATTGATATACACTTTCAACACATACCTCAGGCCAATAACAGAATAGTGGATGCCATGGCCACCATTGGTTCTTTGATCTGTAACATAAACAAGGCAAAATAATATCAGTTCCTCATCGAAAATCTTCTATCACCTATTCATAAACCTTTGATCATCATAATGATCTATGATATTATCGGTCCCATTTCTTGGTATTTATACCTATATAACTACTTTCATGATCATATTATGCCACCATACCAATCACGTAAACAACAAAAGGCCTTTACACATAAATTCTCTCACTATACCTTACTTGGCCCAACCCTTTACCATATAAGATTTTGTGGTACTTCTCTTTGTTGTTTAAATTTTATAGAATCCACATTAGCATTATGGGAAGTTCATGAAGGAATATGTGGAGCATGTTGTCAATCTAAAGAGCACCTTGTTTGAAGAAATGTCAGCAAACCTTATCTTCAACTAAAAAAATATTCTCAGAGTGTGGGTGACTCTAAAGTGAGAATAAGCTTCAGATAGGGCTGGTTCCCTTGGATCTATCACCTAAATTAATCAATTTATTTGAAAATGGAAAGAAAGCAACAATAATTCATGAAAACATGTAAAATAAGGTGATGCACCAATTATTTTAAACACTTATAATTTCACATGACACACACTATCAGACATTTTCAAAACCAGTAAATATCACTTCACTCACTCTTTGATCAACTTTCACATAAGTATTTCATAAAAAGGCACGAACTAGCTATCAATATAACATGAGAGGGAAAATCTTAGGTCTTTTCCACTTCCAAACCATTCAATAAACTACGTATGACACTTATAATGACCTGTGAAAGATACAAAACACTTCATGAAGGTGAAAAAACTTAGATAGAGGTAAAGGAAAGCATACATTCACTTAACCACATCAATGAATTTATAGGACACACTTCAATTCCACTTATGAATGGAGGAATTCATTCTCTTATTGCATTAAATAGGTGTTGAGTACAAAAATTGGCGTAGCCTGGGCCTGTCAAAATCATAAGAGTCTCTTGCTCTTCACTAGATCAAGCTCAAATTTATACCACACAAAAGCATCTTCGTGTTAAAGTGAAAAGTGCATGTTGGATCCTTGGTTGATTATCCCACCAACTCCATCACCTTGGGCCATTTTCATTGTGGTCACCATGTGTAACCACTCAAAAAGATCCCCTAAAAAATTGGGTGCCAGTAACTCACCTTCCAATTGGTGCATAATATGCACAATAGGTCCATTTTGAGCATGATATCATGAAGTGCCATTTCCCACCTTGAATCTATGATGACACTCTACACAAACATAATGACCATATTGAAATGGTCATGATCTTCCATTAGGGTCTACATAGTGACCTCGAAGTGTTCCAAAGCCATAACAGGGTTTGTCCATCCTATTGACAACTATATCAAACTCAATCCTTGCTTGATAAAAGTCCCATTACACCATGGACATGAATTCCATCATGATCTATCCATGTGACCCTGTCCATTGCACTAAAACATACGGTGAAAACCCCATTTTTTCCATCTGACATTGTTGGCACCTTCTCTTAAAGTTTTCCTTAACCCCATAGTCCGTATATAAAATTTTCACAAAGGGTAGAAATACCAAACCTTCATATTCATAGACTTGACCATGCTTTGATAGTATAAGTGGTGATGAAGTCTCTGTGGGTAAATTGATTAAGTTTTAATGATGGCCTATGGAATTTGAAGTGTTTGATTTAATAACTCATGGGTCCACATAATTTTTTGATCTAACGTGTCTACCCACATGGCATCTCCCTTCCACACTATTTATTTTTTACTAAAATATGACCATCACTTAGGTCACATGTTTTCATTTCGTACCCCCTGGAAATTGATCCAATTTACTCCATCAATCCCCTCAGGAGTCTCTTGGACTTGAATTCAATTTCGGTCATTGATCTTTGATTTGCACTCAAAATTATGATACTTAGCATCCCCTCATGCCTTTTGTGGACCCCAGCATTAGTTCATCTAGTTAACACACTTACACCACATCATTCCCTTACATACAATCTAGGCTCATTGACTTCTTGACTTCATTCACACTATTGATCCTGATTACATGGTTGAATGCATGCCATCATCTTTAATCTTCTTATTGACCCCATCTATCACCATCATGATATTAATCTTGATTTGATTGCGCAAAACTTTAACACATGGCAGCCCTGCAGATCACTTCTATTTTTTGAATCCAAATGGCTATTTTTAGTAGCTTTAATTTGACATCCCTAGGCACATCCTATACTGTTAGATCATTTTTTGAAGGCTAATATCTTGAGACATGAGACACACCAAAACACCAAATTTCTAGGGGATACCCATGCCATAAGATACATTATTTTTATGTAAATTTTTAACTTTGGTTAACTTCTTAAGCATACTTATTAAATTCACAACAAAATTGACCTATGCACTATGGCTTCTTTTGATCATTTTAAGGAGCTTTCAAGATAAACTCATTAAATAAGAAGGCAAAATATAATGATATGCAAAGTTTCAAATAGTAAGGGTGATAATTTATCTTATGAAGTCAAAAATGTCAACATTTTGGTCACTCGACTAGGGAGCATGCCTTCTATGCTTGAGAACCAGACCATTTACATGATTTTTGGACTCATTAACAATGATAAATCTGATCCATGACTACAAGAAACCTTTTGACCTGAAATAAGACAACCTATTCCTCCAAAATAAGGAAGGAAACACACAAAATATGGATACTAACCTAAATAAATAAAGTGTGTAAATAAATCACTTATTTGGAACAAAACACAAAAAACAAATGTGCTATAATAATACTTGGAGGAAAACCAACAAACTAATTTTGTACAAGGAATCGAGCTTTTCAATAACAATGTTTTAGATGTATCCTATTAACTAGGATATGAAGCTCCTCACCATCCATCTTTGCAAGGTGAAAGGCATTATGAGATTTGTAGTTGGATATTGTGTCTGGACCACTCCAAAGAGATTCAAATTTCATATGCCTTCCTAGTTTATCTCTATCCTCATCCCATTTAAGGACTAAATCTCCTTTAAAACATCATGAAGAAGCTCTCTTGTCAAAGGCTCTCTTTATTTATGGTTGGTGGATTCACATGGCTAACATGGACTGATTTCAAACCTATTCTAGCTCAATAAGCTCATCATATCTGATATACATTAGTTTATTCTCCAATAACTCAAGTTGATGCATTAGTTCTAAAGCAGGAAACTCAAGAGAAATAGGTAACCTTGCTTCCTTACCATATACTAGCTTGTGTGGAGAGTTGTCTATTGATCTTTTTTAGGTGATCATATCATCCCATATAGATGATTTCAACTTGAGATGCCATGACCTTTGATTATATTTAATAGTCCTTATTATGACCTTTAACATGTTCTTATTTGTGGACTCGACAAGGCCATTTCCATGTGGATAGTAATTTCATGAAGTGTTGAGATAGAAACCATGTTAAATATCCCATTGGCTGATCATAATCCCCATAAAGGCCATATCATTGTCAAAAACAAGGGTTAAAGGAACTCCAAATATAGTAAGCAAACCTTCATAGAAATATAGAACATTAGATTCATTTGCTTCTTTCAATGCTACTACTTTTGTCCATCTACTAAAGTAATCTATAGCCATTAGTATCCATTTATGTTTTGAGCTTGAATGAGGATTTATGAGACCAATAAAATATAATCCCCATTGGACAAAGGGCTGATCCACCATAATTGGTTGAATAGGTAAGACTATAAGTTTCACTTTTCCTACAAATATATCACTTTGTTTACACTTCCTCACCCATACATGACAATCACCAAATATGTTTGGTCAATAATATCCACCTTTAATGATCTTTAGGGATGTATTCCTTGAAAAAAAATTCCCTCCACCATGTCCATCATGGAACTCTTCAAGAAATCTGTGTGTTTGGCTTGGCTCCATGCATCTTAGCAACATACCATTGATATATTTATTAAACAAAACACCATCAATAAGAATAAATAGAACTAATTTCAACTTGAAATATATTTTTTTAATCACTAAGATGAGAAAGATAAATACCATCTTGGAGATATCTTACCAAGTCATGAAACTAGCTTGAAGGTGAGGTATGATCAGCTGCAACCTCTTCATCATTTAACACCAAAACCACCTCATTTGCCTCTTACAAGTCTTGGGCTAGATGATTGCAAAGTAAATTGCCTTTAATTAGATTTTTGAACTTAATTTATAAATCATACTCCATTACTTTAGTTATCCAACCATCTCTCTTCTCATTTATATCTTTGTTCAAGATGAACTCCTTAATGCTTGGATGGGCAACCATTATGTGTATCTTATTATTAGATAACAAGTATCTAAACTTATTAAGAGACATTATAACTTAAAGTACATGATTTTAAAAAAAATATTACCTTGTTTCATACTCCTCTAAGTCTTGAATAAATAAGGCTATTGGCTACTCCAAGCCCTTATGATTTGGTTGCATAAGAATGCTTGAAATAGTGACCATGTTAGCATAGGTTTACAATATGAAATCTTTAATGAATTTGGATTTATGAGTGTAGTAGCACTAGATATGGCTTTCTTAATCCCCTAAAAACTCTTTACTCCTTCTTTAGAATATTTGAAACTCTAATTCTTCTTTAGCATAGTTGTAAGCAGCTTAGCTAAAGTGGCAAAATCTAAAATGTATCTTATTATAAAATTGATTTCCAATAAGAATATTTGTAAAGCCTTTTTGTGCTTGGTCAATAAAATTTCAATAATTGAACCTACCCTTTTATAATCTATACTCAAACCACATTTTGAAAATGCATGCCCAAGGAACTGATCTTCATGAACCAAGAAGACATACTTTTTGGGATTTAGATATACCCCAAATTGCCTACACCTTTTAAAAACTTGCTTGAGGTGAACCATTTGCTCACTTGCACTCTTTGAGAACACTATTATGTCATCCAAATAATCAAGTAAAAACCTATTAAGAAGGCCTTGGAATTCCATGTCCATGGCTCTTTGAAGGTTGTTCTAGCATTAAATAAATTGAAGGGCATATTTATATGTGCAAATATCCCCTACTTTGTAGTGAAGGCTATTTTGAATTGGTCCTCCTCCTTGACCAAAATTTGATTGTAACCATTATATCCATCCAACAAATAAAACCTCTCTAAACTTGTAACTAGTTATAAAATTTGTTCCATAGATGCAAATGGATAGTTACCTTTAAGGGAAGCTTGTTCAAATCATAAAAGTCAACACAAAGTCTAATCTCAACATTATTCTTCCATAGCGGAATAAGGGTTGCCACCCAAGTTGAGTGCTTGATTGAAAATATAATAGCTAACTCTATGAGCTTATGAAGTTCAGCTCTTATCAAAGGCTCAAGCTTTGGATTGATAGACCTTTGTAATTATCTCACTACCTTAGTTTTAGCTTCTAACTCAATTGTGTGTTGAGATAGATTTGGATCAAATCCCTTGAGATCAATATCTTTCCATGCAAACATATCAATAAATTTTTCACATAATTCAATGAAATCTTCTTTTGTGAAGGAATGCATACTTTACCCAACTTCAAGTTCTTACCAACTGCAATCTCCACATTGGCATAGTGTTCCTCCTTTATTGACAAAGATGACCTTTCCTTTCTCAACTCATAATCACCAATGAATATGTTCTCAAGTGTGACCAATAACTTGGTTAGCTTATTTTTTTTAGTTGTACAATCTGATCACCATATTACTACAAGAACTTTGATTAATTTCTTGAGGAAAACTCAGCCTCTTCTTGCAAGACCCTGACGATTTGATTTTCATCTTTAAATACTTGAAAATTCTCATGGCTATAAAAACATAAGGCCTTAAAACCACCTTAATGTGTGATTGAATTTTTTCACTTTTTACATTAGTTAGAATACTAAATTATGGCCCAATAGTAACTAACCTATCTACATGTTTGTTTAGATCTCTTAGTATTAGCTAAATGTTGAAATACTAAAAGTACTCAATTAAGTCCCATAATATATGATTATAAGATATAAGCAAATAAAATTTCACAAATTAATACCACTTAATTGGTGAACTATAAGTTCACTATCACCAAAAACTTGCAAGGTATTGAATTTCATCCTCCTAGCCCACTACAAATTGTGAACTAGTGCCTCATATTTTAAAACATTGTTTGAACAACCAAACTAAAACTTAATAGAAGATAAATAAATTTAATTTTTTTAATAAGTAAAAATCATTCCATCCCTATTATTTTGTGTATTCCTTGATCCATCAAAGTACAATTTTTGTAAACCTTCACTAGACTCATCATGGCTGCAACTGGTGCATCATTCTTATGAAGGCAATAAACACCAAGTCATTATTCTTAAATTAGATTATAAGGATCATGATCATGCAATTTTGAGGCCCACTCATTAAGAAAAAAATATATAATTCCATTTAAAGGTGATTTAGTTTCCAGTCTACTAGTTTCTAGCACCTCATCTAAGATGATACAGTTAGTGTTCACAATACTTGGCATATATGGATTTAAATGGAAACATGCTATGGGTTAAAATTATATTATTACCTTAGTACCATACCTAGTCTTGAACATCAAATATTTCCAATCAGCTGATAAGTATCCTCCAATATTTTATGTGAAATCCCTTGAAAGACACATGGCAAAGTAAGGAGGCAAGTCTACCATAACTACACTCTGTTGAATGGTAACATTGAGACAAGCATGTAGTGTCAACTTCAGATATTTAATAATGTCTATTGTCTTAATTGGTGACCCATCTAGTTGTAATACTCCCTTATTATTTGGTTCATAAACAAGACCAAGCTTATTTATAATTTGCTTAAGCATAACAATGTTACTAGTTCCACTATCCATCATGCAGTTTGAACTAACGTATCACCAACTATCAAAGAGAGGTAGAAAGGAGGAGTTTTATTTTATTTTACCTTATTTTTATCAACTTTCACCATATTATGTACCTATTTTACTCATTTCTTATTTGGATGGTCTAAATTGGTTAAGACAACACCTTATTTTTCAACTAGTTTTGGAGATAACTTAAGAGTTTAAAGCTCTTGAATGAGCATGTCCTTTTGTCCTAGAATAGAGAGGGAAACCCACATGTTAATTATGATGTTATAATTTTTAAGTTGATCTACTATACTTAATTGAGCTCCACTAACCTTTGGCTATACCTTCTGAAACACTAGTTGTTCACGAACTAGAGGTACTTAATGAACCTTTCCAACCTTAGCATTCTAATTTTTCTGTGTTATAGGGGCAACAAGTTGATCTTTGGTAATCTTGGAAACAACATTAGGAATACTTGAATATTTTATCACATCTTGAGCCACATCAATGGCTCTCTTTTTAGCTCTAGTTACAACTACAGCTTGATCACTTGAAGTGTTAGTCTCACCACCCTGATTAAACGCAACATGATCACCCATTTGTCAATTCACATTAACGACATCAAGATACCCTTGAACTTTTTGAGTTTCTCCTTGTGCTACCAAAATTTTCTCTTGACATTAATTTCCTTGAAGAGAAAACTCTTATTGTGTCATTTATGGCATAATAATATTTTGTGACACCAAGGCTTGGAGTTGAAAATCATTGAGATTGGAAGGCTACCAACCTAAATCCTACATCAAATTATTTTGTGGTGGTTTGGGAGAAAAAAATTTGAAGTGGAAGGTGCATAAGGATCAAGATTTGCATATGGTTTAGTTTGAGTTATGGCTCCTTGTGCTTGATAGGGTGGTTTCTTCTCTCTAAACCCTTGATAAGGAAGCATTTGATCTCTAAAGGGATGATATGTGGTCTAATTTTCTTATTGATAATGTCTATTAGCCTAATATTATTATCTCTTGATTTTCACTATTTCATTTCCAAAAAATTATAGTAAACCTTTCAACTCACTATTCTCACTAGCTTGACTATAAGGGGCTATAACTTACATTTAAGGAGATGAAATAGGAGCTAATGATGGAATTTAAGGAACTTGAGAAATTGGTATAGACTTAAAATCTAGGAATATAGGCATTAAAATCCTTGAAGAAAGCTTACCAGCTTGTATCAAATTATTGTATTCTCTTATTGCAACCTCATAAGCATCTAGCAAAGTAATACCATCCATTAACTGTATCATCACACTAATATCAGATTTGAGGGATTTAAGATAGTATTAAAAGGAATACTCTAGGGATGGTCTAATCAATGTAGGTATCTTGGTCCATGTACTTTAGAATGTCATCAAACTGTGCTAAATTTAGTGGACTACCTCTACTAAATGGAATAAACACTTGGTTTTTCATGGCCATCTGGATAGTGGGGATTACATTTCTTAGGACAATATCATGACTAAGAGATGAATATTACCTTCAAAGATAAGGTTCTTTCCTAATAAACCTTGCACTTTTATATGAATTATAAGGTAACTCAATGAATTCAAGAGGAATACATTTACTATCTAACCTTGTGGTAACCTTTGGCATAAAAGTATTACCTGGTTGATGTTATGAAATTTGCAACCTAAAGAATCTTTAGCTTTTGATGATGATGGATGTCTTCCTCTACATAAAATACTTATCCTTGGATCCAAAATTTAGCTATGCCAAGGAGAATGCATCCCATCATGCATGCTAGAAATTGTTATCAATTTGAAGAGCACCCTATTCAAATAAATGCAAGAAAACCTTCTCTTTATTTGAAATAATGGGATCTTATTAGAGCATAGATGAATATAAAGTGAGAAGAACCTCCATATATGGTTGGTTCCCTTGGATATACCACCTAAACTAATCACTTTCTTGAAAAATAGAAAGAAAGTGACAATAATTCATGAAAACATGTAAAAGAATGTGATGCACCAATTTTTTTGAACACTTATAATTGTACATGACACACATTATCAGATACTTTTAAAACTTGTAAATATCACTTAACTCACTCTTTGATCAAATTTCACATAAGTATTTCACAAAAAGGCATGGACTAACTGTAAATATATCATGAGAGGGCAGATCTCAGGTCTTTTCCACTTCCAAACCAATCAACAAACTATTTATGTCACTTAGAATGACCTATGAAATCTAAAAAACACTTCATGAAGGTGATAAAACTCAAATAGAGGCAAAAAAAACATACATTCACTTAACCACATCAATGAATTCATCAGACACACTTTAATTCTACTTGAAAATGGAGGAATTCATTATTATATTACATAAAATAGGTGTTGAGTACAAAAATTGGCATAGCTTAGGCATGCCAAAAGCATAAGAGTCTCTTCCTCTTCACTAGATCAAACTCAAATTTATACCACACATAAGTAGCTTCCTATTAGGGTGAAAAGCACAAATTGGAGCTTTTGTTGATTATCCCACTAGCTCCATTACCTTGGGCCATTTTCCTTGTGGTCACCATGTGTAACCACTCAATAAGATCCCCCAAAACTTGGGTGCTAGTAACTCACCTACCAACTAGTGTATAATAGGCACTGTAGTCAAATTTGAGCATGATATCATGAAGTGTCATGTACCATCTTGAATCTATGATGACACTCTCCACAAACATAATTACCTTAATGAAATGGTCATGATATTTTATTAGGGCCTGCGTAGTGTCCTCCAAGTGATCCAAAACCACAATAGGGTTTGTCCATCTTGTTGACAATTGTATCCAACTCAATCCTTACTTGATCAAAGTCCCATTACACTATACATATGAATTACATCATGTTCTATCCACATGACCCTATCCATTGCACTAAAACACAAGGTTCAAAACCCTTTTTTCCATTTGACATTCTTGACACCTTCTCTAAAGGTTCTACTCAGATCCAATGTCTATATATACCATTTTCACAAAGGGTAAAATTCGTAAACCTTCATATACATGGACTTGACCATGATTTGATAGTTTAAGTGGTGATTAACTCTCTCAAGATAACTTGATTGAGCTTTAATGGTAGCTTGTTGAATTTAAAGTGTTTGTTTTGGTAACCCATGGGTCCACATAATATTTTGATCTGACATGTCCACCCACATGGCATCTCCCTGCCATATTGTTTATTGTTTATTAAACTATGACCATCACTTAGGACATGTGTTTTCATCTCATGCCCCCTAGAACTTGATCTAATTTTTTCCATTGATTCCCTCAGGAGTCTCATGGCCTTGACTTTAATGTTAGTCATTGATCTTTAATTTACACTCAAGATTATGAGAATCGATAGCCCCTTATGAGTTTAATGGACCCTACCATTAGTTCATCTAGTTAACACGCTTATACCATGTGATACCTTTGCATGAAATATGGGCTCATTGACTTCCTGACTTCATTCACACGGTTGATCTTAATTGCATGGTTGAATGCATGCCATCAATGTTTGATCTACTTATTAACCCTAACTATCACCTGTGTGTTATTGATCTTGATCTGATCAAGAAATATTTTGACACTTGATAGCCCTATGGATCACATCTATTTTTTTAATCCAAATGGCTATTTTTGATAGCTTTAATTTGACATATTTGGGCACATCCTACACTGTTAGATCATTTTTTGAAGGATAATATCTTGAGATAGGAGACACACCAAGACATGAAATTTATAGAGGATACTCATGATACAAAATACATTATTTTCATGTAAATTTTTAACTTTGGTTAACTTCCCAAGCACACTTATTAAATGCACAACAAAACTAACATGTTCATTATGGCTTCTATTGATTATTTTAAGCACCTTTTAGGACCAACTCATTGACTCATAAGAAAAATTGGCATGATATGAAAGTTTCAAATAGTAGGGGTGATAATTTGGCCTATGAGATCAAAAAATGCCAATATATCCCATACTAGTGGGGTCATCCTTACCAAAAATCTCCTTTGTACAGGTTAATATTATCCAAGTATAGAAGCAGATGCAGTTTCTTATGTCAAAAGGTGTGACAAATGTGAAAGGCATGCTAATTTTATTCATGCTCTAGCTAGAACACTAATACCAACACTTTCACTATGGCTATTTTCAACATGTGGACTTGATATTATTGAGAAGATTAAGCCTACCTCATCTGATGGCTATAAACACATCTTTACTGCTACCAAATATTTCACTAAGTGGGTTGAAGCTATACCCCTCACTTATGTGACCAAAAAATATATTTCTAAATTCATATTTAACCATATCATACGATGCTAGGTATCCCATCCAACATTATATATGATAATGAAATATTTTTTAAGAATAAGGATGTCACAACACTTTGTGCTGAGTACATCACCCAACATTTTTCCATCACATCTTACCCATAATTTAATGGCCAAGCATAGGAATCTAACAAAACCATTCTCAACATCCTTAAGAATATTTTTAATGATGTTTATTGTGATTATCACTTATAGATACTTCATGCCATCTAGGCATATCATACTAATTACCATACTCTAATAGGAGTTACACCATATTCCCTAGTATATGGCATTGAGGCCATCCTTACCATCAACATCAAATTACCTTATTTGCATATCTCATTGAAACATATCATGGATGATGAGGATTACACTCACCTACAAGAGCTAGAGTTACTAGATGAAAATTACATGGCCATTGTAAATAGCCTTAAATCATACCAAAATAGGCTATGTGGTCAATATAACTAGTGGGTTAAACATAGAAAATTTGAGCTTGGTGATCTTGTCCTAAAAGAGAACCAAAAGAACACCATAATTGAAAAAAATAAGAAGGGAAACTTCAAACCCAATTAGGTAGGCCCTACATTATTGTTACAAACTATGGCTCTGGAGCATACAAACTTGCTACACCAAATAGAGATGAACTTGATGAGCCCCTAAACATCATACACCTCCAGCATTATTTTTCTTGAGATACCCAAAAAATTATCTATGAGGCTCAATCACAATGTATTGTATTACCATTTTTTTAATCATACCATATACCTTTTCTACTATAGCTTCACTATCAATCTAAGTTGTTTTGCCCTCCCTTCCCACCCTTTTGATCTTGGTTTCAATCCATTGGTCCTTTAGACACCTTTAGCAAGAGGATTCAAATCAAGTTTTAGCAATTGATTTGATATTCTAAATAGAGGTAGTTTATTGGACTAGTATGACCATGGTTTGGCAATTACATCCTTCATTTATTGTTTAATTTCATTATGAGTATGATTTATTATAACTACCTTTGTGAAAATCAATGTCCCACCCCATGCTACTAGTTATAACCACCTTTGGGAAAATAAGTATCATTGACCCATGTTATTAATCTCTAATTATAACTTCCTATGGGAAAATTCATAAAAACACCTTTACCATGCATTACTGTATCACCTTACCATTCCTATTCTATACTGTACCATTTGCCTAATTCACGAACTTGTTGTTACCTAGTCAAATTCCTACATTGTAAGGTAAAACTACAGTGACTTGAGGTCCTAATGGGACTATGTTTTTAGTACTCAATTTATGTTGAGGTCAGCTCAGTCACCCTTTTTCCCATGTTTTGCCATTTTGCAAGCAACCTAAGCCACACTCTCACCATTTTGCAAGTAACCTAAGCCACGCTCTCATCATTTTGTAAGCAACCTAAGCTATGCTCTCACCATTTTTAGGAGTTGGACCACTTAATATCTTGTAATTCTCAATCAAGTTGAGATGTTTCAAAAAATCCAAAAACTTTGGTAAAAGAGCTAGAAACTCTTACAAATCACAAAAATCATAAAAATTAGGTTAGAATCTCCACACGAGATATAAAGCTATCAAAAATTTTAGGATGGGCCATCTTATTTCTTTAGTTTATTTTTAGACCACCTTACTCTCTTTTCTTCCCATTTTTGGGAGAACTACATCAACCTGAGGTTCTAACAGACTATGTAGGCAACACTTGGATATATGGGGTATCTTGGGTTAGATTGGTTGTACCTTCCTTTCTTTTTTAACCATTTATTTTTAAGGATTCTAGTACTCCTCACTATTTCATGAGTAAACCACTTATCCTTTAGTTTCCCCATCATTATTTGCCTTAGCCATATGCTCTCACCATTTTACATGATTATTTTATGAGCATTGTGTATTTGAATTTGATATACTAATGACCAATTGGATTCATTTTATGCTCTCACTATTCTATAATAAACCCATTTCTTATGCTCTCAGCATTTTGTGAGTCACCATTGTATGCATTATTCATTTGAAGTAGATGCATTACATAATCCCTTCCTTTCTCACACTCTTACCATTTTATGAAACCTCTTCCATATTCTTATATAACACAATCATGTTTTATCAATCATAATTTTCTTCTATCCCATATTTGGGAGAACTACAATTTTTTAAAACTTCATGTTGGATCTTACATCCATAGAACTATGTAGGTAACATCCATTTACCTTGTGCATCTAGAGTCAGATTCACTACCACCTTCCTTTTCTTCTATTCCCTTTATTTTATTTTGTTATCTCTTATGGTCTAGGACCAATGTTTATCATCACCTTGTGTGTCATGGTTTCCCTATAGCCTAGGGGAAAACTTGTGCCAATTTTCCTTATGTTTTTATACTTATATTGTTGATGTCTAGCTTTGGGGTCACCCTGTCACCAAGAGTAATACCTTTATTACACATACACGAATAATTTTTTTCTATTTTCACTAACATTATGATTAACCATTATTTATGTTTGTTAGATTTTGTTTTGATTGTTTTGTTAGTTTATTTTTTATTAGTGTTTTTGTTTATTAATGTTTTATTTTGTATTACTATTTGTTTATGTGTTTACTTATTTTTTTGGTTTCATTATTGTGCCTTGACTTAGTCTATATTTATTCATTATATGATTCCTTGTGTATTATACTTAAGTCTATTCATATTCATATGTCAACATTTTCATCATGGTTTTTATCATTGGTACATTGTTTTCAATTTTTTATTGCGTTGAGGGTTAGTCCTTATGCATATTGCAGCTAGGTTTTCATGATGTTTTATATCATGGTGCATACCATCACATACTACAACAAAAATTTGTTTAGTGGATATTACAATCAATGGTGTCATGGTACTTCTCCTTGGTCACCTGAAAAATTCATACCCAATCCAAATATAGAGTAATTACATCATGAATGAAGTTTAATGCCTACTATTTAGGATGTGCATCTCCACACTAGCTGGTACCCCAAATTCATGCTCATTATTTGTAACTTATTATTCTTACTTTGTAATTATGGATCTTGTACGTAAGCCCCTTTTTTATTTTCCATATTTTCCCAAACCATAGTACCAATTATTATAACCGCTTTTGGTAAAATCATTGTGTTTCACTCTATCTAGATGTTAATGATTCTATTTTTGGGAAAATGATTATCTCTATCCACCCTATTGGGTCATGTTTTCATTGTGATAATGATTATAATTTCCTTTAGACAAATCATTATCTCTATCCACCTGACTGGGGTATTTTTATTTATGTTAATGATTATAACCACCTTTAGGCAAATCACTATTTTTTACCTTACTATGTCGATGATTTTAACTGCCTTTGGGAAAATAAACATTTTTATATTTCCTAATGGGGAATCTCATTGTGCCACTAATTATAAACACCTTTTTAAAATCAGTTTTCTCCACCCCCTTTACCTCTAGGTCCCATTATTTCCTTCTTTTTGAGGGAACGGTCATTGACCTTATTTGCCACCTAATCCCCTGAGGGGGAATCTAGTGCTCAAACATTATCTATTAGGGCATTAGTCATTAAGGACATTTTAATTATTTCAAAATATTTTATTATATGTATATCTTTTAATGCCTTCCCAAATAGGGAAAAACTATAGACACCCCATTCTAGCCACAATTGGCTTCCAACCAGGGTTCAAATTGATTTCTACCAAATATTGTAAATTAATCCTAGGAATCACTAAACATCCCAATTTCCTCCATACATCATACATTAGTTCTTATAATTGTGTAAATTCATCCCTATTTTGGGTATGATCTTATACACAATAGTAACCTCTCATGGATTCATCTCTAGTTACCTTGTGATCTAACAACTAGCAGTTTGGCCTTTGGACACATTAAGTGGGGCACTTAAACAACTAAAATGCTAAAATGATAAGAAAAAATAATCAACTAATTAAACCATATTAAATGCTTAGATAAATAATCCATTTGTAATTAATGAATATCTAAAAATAATAATTTAAAAATGCAAAATATGAAGCTTCTTCATCATTGCTTTTATGAGTTGTCAAGCACTCATAAAATATCTAATAAATATCTAGATTTTACAATCATGGATATTAATTAAAAATATTAATTGCATATCCCCTCTTTAACTTAACTAGGGTTAGCCTTAACTCACCTAGGTTTATCTTAAATTCAACTACAGTTACTTCTAACCTAACCACATTTGGGTGAGAGTTAACTTTAGAGGCTATAAATAGAAGGCATCACCCATTAACCTTTAATATTTTGATGTGAAATGTTATTATTCTAAAATACCTCTAAAAATTTTTATTTTAGTGTTACCATGTCCATTTTCAAAGCTAAATCAATCCAAGCTAAGGTGCCAAGGAGAGGTGGAGTAATGGAGATTCATTAACAAAGATTTCTTGAGCACATAGTCGAGTAAGCCAACTTCATCAAATGAGTAAATTTGGAGCTAAAATAAGGATAAATGAATTTTATTTTTTGTTTTATAGTTGTGTTTTCATTGTGTTCTTGTTACTCATGCTCACCCTAATGTCTAGGCTAGAGGTGTTAGTTTTTACTATGTTTCTTTTGATTTGATTTTCTTGACTAACACCATAGTAATCTCCCCTCTTGTATTTCTTTTCACATTTATCAATATACTTTCAAAATTGGCCCTAAAATTTGGGTTTAGTCGATAAGGTCACTTCTTCACTAGTTTGACTCCTAGATTCAACTAAATCTATGTCTCTTCCCAAAAAGAGGGTGAAATTCCTTCATCTCATTATATCATCTAGATATAATATGCACATATTATTTTGGAAGCTATAACATCCTATATAAGAAACCCAATAATAATGAATGGATGTAATTTATATATCCCCCTCACTACTAATGTTAATATCTTTTGTATTCAAAGGTTGCTTAAAATATTCTTGAGTGGATTTATCATTGTTAATCTTGATGGATCACTCCCTTACTTTTATTCCACTTTAAAATGGAACAAATAATTATTCCCTTTTCTCAACCTTCATGAAATGGCATGACATCTGAACAAATAAATATTATGGTATAGGGATTGGGATGTAACCTCTCTTAATCTATTTAGTATATGGTTCATGTCTGATATTTTTTAACTTAAAGAGTCAAATTAACTACTTTTCTTCCTTAAAAAAGGTCCCAACACCTAAGAGGACTAGTATCCTATATGCCCATCCTTGAAAAACATGGCATCACATAAACTATGAAAACCATTATGCATATATTTGTTCATACTAAGAAATAAAAACCTTATGGAAGTTAGACTTCAATATCTCTAAACTCATTATTTCTCACCAAAATTACTATTGCGTAACCTACCAATGTGTCAATATCACTAAAAAGTCATAAATATGAGACATTTTTTCACATTCACATAGTACATAATATTTATTTAGTATAATCACCCTTTAAATGTCATTAATCTCATCTATAACTTTAGATCCATTAAATCTATTCAATTCATTTCTTTGGATGCATCAAATGGTATTATCACTCTCTTAGTGATGTTCTTAAAATTTATGGTGTGATACTTAAATCTAACATTCACACCTACTTTGAAATAAAATTTGATCCTAATAGAACTAGATACTTATCTACCTCATCATCTCAATTAATTCAAGGTCTACATAGAACTTAAAATGTAACATTGATAATATCAACCTCCACATTGCACGCAAGGCCCAACAGTTGATCACATATATTTTTAGCATCAAATAAATCATAAGGCGATGAATTCAATGGAGGAATACTCATGGTCATCCATTCCTCCTTTATTAACAAATTTAACCTTAAATTCAATAGCTATGACAATAGAATTAACATCATAATCATTAATCATCAAATTCAAAACTATGCCCAAATAATATCTTGCATTTTTCATCCTTGACTACTTGCATAGGTGCCCTTATAGATCGACCAACAAGATTTCAGATAATATATCCAACTAAAATTTAAATGTGTGTAACATTATATCTTGTCATAACATATTCAAAATATCATAAGTGATTTCAACAACATCCTCCTCATTATGTGCATCACACACCCTTTCTGAAATCACACTTAATTATGACTCCCAAAAAATATGTCTAGTATTCCAAAAACTTTAATCTAATGATTGGGATTGAATCCCATCATAATATCTACTTGGATTAACACCATTTCAATAATACTTCTACTAAGTCTTGCATATGCACTAATTTGTTGGCCATTTCTTGTTAGAATCTATACCCTCTAGAAAATACATGCACCCTTATTAAATAAAAATCAAACCAAGTGTGGCCCTCTATCTATAAATATACAAACCACAATCCTAATATATTTTTTGTATATGATATATTGTAAATATTTTCCATAGTAACCACCACTTCGTTCATTTGTGCCTCTAGCTAAAATTTGATACCCTAATAGTCTTTTTTATTTCTAACTACTTCTAGCCTCAACATGACCTTCAATGCATCCTTCAAGGTTAAAAATATTCACTGAACTAACTCATGTTGTAAGTGATTTATAAGACATTAAATGAGCCATTATTGGTATAAATAATACCTTTCAAACAAATTCTAAAACCAATGATCATATAACCATATAGATACTCATGGGAGTTTTTTATCTTCTTTAGTGTCACAATATTCTTATGCTTGAGCTTGGGATACTCAAATTCATCTAAAAATACTCTTTTTTCCTCTTATAAATCTATTTGAACTCCTATAGGGTCAACTCAAGTATACCAATCCTAGGCTCACCCAGTCAATGTAGCCACAAAAAATTGGGTCTTGTGTACTAGATATATTATAGTCTTATAACTATAAGTTATCTCACTCATTTTAAATTCACATATCATGTATTTTAACGCACTCAAGGGATTTATAGATAATTGTGAGTGATCATTAATTATTATAATAATTATTCCTTTCATACCTCCTAGGCTTCTTAGTCCACCATAACTTATTAAATCTCATGGGATGCCTCCTCTTGGTGGGATACCACTACTAGGAGAGTAATGCCTCCTATTTATCCACCACCCCCTAAGGATCCTGCATCACCAAGGAGATCTATTCAATCCACCACCTCATATGTTACCTCCTATAGAATTTATATTGTTATATCCTCCTATCATGATGATAACATATATAGATCACATACCATTATCTTATGTTTCCATGCATCACCTACATGATCTCTCACTAATTTCTTTATATCGATATATTCTACCACCTCACTAATAAAATCCTCTAATGAATTATTATACTTGGATGTAATAGAAAAAATCCATGATTGGTATTCTTATCTTTAGATAAAATATTCTTTTATAATATTTTCCCCATCTAATTTTGTATGCATAAATACAAATCATTATTTCAAAAACTTCCCTGACTCCATTATATCACTTAAATATCTTCTCAACCATTTGATCTAGAGTGAGAATTTGTCAAGGGTGAGAATTTAGGTTCATCACATTCTATTTTGGTCCCTTATATTTCTTACAATGTGGTAAATAGATTCCATAAATCTTATCTTCCCCTCATTTGGCCAGCTAGGTACCACTCCCACTTATCACTGCATGATCTCTTATGAGTACATGTTTCCTATTTCTATTGACTAGATGTCTCCTATAAAATGAACTTGTCTTGATTGTAATGTCTTGGGTTCCTCACTCCCATTATTCATGCAACTAACTTACACTCTCAATATTTGTCCCATATCTCATGGGGAGAAATAATGGGATCTTACTCCACCATACTAATACTCCTTAGATATGGACCAAATTCATGTCTTTCCAACCCAACCTCCTACCCTTATTGAGTTTCGTTGTGTGCTAAGGTGATTACTCCCTTCCAATACTTTCCACATTTTTGAATGAGAAACATTTTTATCCCAAACACAAGTTTCTTCATAATCTCTCTTTGTGGCAAGGTGAAGAAACTTATCATAACCTCATCCACAAATGTGTAATTAGTTACTAAAAACATGAAAACATAGTTCTCCAATGCTCCTCTAATGAAAGTGTAAATATATCACATCCAACTAGTATATTTATTTCTTAAATACTTAATATTATTAGGATTCCATATCACTTATTGATTATATGTAGCAAATTTCCACTTCTTCCAAGCTAATATCTACTTAAATAGATGATTAGTCAATTCAAAAAAGAACATTTCATACACGCAATCATAAAGATATTAAACCATCCACACTTTGGGTTAAAAATTAGAATCCATATTCTACCTTGAAAATTTTAAGGTATCCATATCTATGTAAGCATCCATCCCAATATTTTTAATCCTCAAAAATATTTTTTAACTATGAGGATCATTGAATTTATAAGGGAAAAAACCAAAATGTTAGCTTATTTCATCATTGTCTAATTAATAACAAAGATAATGTATTAATAACAACATACATAAAAATATCTTATCAAAATGGGGCCACTCATTTGAGGAAAATAATGGGTTACTTAGACATTATATACTTTTATCATTTTCTAAATATATCTAAGAGCAAAGATGAAATCAACATCATATCTTCAATTCACATGTACGTTAATAAAATAACACACTAGGGAGAAAAACAATGTACACAAAACAAACTTTCCATTATATCATCAACATAGTCATTAAAATGTAAATATCATTGATTCTTCCTCTAAGACCCATCCTATAACCTCTTATATAGGCATGGGCTTAGTATGTCATGTGAAAATTAGATATACTTACCCACAGCCTAATCCTATTTTTTCACTTTATCATTAATTCCTACCTAATCATGGAACATAATTCTAGGGACATGGCCCATATCAAAAAGGGGTCATAAATCCTATTAAAAAGTTACAAATATTAAACAACCATGTTTATACAAAAATATATAGTTGTCTCACAATGCCAACATGCATCAACAAATTCAACATCATAGATTTAGATGCCCATAGATAAGAGGGTGATAATCTCTAATGAACTAGATAATATTTATATTTTTAAGACCATATTGAATAGGGTTTTTCACTCCACTCTATCTTCATATCATTTTTATAAAAATGAGGGATCTTATTTTTAGTATTTCATAATTTCAGCTCATGTAAATATAGAAAAATAAGAATGGTTTCAGAGATTCCCAAGTCGATTGGATTTGGTTATATGGATTTAGGCATGAAATTATATCATTTATATATGTATCATTTTTATACTTTGATATGTATTATTAAACACATTTTAAATTTGGGTAGAATGTAGATTGTTAAAAAAAATCATGAGCATTTATTAGTTGTTAACTAACATTCTTTTAGGATACTTGTCTATTTGATGAGTGTTGACCAAATTTGAATTATAGTAAAATGGTGTCAACCCATACTATTTTAAACTTGTTAATAAGGTTCCAATGTGTCTTATAGGGTGTCATGCTTGTCTATTATCTCACTTATCCTTCCCCTAGTCTTTAATGAAGCTCATCTTCCTTGAAATGGCCTAGTCAACCAAAGTCAAACATTGTCAAGCCTTGGTCAAACTTGGTAAAAGGATAATTTTATGTAAAATTGTCCTAATATGATATTTATCATGTTTAAATATGTTTATAAATCATAAATTGGTCATTTTTTATGTCTCATGTGCACAAAGGGGTCTTTTGGCCACTTTCTAGCCTATTAATTTACTTGTACAAACTTTAAAGAGGGAAAATTTGTCACCAAGGTGATTTTACATGTGAAAGATGTTAGGATCATGTTAAGGGTAGTAAGGTGTTAGTGAAGAGTCGGTTATAGTAAGAAAATGGGAATTTTTATTTAATTTTAGGCTCTTTTAGGAACTTGTTTGGTTTTCATGATCTAATCTTCAGCTAAAAATGTGGGTGGGTGTCTCTTCACCTCCCCACACCTAATTCCATGTTTTTTTTCAATTATAATACAAAAAATTTCATCTACAACTTATTTTCCACCATTTTCTCTTGTCAAGTAAAAAGGGGTCAACTTCAAGCACTTGCCATGGACCATACAAGTAGAATTGGGAGGATTAATTCTACAGGTGGATTTTACTCTAAGTGAAATTCATTCTAATAATAATAACTTTGTATTTTCTTCTTCCTCCTTTATGAACAATGGCTAACACTCTAGGCAGCTTTTTATGGGTTTACAACCATGAGGGGGTCACTATTTGAGCGTGTCTCAGTTTTTATTGATTTGGTCTGATGGATTTATGTTTTTAAGGTGTTTATACAAGAATTTAAATACATTCCAATGATTATTATTATGTTGGAAAGCTCAAATGTCTAAGAAAGCCTCTTGTAGGCTTGTAGGTGCTCCAAACTAGTTTTCCCTCACTTGTAAATACTTCGGGTGTTTTGAAAGAGTTTTCTCACATTGGGTGGAGGTAGAGGAAATTGTTATAGATGTTTTAATCCTTTAATATACATTTTTAGGTGTTATAACTAGTTTTCAAACCATAAAATGGCAAGCTAATGCTCAAATTATTGTGTTTCCCATACTCAGTCAGCTCCCATCTGCTCTTTAGCTTTGGTCATGGTTTGTGGAAGTTATTGAGATGTCGATAAAGGTTTTTTTTAGTTTTTTAAATCATGATTTATCCTATATAAACATGGGGTGATGATCAAGCCTCCATATAGTGCAAGAAGTGTGAGAACTATAGTCATATGCAATTTGTTTTATTTGGCAGCCATTACTACCTATAAGTGCCTTATTGAAGAGTTGTGGTGATATTTTGGACGTGTTAAAATGAAAAATGGAACTTTCCTTGAAGTCATACTATATTTTATATGTCATAACTCCCATTAGAAAATAGATAGAGTGGCAAGTGGAGGATAAACCATGCTAAATCCAACTGACTATGATTTTGGTTCCACTATCCCAAAGGGGACTAAACATAGATCCTCAAGGTTATTTGAGATAGTGCATATCATATTCAAAGACTTTTCCAATTCTCATAATTTCTTGTTTTAGTATCCCTATCTATATACAATATCTAGGCCAATTATGGTGTCAAAAGCATAAGAGGGAGATGGTCATTTAGACCCTTAAAAAATGGCCAAAAAACCACTGAAAATGGGCAGTAAAGTCTACATGATTTTGAAATAAATTTCACCTTGCTTGTCATTTGAGTGTCCTAAAATATACCATCAAATATTAATAATTAAAATTGGTTAAAATGGTGTTCCTGAGCTAATATACCATAGAAAAGGTGAAAATTGGTGTTTTGTGACACCCCAAGGTCCCTTTTGTCCGTGCATGGTCCTAAAGAGTGATACTTACAGGGAGAGTTTCAAACAATGAATTAGAGGCTAAGTTTTTTATCTTATTTTAGGTTTCCAAGGATATTAGGATGTTTTGTGATCTAATACCTTCATTTTATTTCATATCATCTTAAGTAAATCTATCAATGACCTATAACAATCTATAGGCAGGCCTAAAGACCTTGAAACATAGTCATATTGAACACTCAGGCAGTGATTTAAATCAATGTTTACAATGAGGTTAATGTCACCCAAAATCAATTGAGGATGTTTAAACTAATTTGTAAATAATATTGGTTTTTTAGTAGAGGTTTCAAACATTGAGTTTAGGATTTCTCATATACACCTACAGCCCTAGGAAGGAGCACAGTCAACAAGGTTATATAATTGTGATGTGAAAGGTTAGGATTTTGTATTTTATTTGAGATTCCAAAGTCAAATAGGGTATGTGGTGACTCCAATAAAATAATTATAAGTTATATCACTTTCTAATAGTTCCAAACATCACTAAAACACCCCTACAAGCCAGATGACAACCACCTACAGTCAGTTGATTGACTGAGACAGTGACCTTGGCATGAGGTTAGAGGATTTGGTAACTCATTCAAAATTGATATAGGTACAATGAATGCTAAAGGATTTTTTGAAGTTCATGACAACTCTAAATACCCATGACCAAGTCCATTTTTCACCAAAGCAACCTACAAGCAAGCCTAGAATACATAAAACACAGTCAAATAGGGAATATGAAGGTTCTAGTGATAACCATGTTAGTAAATTATTGAAAAAAGGTTTAAACATGAATCACCAGCACCTTATGGACATCTTTAAATGAGACAAAATCAAAATAAGAACCTTTTCAAAGGTAAAAACAAGCCATACCCTACCTACCATCCACAACCCTACACTCTAAAGTCTACCTTAGAAATATGCAAAGATGGAGGTCTTATGCTCAGAGTTAAGGGTTGATTTTTGGTAAAAAGTACCCTTGGGGATTAAGGAATATTCCCCAATAATAAAATTGTCAAGACTAATATGGGAAGTGTCCCCTCTTTTGTCTCAGATAGGGGGCACTTTTCCCTTTATATAGACCCTACCACTTCATGAAAATAGGTCAAATCATGGACCAAAGTTCAATTAGGCTCAAATGGAGGTTTTTATAGTTGTAACACACCTAGATAAAAATGAAAAAGCAACCTAGAAGGTCTAAGACTAAGCAAGATGATCTACACAAGGAGGTTTGCAGTCATACCTAGTAGGCAAGGAATAGGCCTAATCTCAAATGAAGGGTCATTTCCAATTTGGGCCTTAAGAAAGCATCTCAATGACTTGGTTTACCTTCATGCAGGTGAAAATGAAGTGTTGGAGCCATTTTTCTATAAGAGATCCACCAAGAAGCCATCATTTGGCCTAGAATGTGCTCAAACCCTATTAATTGTGCAAAATTGACTTGAATGGTCATCTTGGAATGCTCATATCTTTCATGAGCCTTTGCATAGGACATGGAAGTGACATTTGGAGAGGATTCTAACATCAAACCTTTATGAAAAAAGGTTAAGACTAGAAACCACTCAAAACCCTTGCAAACCCTCCATAGAGACACGATTGGGAAGATAAGGAAATTTAAGCATCTAAAAGGTATGAAGGTACTTGGATGATGTAGATGACTCTCTAGAGATTCTTCACATGTGACTTGGGTGTATGGACCTATATGGAATAGGGAAAAATAGGGGTTATTTGGACCATTTTTTGTGTTATACAGGCATGGTGAACTTCTAAGAGACCAAATCACTTTTTAAGGGAAGATAAGGACTTTTCTAAGTCCTCATGGTCATATTATCAAGTTTCTAATCTCCTAAGTGTGCCTATTAGCTCTCTCATTTTAGTCATTCCAGTGAGCCAGCTAGGGAAGACTTAACAAAAAATGGTGAATCTTAATTTGTAAAGCCTTTTAAGATTTTTTATTGTAATTTATGCCATATAAATTTGGGACACATGTCATTCCTCTTTTTATATGGATCATATTGTAATATTGAAGAGTTTTTAGGCACCAAGTATGAGAGGTGTATGGAAAGGAGATATTTTGAGACTACCAAGGGTGATTATGCATGGCCAAAATTATAGTGATGATCAAGAACCTCTCCAATGCATGTGAGGGATTATAAGTAACCCATCTTACTCAAAACCATCATCAGACCTAATCAATTGCAGTGATAAGGTAGTTTTGGAAGGCTAATCATGAGGGGCAATTTTCTATGCAAAGAATAGAGTTTATTGACCACCTTATAAGTCTTGGATGATTAGAGATGCCATTTTTAACTCCTTAAATTACATGTCTTGCCCCATCTCTCTCTCATAGTCACAAATAACTGATATTTTTAGTTGTGATAAGTGTTTTATGACTCTTGGACTCCCCTTCTCTCTCTCTTCTCACATCTTCTATAAATTGAGCCTCCTTGGCTATTGTATGCATCTCTCTACTTGAGTATGGTGAATCCTACAAAATTTTTCCTTGAATCAATAAATACAAGTGTTTTACCTCATTCAAATATTTCACTAAGTGTACACAATAGATGTTAGTCTTGTGCAAGTGTAGGTTTTGTCTGCCTTCACATGTTATTCTCCTTAGTACCTTGTGTGTTTGTAATCTCTTTTACAGGTCAGCAAGAAGTCTCAAAATATATTTAAAGTGTAGTGAATAGGCTACTCTACTAAATAGAGTGTCTTAAAATACCTATTATCTAGTTCCTCCTAGCCTATATTATCTCCAAGACCCCATGTTGAAACATTAATGTGAGAGGAAAGATTGGCATTCAATGAAATGTATGTGCAGCTTGTGCTTAGTTCCAAGTAAATGTTAAGGGTATGATTAGATCAAATATTTTGGTGTATCGCCTCCTCTAGACTCGATTTACTTTCATGTTATCCCTATCCCTTTTCATCCCCAAGTGTTAGAAGTAAGATATGAGCTTTAGTGATGCATCAAGGGGATCTATCCCCTAATCTAGAGATCCACCTCCTAATAAAGGATACCCACATCCCTAAGGTGGTTCCATTTTCTCACTTTAATGAGGAGAAGCTTGTCCCATATCCTCATTGGGTGTAAGTTCAAGTGACAAAAATGTGTATTGGCCTAGATTAGACATTGTTGGCATATTTTTAGGGGGTCCTCATTATTATTCTCAACTCTTTATCTATTTATTTCACTCTTCTATATTGGGTTATACTAGGAGGATTTTATTTATATGATTGAGATGCTACATATTAATAAAAATCATTGTACTAGATAATATGTGTAAAATATCACTTCTTCAACCTCTTATGAACATCTGCAAAGACCAAATTCAACCTTCATCTCTACCAAACAATGTCATAAATTTATCTCATTCACACAATATTTTTTATTGCTCATGGTCCATCCTACAACACCTATATGGAAAATAAAATAGGCAGTATCATTGTGCATAGAATAAACAACATTATAGTATTATTAGCTCGATAATTTAATAAAGCATCAAAATGAAGTCTTCATAGAGCCTAAAGGTCTTCATATGTAGTTTTTAATAAAACACCACATATATGTGGTTTTAATATATTCTCTTATTAATATCCCTATATATAAAAATATTTATTATAATAATGATGAATTATGATGCCAAATATAAGAGTTCCTTGATCAAGGTAAGATTATGGCTAACTCTTTTCCTTGCGGGATTTTGATAGTCATCACACCCAAGAAGCATGGGTCCTAGCATCTATGTATATACTATCACACACTCAAAAAAATCATGGTGAATAATTGGTACCCATTTTCATGTATTAAAGACCTCTTGGACCATATCCATGTAATACTATGCCACTAATCTCAGTCATAAAAATATAGTCTCCCCAACAAGATGTAAACCTCTAAATATGAAATGTCACAATTGAGTATGTCCTATCATTGGACCTATATACCCTTCCTCTATTTAATCTACCCAAAGTAATATGGCTTGGAATGTAAAAAATTATAAATTCCCAAGTAACTGTTGGAAGCATAATCACTGAGGTGGGGTGGCAGGGTGAATTAGTGTTTTCAAAACATTCATTCAATTTCACTTAAGCATACATGAACCATTCATAAAAACATGAACATATAACAAAGAATATGTAACCACACAAGATCATGAAACCCATTACATATGTGGAAAACCCTCAAGGGGAAGAAAAACCACTAATCTCTACAAATGGACTATAATTATATAAGACAAAAACTAATATTTAGTGAAGCACCAACCCCAATTAGTCAAGCATCCACTCAACACCAACTCATCCACCTAAAAAAATTTATCACCTTCATAAAACCTTCTTGATCACATAAAATATTATTATCACCTTCTTTATATCTTCTCACTATTCTATCCCTCTCAAATGGACTATAGGCCTCTTCGCTCAACTAGGTCTCTTTAAGAAAGATTAGGTCATATGACCTTGATATTAATCTATATTACTCATATTATATCTTCATTATAGTTTTTATAAACCCCTTTGATGGACTAAAATGTCTCATTCAGCTCTTCAAAGTGTTATTTCCTTCTCTTGTATTCCCTTCTTCTTGAACAACTCAATTAGGCCTATTAGGCCTTGTTCTTATACAATCATTTAGCTCATACACCTCTTGATCATCCATACATAATTACACACTTATATTACCCTTAAAATATGTCTTATAACACATTTCATACATGAATAAATTATTACAATAGGTCATCCTTAAATCAAAAGGCCAAAATCTCTTTTAGGCATTAAGGAGACCTAATTCAATTAGGCCTTCATTAGTACACATTACCCTTTGATCTCCTTGAAACACTTTTAAACTCAACACACACTAGTAACACTTCATATACCACTAAAATATACCCCCAATAATCTCATATTATTTTCATGACACTTTCTAGCTCCAACCACCACTTGAAGCACTCAATTAGTGCCATTCACATTAGGCCTTCACACACAGAGAAAGGTCAATCTTGAACAACTAAAGATAAAATATTATTTAGCCACACAACCATGATAATAAATTAGACACACACACAAAACCTCCAATACCTTTAAAACTTCATTAATTTAATTATACTTAATCACACATGGCAAAAAGACTCAAAAACACTCCAACTTACTCACTAAAAATTGTCAGTTTTCCTCAAAGACCAGTCATGGTGACTCAGACCTCCAACACCTGTATAGACATTTTAAATGAATTATCATGCATGCATATGAACCTATGACATATCCAAACCATATTTAAATATAAACATTATATGGTCTAGTTTCAACTATTAGTCTTACAAATAATTTTTGACCTCACTACACACAAATCTCACTAAGTCAAACAAGCCATTTTGGCTTCATTATTTTCAATACTATACCTAGATTCCAAGATTTATACCAAACATGAATATTACATATCAGTCCCAAAAAAAATCTCCATGTACTTGGTTTCATCACTCTATATTTATAACACATACCTAATCATCTTCTCTCTATTGCCTAGGTTTTTCACTATTTCCACCATTAGACCTGTTAGTGATTGGCTAACTTGGATGATTAGTTTCACACATTTTATGGATATAACATATCTAAAAACCTTAATGGACATAAAACATGTGTCTCAAGCTTCATCCTTTGTTCATTTTCATATTTTGACTTGGCCAACTTTGACTACTATAGTAAATCTCTAAAACCTTCTTGTAGGGTCTACTCACACATCTAACAACTCAATTACACCTAGAGGTGCCTCAGATATTTGAATACAACCTCCAATATATTATTTTATCATACCAATACATTCTAGGCACTTTTGATCAACATCTTCAACATTAGGTCCTTATTAGGGTTCTAAGAGGGTTTAAACCTATTTTCATTCTTAACAATCATTCATAAATCATAACCCCTTAATCTAAAAATAAATGCTTGGAATTTTGATTTAGAACCTCTTTACATCTACCATGAATATATTGGGTTCCCATGCAAAGGTTTGATGATCTAATAATCACAATAAAATCCTTCTCAGATTGAGAACCCTTCATTCTGAGCACTTGAGAGACCTCAAAATAACTTTTCTTGCCTTATCCTTCAAACTATGACCTTAAACTACATGAAAAAAATTGAAACAACATACCTCACATCTAAAAATTTTTACATGATATCAAACATATTGAAATCTGATCATGACCCCTCATTAGGTCACACTCTCTCTTTTTCTCTCTAAACCTTTACCTATAAATCACATTAGGCCTTAAAACTAACCTTCATGCCTCTTTCTATGCACTCTCCACATTAATTACAAACTCAATAAACCTCTCTCATGATTAAGCCCTACCATACATCCTTAACATGATTTGATAATAGATCATGATACCTCATTAAGCCAGGCAAGGTCTAAAAGTGGTCTAGGTGTAGACTTGGTCTGAAGGTCCTACCCCTATAGGCTCACCTTGAGACTCTCATGATTTCTCCAATTCCTCTTACACATGATAAATTAACCTAATATAACCACTCATGCCTGTGTGTACTGATCACACCAAGCCACAATGCACATACCTTATTACAAGGTATTTTCATGT
The DNA here is from genome assembly GCA_037957365.1 of Torreya grandis. Taxonomy (NCBI): domain Eukaryota; kingdom Viridiplantae; phylum Streptophyta; class Pinopsida; order Cupressales; family Taxaceae; genus Torreya; species Torreya grandis. The sequence continues at coordinate 1,692,760 of JARHVA010003524.1, forward strand.
CATGACTAGGCTTAGGATACTCAAATACCTATACCTTTATGTAACCATAAGGCATTAGTTTCCTTAAAATTATCTCTTTTTCCTTAAAATTATTTTTCATGACAACATACTTCAGTAATAACACTATATCAATGCCCTTTGTCACATCAACACACTACCAACTAGGCACACTCTCTCAATGACATCAAACTTATGCAAGATGTACCATCGACATCAATGAAAATACTTAACAATCTCCCCTTTGTCATTGATGAAAACCACTTTCATCAACTTATCTCAATAAGAAACCTCCCCCTCATTGTAAACTTTCTCCCCCTTTGACATAAATGACAAAATGATGTCTTCAACTCTTTGGATCATACTCCTTGTAACCAAAATATTTAACACATAGGCCTATGAGTTTATGGGTCATAATATAAACATGTTCCTCTTATCTCCATGCATACCTTCTTGGAATATACTCTTAGAGATAATTCACCACCTAATTATCTCCCCCTAAGTACTTGGCTTCTTCAATGATTGTTAGGGGTAGGAATTACACCCAATCCCTATCTTAGGTGTTCAAATGTTACCTTTGGAAGTGGTGTAGTCAAAATTTCTAAAATCTGATCTTGTTTAGAAACACATTCAAGTATGACACTTTATTCACTTATCTTCTCTCTTATAAAATGATACCTAATGGGAATGTGCTTAGTCTTTGAGTACATGGCAAGGTTCTTTGAGATGCTTATAACACTTGTATTATCACAACAAATAGGGATAGGACCATCATACTCCACCTTGTAGTATTTTAGGGTATTTCTCATCTATAGGACCTAAGTGAAACATGAATATACTAAAATTTACTCAACCTCACAAGTTGATAATGTTATTGATCATTTATTCTTGCTTAACCATGAAACTAGGCACTCACCTAAGAAGAAAGCTATTAATGGTACTCTTTCTACCATCTAGACTTCTTACGCAGTCTACATTTGTATAGGTTGTCAAATTGAACTTATTGTTCCTTAGATACCATAACCCATAGTCTATAGTCCCCTTTAGATACATGAGTATCTATTTGATAGATTGCAAATGATTTTCCTTTAGATCTACTTGAAACCTTCCCACAAGACCTATTATTTGCATGATGATAGGTCTAGAGGTAGTAGTGTTTATCAAACATCCAATAATTGACCTATATGACACCTAATTGACCTTTGGAGACTCATCTTCCTTGATAACCTTACATCTTATGATCATAAGTGTACTAACTACCTTGTAGTATTCCATCTCAAACTTATTTAACATCTCTCTTATGTACTTGGCTTGGGAAATGAATATACCTTTTTTAGATTGAGTGATTTTCAACCCAAGAAAGAATGATAGTTCTCCTAACATGGACATCTCAAACTCTTTCTTCATAACCTCTACAACTCCCTTGGTCATGTTCTCATTGTTTTCACCAAAGATGATGTCATCTACATAAACAACTACTATCAATTGATGGTCATGTTCTAACCTTATGTATAGATTATTATTTGTATTTTTTTTTTGAATCCTTGATCCAATAGATACATGTCTAAACTAGCATACTAAGCTCTAAGAGCTTGTTTTATACCATAGTATTTTTCAATCTGTAAATATAGTCCTTGTCACCTAATAGTGATAACCCCTCATGTTGCTCTATGTACGCCTCCTCTTCCAAATTCCCATTTAAAAAGGTAGATTTGACATCCATCTAGTATAACATAAACCTTTTGAATCTTGTATATTATATAAATAGTCTTATGGCCTCCAATATTTCTATTGGTGCAAATTTCTCCTCAAATTCTACCCCTTCAACTTGTGCATATCCCTTGCATACCAATATATCCTTGTTCCTAGTGACTTTTCCATTTATATTCAACTTGTTTATAAACACCCATTTTGTGCCAATGACATTCTTGTCTTTAGGCCTAGGAATTAATTCCCTAGTCTCATTATTATCTATTTGGTATAACTGCCCATTCATAGCTCTTATCCAAAATTTTTCTTTGCTTACTTTTATAAATTTATTAGGTTCAATCTTAGATAATAGAGCAACATTATCTTGATTTAGATTAATTACGAATCTTCTCTTTATTTGCATACATGCATGCTTGTTGCCCATGATTTGAGATTCAAGATTATCTCTTTGAATCTATTGTGAGGGGATTTTTGAGTTCTTTCTCTCCTCAACCTCTTCTTCTTCTTCATCAACCTCTATATTTTCTTATTCATTTTTTAAGTCTATATTTTCCAAAGTATCCTTTGATTGTAAGTGTGATTTCCTTGTTTCATCAATCTTCTCAATGATGCTTTCCACTATCTTCAATAACCTCTTGTTATAACATATATAGTCTAAGCTCGTTGATGAGTATCCTAAGAATATACCTTCATCGGATCTGAAATCAAACTTTCCTAAGTCTTCATCATATTTTTTGATGAAACATTTGTTCCCAAACACTTTAAAGTGTTCTACATTTGCAAGTTTGCCTTTCCATAGTTCATAAGGAGTCTTGTTTCCATTAGTCCTTATATGTCCTCTATTTAAAATGTAGACTATAGTACTTATTATCTCTCTCTAATATCCATTAGATAATATAGACTCATTTGGCATAGTTCTATCCATCTTTTCAACTGTCTATTCTTTCTTTCCACTACCCCATTCTACTGAGGTGTCCTAGCTACAGAGAATTGTCTCCTTATTCCATAAACCTCATAGAAATCATCAAACTCATTAGACCAAAACTCTCCTCCTCTTTCAGATCTAAGACACTTGATCTTCTCATTCTCAACAAGACCCTTGAATGCCTTGAACTTGTCAAGAGCTTTTGACTTATATTTTAAGAATGTTATCCAAGCCATTCTTATGTAGTCATTTATGAGTAACATGAAGTATCTATCTCCTTGAATGATTTGAATTCTTGTAGGCCTATAGAGATCAATGTGTATTAACTCCAAGGTTATTTTAGTAGAATATTCCTTGGACTTGAACCTTCTAATCTATTTACCATGTTGGCATGCCTTGTAAAGTATGTTTGTAGGTTTGGTAATTTTAAACATGTTCTTCATAAAAAAAAATTTGCTTATCTTGACCATATTGTCAAAGTTTAGGTGACGTAACCTTCTATGACATATCCAAATTTCATCCATCTTGATCATAAATCATCTCTCCTTCTTCATCTCATTCAATACATATAGATTGTTTTCAGTCCTATTAACATTGGCAATTAGTCTTCCTGATTTGGGTCTCCCTATTTCAAACCCTCTATCATGAAAGGTTAGTGTGTATCCTTGATTACACATTTAACTTACACTAAGTAGATTATGTTTCAAACCTTCCACATATAACACATTTTGTGTCTTGGTCTTTCCTTTGTCCAAACTCAAGATACCCTTGCCAACTATATTGGTAGTTGTGTTGTCTCGAAACCTCATTGTTCCTATAGCATTCCTATTCAATGAGATTAACTTGTTTTTGTCTTCTATCATGTGTCTTGATAAAACACTAACTATATACTATTTCATACCTTAATCTTGAATGTGAAAGGTAGTCTGAACTAGCATAGAATCCATTTTAGTCTTTTATTCCTCCTTAATAAATAGTCCATCTTGACTCTTGGGCTCAATATTATCAGTCCTAACTTGATTTAGCTTCCATACCAATGTTTGACCCTACTCATGCATTCGAGGAGCTTCACATATCTTGTAAAATAGTGAGGGCCTTCTGACACTATTAGAATAGAATCTTACAATGTTTCTCATATTATGAAAACTGTAGTAAACAACATTTATGTACTTAACTCTTAACCGATCACTCATATCCATTATTGCATTGGGTTGCCTAATTGGTATTTTCATGTCGGTGCTCTTTCTCAAACTTTCTCATATTGTCTATGATCTCTTCGTGCTCAACCTTCAAAGAATCTAGCTATGTTTTTAACTGGTCATACTCAACTTCCTTTGATCTAATCCTTGTATTGACACCTTCTAACTGATTGTTAAGATCCTTGATAGTCTTATTTTTATGATTAAAATCATCAATGACACTTATGATCTTAGCTTCAAGGTGTACTTCAGCTTCTCCTTCTTCACTGTTAATGTAAACTTCTTCATGATACATGGTGTCTTCTTTTTTTATCACTATACATCTTGTGCTTCTAAGGATCACCTTAAATATATTAGAATTGATTTAAAGGACCAGTTTCTGATACCAAATGTTACAAGCACAATCACTGAGAGGGGGTGAATTAGTGTTTTCAAAACTTTCATTCAATTTCACTTAAGCATAAATGAACCATTCATACAAACATGAACATCTAGCAAATTATATGCAACCATACAAGATCTTGAAACACATTACATATGTGGGAAACCCTTAAAGTGAATAAAACCCAATGATATTTAAAAATAGACTATATTCCTATAATATAAAAACTAATCTTCAATGAAGAACCAAATCTACACGGAGTACCAACCCCAACTAGTTAAGCACCCACTGAACTAGGTTTTATCAAGCACCAACCTACAAGGAGGCACCATCCCCCTAGATGACTTGGCACCAACTTATCCACCTATAACTTTTTATCACCTTCAAAAAACCTTGATGCTTACATAACATATTAGGATCACCTTCTTTAACTCTTCTCACTCTTCTACCCCTCTCAAATTGCCTTATAGGCTTCTTCACTCAACTAGGTATCTTTAAGATAGATTAGGTTATATGACCTTGATATTCATCTACATTACCCCTATTATATCTTCATGATAGTTTATCTACACCCCTATGATGGTTTACAAGACCTCCTTTAGCTCTTTAAAGTGTTATTTCTTTCACTTACACTCTTTTATTTTCTAACGACTCAATTAAGTCTATTAAGCCTTGTTCTTAAACAAACCTTTAGCTCATACACCTCTTGGTTAGACATAAACACTTACACACTTGGATTACCTTACAATAGGTCTTATAACACATTTCATACATGAATCAATTATTACAACAAATCATCCTTTTTACACCCCTAACATTATTATTACTAAGCTTATGGAATGGAGAGCATAACCTTTATCTTTAATTTATTAATTATTAATATTTAGGCCAACATAATTAGAATGAATGAATGTGACCCTTCCCTATTATGGGTGTGACTCTTCCCAGTTATGGGTATATATATGGTGGAGTATGGCTCTCCATAATCATAATAAGTTTTATCATTTAATTCATTTCATCAATTATTATGATTATTAGAGGTTTCCCCCTCAAATTAGATTATATTTGAATTTTATTTATATTATTATAACTAAATATCTTAACTATCTTCAACTTAAAAGACCAAAATCTCTTTTAGGCCTTAAGAAGACCTAATTCAATCTGGGCTTCATTAGTACACTTTATCCTTTGATCTCCGTGGAACACTTTAAAACTATACACATGGAATGAAAACTTAATATACCACTCAAATAGACCCCAAATAATCTCATATCAGGTCTATGACACTTTCTAGCTCAAACCACCACTTAAAGCACACCATTAGTATTGTTCACATTAGGCCTTCACACACATAAAAAGGTCTATCTTGAAAAACTAAAGATAACATATTATTTAGAAACAAAACAATGAAAATAAACCACATACATATAACTTATAATAACTTAAAAATTTCACTAAGTAAATTACACTTCATCCACAGGGCAAAAAGACTCAAAAACACTCCTAAAACTTGCTCACTCAGAACTGTTAGTTTTCCTCAAAGACCAGTCATGGTGACTCAAACCTCCAACACCTGTATAAATATTTTAAATGAATTATTATACATTTATATTAATTTATGGAATATCCATACCATATTAAAATATAAACATACTATAATCTATGGGAAACTATTGGTCCTATAGACTAATTTATTGACCTCACTACAAACAAATCTCACTGAGTCAGACAAGTTATTTTGGATTCTTCATTTTCACTACTATAATTAAATTAAAATATTTATAAAAATAATTAATAATAAAGAATAATCCCAAAAAACATCTCCATGCACTTGGTTTCATCACTATATCATGATAACACATTCTTAATTATCTTCTCATTGTTGACTAGGTTTTTCACTATTTTTCACTAGTTTAGCCCATTTGAGGGATAGAACCTATCCATAAACCTTCATGGACATAAAAAATGAGTCTCAATATTTATCCTCCATCCATTTTCATACTTTTCCTTGGTCAAATCTTATTTCTAGAATAAATCTTCAATAAATTAGCACTTTCCTATAGGGTCTACTCACACACCTAACAACTCAATCACACCTAGAGGTTCCTGGGAGAGTTTTATACAACATCCAATATCTTATCTAAGCATAAAAATATATTTCAAGAACTTTTGATCAACATCATAAATATCGAGTCTTTATTAGGTTTCTAAGAGGGTTTAAACCTATTTTCATTCTTAACAATTGTTCATAAAGCATAGCCCCTTAATCTAAAAATAAATGCCTATAATTTTGAGCTAGAAATTTTCTTTGTGTACCATGAATATCTTAGGTTCCCATGCAAAGGTTTTAAAATCTTATGGGCACAATAAAATCCTTCTTGGGTTGAGAACCCTTCATTTTGAGCACTTAAGATACCTCAAAATAGCTTTCTATGTCTTGTCCTTCAAACTGCATGAAAAAACTTGAAACAAAATACCTCACCTCTAAAAAATGATTACATGATCTCAAACATCTTGAAATCTGATCATGACCCATCATTAGGCCACACTATCTTACTTTTTCTCTCACTACCTTGACCTACAAATCACATTAAACCTTAAAACTGACCTTCATGCCTCTTTCTATGCACTCTCCACCTTACTCACATACTCAATCAACCTCTCTCATGTTTAATCACTACCATACATCCTTCACATGCTTTGACAATAGATTATGATACCTCATTAGGCTAGGTAGGGTCTAGAATTGGTTTACGTGTAGACTTGATTTGAAGGTTTTACCCTTATAGGCTCACCCTGAGACTCTTATGAGTGCTCTAATGCCTCTCATACATTCTCAAGCAACCTCATACAACCACTCACGCATGTGTGCACTTATATCACCAAGCCACCATGATCATACCTTCTTACAAGGTCTTTTCATGCCATGACTAGGCTTAGGCTACTCAAAAACTTGTACCTTCATGAAACCATAAGGCCTTAGTTTCCTTTAAATTCTCTCTTTTGCCTTAAAAATACCTTTTATGACAATATGCATTAGTGAAAACACTCCATCAATTCCCTTTGTCACATCTACACATTGACAACTAGGCATACTCTCTCAATGGCATCAACCTTATGCAAGATATACCATTGACATCAATGATAATACTAAATAGGAACTGGGTTGTGCCTTATGTGATGATGTTTTTCCCATGTACATTATCAATGATTAAATGAATAGGTTAACCCTTCACCCAAAACTTGGTCTAGAAGATGTGTTCTCACTCCTTATAGGTGTTTATGGTAGTGATGTTAATGCTTAGACAAGCGGCATCTAGATCAATGTCATCTATTTGTATGAGACTGGATGTAGAATACACAAGGATTTTTGTGCACAACATTTAAATTCAACATGGATTTATATGAGATGTTGATGGTATCACTTTTCACCATATTTATTACCTTTGTCTTAAGTAGAAGGTGTAGGAGCATCCAAGTTTTTTAAAACCTTATTATCCTTCTCTCCTTGGTTAAAATCATTTTTAGTTCTCTACACAAGGCCAAGATGAGGAGTTTTACATGTGTTAGCTCTTACACATGGTATTTCATGAAGAGGTGAGACATTGATTCAACACTTCTTTACCTTTGATCTTAGTGACATTGTGATTAACTTTCTACATAGTGTTGTAAGTCAAAAATCATATCTTCATAGGGTTATAATGTGAATGTTTTCCATTGTACTTCAACAACTTATAATGTCCAGTCAAGTTCTCACATAGGCATGGGTTTTATCCATGGAACTTGTTGGTCTAATATTCCAATAATTGATCCTTGCATCTTCCTTTAATGCATCAACAAAATTCTTCTAAGACATGATTAGAATACAATCATATGCATGTTGTGCACTCAAAGTCTCCCACTAGTGAACCACCAGAATAGAAATCTTCAACTCAGTAAAGGTGATCTTATAAATATTGGTGAATTGATTGACTAAGTAATATGCTTCAAGTTCTTGAATCCAAGAATATAATGATGTGGAATTTATTTTTACTTTTAAAATGGGAATGTGAATATTTACTCATACTTTGAATGGAATCAACGACTAAAACTACTATTTTTCATGTTGAGAGAAAGAGTTTAAAGGTATTAAGTTAAGCTACATCATAAACTCATAAAATTGACATAAAAATTAGTGTGTTGTGCTTTCATGGTAGATATAATGAGATTTTAGATATCTAATAATGAACTTCATACAGATATAAGGTGAAATTGTCCTAATGTACTTCAATACCTTATGTTATTCAGTAAAGTTCTGATGTAGGCATGCAGTGTAGTCATAGAATGTTGAGTTGTGGAGCTAAAAGCTTCAACTCTGTGCAAACTGAAGGAATAAGAAGGTTGCTGAGATCCAGGAGCACCGGCATCAGCAGTAGGACTGATGTCAGTCGTGACCAGTGCAGAAGGCCACCGGCGACGGCAGGGAGTCAGCTGACATCGGCAGAACCAGACAAGCAGGGACCGACGTCGGTCGCCTGTGTGTTCCAGAACTGCTCATTACACAAATAGTTAGTTAAGTGAACAAAGTGTTTGCATGTAAAGGCCAGTTAGAGTCTTTGGCTGTGAGGATAATTGTCTAAATTAAGAGTCTAAGTTATTGTTTGAGTTAGGGATCTATTTATAGACCCATTGGCATGTATTGTATATGTATGAGATAGAAAGGAAGGCAAGAAAGTTGCTTCCATTGTAAGATCATTGAGTTGCAGGTTGTTGCAAGCTCATAGGGATCTACATGTGAGATGGTCTGTTGAATTGCAGGTTGCAGGTTCATGGGAGATCAACTTGAAGTACTTTAGAGTGTTTGGTGAACTGGCAGGGTTATTATTGACTAGTTGAAGAAGTGAACACCAATTATGTGTGTGAGTTGGTTGTTGGGACCGTTTTTGTGTAGGAGAGTGTGTGTGAGAAGAATTACTGTACACTTGAGGTGTGGCAAACCTCTGTAAGGTGAAAGAGTGTGGTGGCTCTTTATTGTATTCTTCTCTGTAAAGTGTTAATACAAGATAGTGTATTGTCTCTCATATTCTGTGTTATTGGTGAATTCTAGTTACTTGTGCTTCTGGTTATTTCCGCATATTTAATTGCTTATATTTGGTAATCATATTGTGCTCTTTCTGAGGAGCAAGATCCAACAAGAGGAATTAGAATAGGTGTGTTTGTTCTTGGACTTCCCCAACAAAGTGGTATCAGAGCCAGGTTGGTTGGGATACTAATAGATTGGATTAGATCTGGTTAGTGTGTTTTGATTACAGGTACTCACAGGGTTTTGTTTGAGTGGGAGTTGAGCAATGATAGAAGACAGTAAGCTACGGATGGAAAAGTTTAATGGCACGAACTAATAATTTTGGAGGATGCAGATTGAGGATTATCTGTATCAAAAAGATTTGTACCTACCGTTGGGAGGGGTTAATTACAAACCCTCGGATATGAAAGATGAAGAATAGGAGGTTCTTGATCGGAAGGCTCTGGGATCTATTAGATTGAGTCTTGCATCATCTGTGATTTCCAGCTTATCACAGTGTAAGACAACGGTGGAGTTGATGGAATCTTTGGCAAATTTATATGAAAAACCCTCAGTTTCTAATAAGGTATTTCTTATGAAGCATTTATTTAATTTGCAAATGTTGGAAGGTGGATCTGTTCATAGCCATCTTAGTGATTTCCATGGTTTGGTAAACCAGTTAAGTTCAGTCAATATTGTATTTGATGATGAAATTAGAGCTCTCTTAATCTTGTGTTCATTACCTAAAAGTTGGGAAGGTTTGGTAATGGCAATTTCTAACACTGTGTCTCCTTCAAAAGTCTTAAAAGTGGATGATGTTGTGAGTGTGATCTTGAATGAAGAGATACGCAGGAATAGCATAGGTGAATCATCAAGAAATGCTTTGAGTGTTGAAGGCAGAGGAAGGCAAAGAGAAAAGATAGAGCATGGGAGATCAAGGTCCAAGATAGGCAGAAGATCCAAGTCCAGGTATGGCAGAATAACCTACTGGAAGTGTGGAAAGCAAGGGCACTTAAAGAGAGATTGCAGATTGGGTATAGATCAGCATGAAGAACATGAAGAAGAAGTAGATGTTGCAGATTACGCTGCACGGGATGCTCTGGTATGTTCTTTGGATAAAGTAGAATCTTGGGTTTTAGATTCTGGTGCCTCTTTTCATGCATCCCCACATAGGGAATTTTTTCATGAGTATGTCCAGGGAGATTTTGGAGAAATTTATGTAGGGGATGGTAAGCCTTGTCAGATTGTTGGCAAAGGGAAAGTGAAGCTAAAACTATAGACAGGTAACACATGGGTGTTAAAGGAGGTCATGCATGTCCCAATTCTGGAGCGGAATTTGATTTTTGTTAGAAGTTTGGGTGATGAGGGTTGCACAGTAACTCTCACAGCAAACTCTTGGAAGGTTACCAAGGGTACACTTGTTGTAGCTAGAGGTAAAAAAGTAGGTATGCTTTATCTATCTACTTGTACTACTGATTCTCTTTCTAGGTTATCTACTTCAGCTATAGATTTAGAGATGTGGCTTGATAGGCTTGGTCACATAGATAAGAAGGAGATGCTTGTTCTTGAGTCAAAGGATATGCTTTCGGATTTGGAAGGTATGGATCGTGGTTTCTATGTGCAGAAGAAGAAGGTAACGTTTCTTGAGGAATCTGATGTTAGTGACAAGAATAGGAAAGCCTTGGTTTTCAAGGAGAAGGTGATGGATAGAGTTCAGCACAAGATGTAGAAGAATTTTGAGCAGAGCAAGGGTGATTTGGACAAGGATTTGATCCAAAAAGAGCTTGCGGGAAAAAGTCAGGTCTCATAAGAAAAACACAGAGACCGACATCGGCAGGAAAACTGGCGTCGGCGTCCAGACAGGGACCGACGTCGGCTATGTGCAGACCAACATCGGTAACTCAAGGCAGATATCGATCGGTGTCGGCTAGGGGAAAATGACATCGATAAGGTGGCAGTCACAGGGAACCGACTTCGGTCATCTGCAGACTAAGACGTGACCGGCATCGGTTACTGAGATGAATTTTGGGTGGACAGCAAGCTGTCAAGGTGTCTCAAGCACCCATATGGAGGACTGAAGGTGTAAGTAAGTTTTTAAATTCATCATTTCCCTTCTTTACACTACTTGTTTCTCACTTATGGCATAAGACCAGGAAGTTATTGAAGAAGCAGAACAGGTAGATCCAAGAAATAGTGGGAGCTAGGCATGGATGAGGATGTGATTCCTTGGAGGAGAACCAAACAGTTATTTTGGGTAGAGTGGCCAGCTGGAAGTAAACACTGAGAGATGAATGGATGTTGAGGATAAAGAAGAGCGAAAATGGATACATGAGATGGAAGATCAGGGTATATGGTCTTGTATTAGCTGCAGGGCAATGGAGGTTTGATCATTGTGTTTCTCTTTACCAGGTTGGATAATATTAGCTACATTATCCTATTACTGTATGATGTGCTTGTTGCAGGGTTACATATATAGGTATTGCTGAACTAAAGGTAAAGCTAGTTTAGGTGTTTGTCATGGAGAATCTGGGAGCAGCAAGATTCTTTGGCATGAGTGTGTTCTAGAGACATGGGAGGTCACATGTTGACTTTGTTTCAGGATGATTGTGTGAGACCGGTTAGCACGCCATTGGTTGGACAGTTTTATGAACAGGTGTCTTGATTCACATAATGAGGTTGAGTGCATGGTATGTACTAAACCTGAGTTTTCCCAAGCAATGGGAGTTGTCACAAGTTGGAGCCAATCTGGGAGAGAACCATTGGAGGGCAGTTCAGTGGATTCTTACAGGGACTAGCAGCAGGTGCACATGCTATGCAGGTTCAGGTTATTTTCTACATGGTTTGTAGATGTGGATATGGCAGGTGATTTGGATGACAGGGTTTGCACTACATGTTTGTGGTGGTTGGTCTTCAAGAGTGATCTTGAGGAGGGATACAAATCCAAGGGAACAAACTAGATGAAGTATAGGTATAGGTACAGGTTGCAGCTGTTTATCTCCAAGTGGAAGATTATTGAGTTATGGAGATATAAGCTTCAACTCTTTGCAAACTGAAGGAATAAGAAGGTTGCTGAGATCCAGGAGCACTGACGTCAGCAACAGGACCGATGTCGGTCGTGACCAGTGCAAAAGGCCACCGGCGACGGCAGGGAGTCGGCCGACGTCGACAGAACCAGACAAGCAGGGACTGACGTCGGTCGCCTATGTGTTCCAGAACTGCTCGTTACATGGACAGTTACTTAAGTGAATGAAGTGTTTGCATGTAAAGGCCAGTTAGAGTCTTTGGCTGCGAGGATAATTGTCTAAATTAAGAGTCTAAGTTATTGTTTGAGTTAGGGATCTATTTATAGACCCATTGGCATGTATTGTATATGTATGAGATAGAAAGGAAGGCAAGAAAGTTGCTTCCATTGTAAGATCATTGAGTTGTAGGTTGTTGCAAGCTCATAGGGATCTACATGTGAGATGGTCTATTGAATTGCAGGTTACAGGTTCATGGGAGATCAACTTGAAGTACTTTAGAGTGCTTGGTGAATTGGCAGGGTTATTATTGACTAGTTGAAGAGGTGAACACCAATTCTATGTGTGAGTTGGTTGTTGGGACCATTTTTGTGTAGGAGAGTGTGTGTGAGAAGAATTACTGTACACTTGAGGTGTGGCAAACCTCTGTAAGGTGAAAGAGTGTGGTGGCTCTTTGTTGTATTCTTTTCTATAAAGTGTTAATACAAGATAGTGTATTGTCTCTCATATTCTGTGTTATTGGTGAATTCTAGTTACTTGTGCTTCTGGTTATTTCCGCATATTTAATTACTTATATTTGGTAATCATATTGTGCTCTTTCTGAGGAGCAAGATCCAACAAGAGGAATCAGAACAGGTGTGTTTGTTCTTGGACTTCCCCAACATAGAAGTCATTGTCATAGTCTTTCATTGACTTCTCCTTACATTGGAAAAATTGGTAGAACATGATGCATGCATAATAAAAGTAGTAGGTATGATAATACTCCTCCTTCAACATGGGGATAAAAATCATTGAATACTATATTGGAATGTAGTCTTGAATTTCCTATGACTTGATTCATTGCATGACTTTGTTAAATAGACTATATCAATCCCCCTAGACATAAATGTGGTAACCTAACATAAATTTTGGATTGATATGCCATGTTTGAGTGCCTCATGAAATCAATCACTTTATTTGTTTTACAATGCAATCATCTATGGCATATCGATCCTCTTAAATACAAATTTGACAAACTAATTTGTAAATTCATACTCAATATGTTATATTTGAATGCCTTATGCAATCAATCACTTGACTTGTTTCATGGGGAAATGAATATGGAAAATCAATCCCCCTAAACACAAATATGATAACCTAATGTAAATTTGGACTTTGAGTGCCCCATATAACCAATTTCTCAATTCATTGCATGAGACACTCAAAAAGGGAATATCAAGCCCCCTAAATAAAAATCCAACAACCTAATGTAAATTCAGACTTGATATACCATATTTGAGTTCCATATTCAATCAATCACTTGAGCCATTGCATGGATCACTCAAATATGGATAATCCATCCCCCTAAACATAAATACAACAACCTAATGTAAATTGGGAATCCATATGCCTTATTTAAATGGTTTGTGCAACAAATCACTTAATTTATTTCACAATCACTCAAACAAGGCATATCAAGACCCCTAAATATAATTTTGACAAGCTACTACAAATTCAAAATTTATATGCCCTATTTAAGTGTTACATGCAAAAATCACTCAATTTATTACGTTGGGATCTTAAATAGAGCATATCAAGCCCCCTAGAGATAAATGCAACAACCTAATGAAAATTTGGACATGATATGCCCTATTTGAGTACCTCATACTACTAATGGATTCATATGGAACTCAAATAGGTCTTATCAATCCCCCTAAACATAAATGTGACAATAATATAAAATTGGACTCGATATGCACTCTTTAAGTGCCCCATATAACTAGTGGCTCGATTATTTCTATAGTACACTAAAATAAGCCATATTGAACCACCTAAACTCAAATGAGATAACCTAATGTAAATTTAGACTTGATACATGCCCCTTCAAGTGCCATGTGTAACTAATCACTTAATTGGTTACACAAAGCACTTAAATATGGTATATTGACCCCTTAAACACAAATGTGACAACCTAATCTAAATCTACACTCAATATGTCATATTTGAGTGCCTCTTTTAACTAATAACTTCATTTTTTTCATGAGTCACTCAAGTATGGAATATCAATCCCCATAAATACAAATGTGATATCCTAATGTAAATTCTCACTTGATATTCTTTATTTGAGTGCCCCATGCAATTAATCACTCAATTTATTCCATGTGGCACTCAAATAAGGTATATCAATCTATCAAACACATATATGAAAACTAATCTATATCTAGACTTGATATTCCATATTTGAGTTCCTTGTGAAACAAATTTATTGATTAGTTACATATGGCACTAAAATAAGGCATATCAATCCCCATAAACATAAATGTAACAACCAAATATAAATTTGGACTCAATAAAATTATTGAAACTATTATTGAGTGTGATAAAAGAGAGAGTTTGAATGTGTTGGGTTTAGATCCATCATCAAATCTAATAATTGTAAAAATATGTTGGATTGTTATGCTTCTAGGCTATCTATAATGAGATTTTAGATATATGGGGTTACCTCAAGTTAGTTCTGGGCATCACTCATATTATTTTTGCTATAGATTTATTATAGGTAGGTTGAAATAGATCTAACTATTAAAAATTACTTAACTTAATGCACTCACATGTTTATAAGCATATAAAATATATATGCTCTGATACTAATGATCTCTACCATAAGGCCTGGGATCTTGTGCATGGGGAACAACATTGCACTTAGAGATACGTTTTGGGGTTATGAAGAGTGTGTGTTGTGTTATTTTTCAAAATGTAAACCAATACACATTTAAGTAAGAAAATTTTTGATACATGAAATAAATAAAACTTATACTCAATGGGAATGAATAGGGTGAAAGCAAATATATGAACAATGCTACAGCAAGGCTAGGAATGCATGTTCCTATAATCAAGATGGGAAACACTTCCTATGATTTACCTATACTAAAGGTATGAATATAATGCATATGAAAAAGGTTATATACTTATGTAATGTTATATATCACTATTATTATGTACATCATTGGCCTCATGTCAGATGAAATGTTACATATTTATGCATAGAATAAAATATTACAATTATAATTATCAAATTTTCCAAATAGAATGGTTACAAGTCATTTCATCTTATTCCCACATGATGGTTGAGATTCTTCCAAGTGTGTGTTAGTTGATGTAATTAATCAAAAAATTACTCTAAATGATTCCCCAACATGTCACTAAACTAAGTGTCATTTGAAAATCCACGTGGATGCAATGTGATGACAAGCTCCATATAGGGCATGTGAGATGTGGCATAATTTCTACTAGTTGAAATAATTTCTATGTATAATTTAGTTGTTTCATGATAACTTAGTGTTGTACAAGATTTTTTATAGGTGAAATATCCTGTATGTATAAGTTTTGCAAGACTTTTGTGCATGTACAAGGAATACAGCATGAAATACTCCAATAACAGTTATGCATAGTTTGTGTAAGTGCACAAAGGAGAAATGTATGTAACTACATAGTTATACATGAACCACTAATGTTAGCTCTAAAAAATCCTTAGTGTTGCATATAAATACATCCTAACATCACCCCTTAATAAATGTAAATTGCATCTACTAAAGACACCTCAATGGTGTGTTGTAAGTTAGCCTCAAGTCACCTAAAAATTCATCGTAATGTAACCTATTAAATTCATGTGTTATAAATACACCCTAATGTCACCCTCTAGAGATGCCTCCCTCATGCAACTTGAAATCTAACATAAGGGCTATAAATTCAAAAACAAAAATCCTATGTGACTTTAATATGAGTTAAATGTGACTTTAGATGGAAAATTTATATGGATTAAATTTTATAATGTGTATGTAAATTCATGTGTCAATATCCTCTCATCTCTCACTATCTCTAAGAGATGTGAGGTTCACAAATTTAATTTTTGGTACACCTAGAAATCCTAAAATGTCAAAAATCAATCTAGAAGGTCTAAAATCCTATAAAATGACCATTAGTTTTTCCAAAATAGACATTGGGTGTAAAATTTACATGTAGATAACCTTATGTTCAATTCTAAAATTTTGAAAATGACCAAATATTGACCAAATTAAATTTTTAAAAGTTCTCTTCTAAAATGTAACTCCTATAGCTTTGGAATCAATTTCAAAAGACCCATGGTGGCCCTAATTTCTTATATTTAGTAAAATAAATTTAAAGTATGTAAGTTTATACTTAAATATTTATTTTAATAAATATATAGAATGTACAAACAAAAAAACTACTATTAAATGTAGTACAAAGGTTTTTCACCCTTTCTACTACATAGGTGCATGCCCTTTATAATAAATAGAGTGTATGTCCTTTACACTACATAGGGCACATACCTCTATAAAGGGTGTGCACACTTTATTTTAATAAAAACAAATTTATTTTATTTTCCTCTAAATAAACATTAGAAATGTCATTTTCCCTTTGCATTACATAAGGTGCATGCCCTTTAGGCTTATAAACCCAAGTATATTCAAATACAAGCTTGGGTGTATCTTTCAAAACGCGTGTACCTTTTTCATATGGTTTTCACCCTTTATAATTCATGAATGAATTTTTTAAGAATTTATCCTTTTTTTATTCTCCTACTTTATGTATTTACCCTAATAAGGTCCTAATTTGAATTTAATTATCTAAAATACAAAATCAATATAGCTCATTTGACCACACACTATCTCAAAATAGTTCATAGATAATATATTGAACCCTCACATACATTATAAAGAGATCAAGTAATCATTAGAGTATATGTCATTTGCTAGAAGCTAGTATTTCTTGTGGAGCAATTTTTGTATACGACCTAAGGTTTTGTATATCTATAAATTTATTTGCATATATGATATTTATTATTTTTGACATATTTTTATGGAGTGGTTTCCATAATTTATGGGTCTAATAATTATATGTTATTTATTGAGCCCTGTTAACCCTCAACACATGCCCCTAAAGATTTTTTTTTCCTTAAATTTTACATATTATGACCACTCTTTGGCATGAAGAATAAAACATATTTTATAGGTTACATATGTCACAGTGTATATATAAGAATGAAGAAACAAAAAATCATTACTAGGTAGACATAGCCATTAACTCATTCTAGACCCTATCTATAATTACTCATAAACATCTGATCAAATTCATAGTTTTAGACCAAATTCCTAACACATCTAGGTATGTGTAAACAAGTTCAAATTCAAACAACTATCTTTATGTTATGATTAATTCAAGATACACCTCTAAAACTTATATAAATTCCTTAATTTTAAATTTCAAAGAATTACTTAAATGCTATTATTTATTATATAGTTTAATTAATGTGATAGAATTATTTGCATTGTGTTTAGTTGTAATCCATATTTCCTTTATCACAAAATCAGTCATCTAAGTAATTTATCATGTTTATATGTTCAAATAATTAATATTTATCTTGTAATAATATAGTCTCATTTAGTTTAAACTAGATTAAATTGAGTTTCTAGAATTAAAATATAAAATATAAGGATTTGCTTTTAACTCTTCCCAAAAAATTTAAGATAGATGGTTTCTACATATTTTATTTTAGTGAATGTTATCATGGTAGTGGTGGTAGAGTGTAATAATGTGAGATGTCAAAAGAATGTTAGATTTTTAAATTTGGTGTCTATTTGATTGTCATAGAATAGTGGTGACTTTAAATTTGATGTTTATTTGACTGTCACGATAAAAAAAAAATCTTGCTTGGAGAAGGTGATCAAAAAATCATGATTTCTTGAACATACAATGGATTTTGGAGCCTTTTGTCAATGAATTTTTTTCTTAAAGTCAAAAAATTGAGACCATTCATCATTAATCAGTTATGTAAATAATAAAATAAAATTATTAATCGATATGATATATAACAAATCCAAAATAAACACTTTACAATGAATCTTTCTCATTTTTTCAAATAAATATATATAATAATTTGTACTCGTTCTCTTTTTTATGAGTTAGGTTCATTCATATTCATTTTACTCAGTAACTCTAGAATACTTTAAAATCATTTTACATAAGCTTGGTATGGTATGAATCATTGGTAATAGAGATTTATTCTTGCATGATTAAAGTATTATTATTATTAAAAAATCAAGTTGAAAAATATTCATTTGCTAAAAAATTTGGCTATCACATATACATACTAAATATGCAAAGTGACGCTTAAGTTTCATCACATGTAGCATTCAATTAAGATGAAGCATTGCTAATTTTCCATGCCAACCACCCTCATTCCAGTTCCAATGGATCTAGAAATTATAGAGGTTAAAATCTCACACCTATAATTAGAAAAATTACAACGTCCAATCTCATAACAAAATAATTATAATAATGAACTTATAAGATAGATTCATTTAGATTACATTAAGTTGATTTTTTTAATCTAGATATGGAGACCCATATTCAATAGGTTTTTTCACTCCACTTTATCTGCATATCATTTTTAGAATAATGAGGTATCTTATTTTTAGTATTTAATAATTTCATCTCATGCAAGTATAGAAAAGTAAGAATGGTTTAAGATATTCCCAAGTTTTGTATTTTGTTCCAGATATTTAGACATGCAGTTATATCATTTTAGATATGTATCCTTATTATACTTTGAAATGTATTATTACACACTTTAAAAGTGGGGTAAAATGTTTTTAGGGTACTTGTCTATTTGATGAGTTTGGCCTAGATTAGATGTTATTGGCACAATTTCTTTTAGGGGTCCTTGTTACTCTTCTTAACTCTTTATTTCTCTATTCATTCTCCTACCTTGGGCTATACTAGGGATATTGTATTTATATGACTGAGATGATATATATCAATCCAAACCATCGCACTAGACTATATACATAAAATATCACTTTTTTAACCTCTTATAATCATCTCCAATTACCAAAGTCAACCTTTATCTCTACCAAACAATGTCATAAACTTATCTCATATGTGCAATATTTTATTTTTTCATGGTCCATCCTATGACATTTACATGGGATATAAATTAAGCATTAGCATTACGCACAAAACAAATAACATTGTAGTGTCAGTAGCTTGAGAAGTTACTAAAACATCACAATGAAGTATTTGCAGAGCTCAAAGGTCTTCAGACACATTTTTGAATAAAACACCTAATAGATATAATTTTGGGATAATATATTATAAATATCCCTCTATATCAAAGTGTATATTAGAATAATGATGAAGTATGATGCCAAATATAAGAGTTCCTTGATTAGGGTAAGATTAGGCCTAGCTCTTTTCCTTCTAAAAATCCAATAGTCCTCACACCCAAGAAGGATGGTACCTAGCATATCTGCATAAACTATCACACACTCAATAAAAACATTGTGAATAATTGGTACCCATTTTTTTACACTAAAAACTCTTGGACCAACTTTGTGTGATACTTTGCCCCTAATATCAATCATAAAAATATGGTCCCCCTAGAAAGATGTCACAGACCTCTAAATGTGAAGATGTCCTCCATAAGCTTGAATTTGTATTAAAATGTACATTATCATTGGACATGTATACCCTTCCTCTAAAAAATCATGGTGAATAATTGGCACCCATTTTCATGTATTAAAAAATCTTGAACCACCATTATGTGATACTTTGCCCCTAATATCAATCATAAAAATATAGTCTCCCTAGCATGATGTCACAAACCTCTAAAGGCGAATATGTCCTCCATAAGCTTGAATTTGTATTAAAATGTGCATTATCATTGGAAATGTATACCCTTTCTCTATTTAATCCACCCAAATTAGTATGGCTTGGAATGAAAAAAATTGGAAAGGCCCAAAGAACTAGGTTGTGCCTTATGTGATGATGTTCTTCTCACTTACATTATCAATGATTAAATTAATAAGATTACCCTTCACCCAAAAATCAGTGTGGAAGAGGTGTTCTCACTCCTTAGATATTTATATGGTAGTGGCGTTAATTCTTAGACAAGTGGTATCTAGATTAGTGTCATCTATCTACATGAGACTAGATATAAATTACACAAGGATATTTGTAAACAACATTCAAATTCACCATAGGATTATATGAGATGTTGAGGTACAACTTTTCACAATATTTGTTGCCTTTATCTAAATTACAAGGTGTAGGAGCCTTCAAGTTTTCTAAAACCTTATTTTCCTACTCTCCTTGGTTAAAATCAATTTAATTCTCTACACAAGGTTGAGATGAGGAGTTTTACACAGGTTGGCTCTTGCACATGGCATTTCATCAAAATGTGAGATGTTGCTTTAACATTGACTTACCTTTGATCTTGGTGACATTGTGATAAATTTTATATATAGTGTTGTAATCAAAAATTATATCTTCATAAGGTTATAATGTGAATTTTTGTTTATGTAATTCAACACCTTATAATGTGCAATCAAGTTCTCACATTGGTGTGGGTTTTAGCCATGGAATTTGTTGGTGTATTACTCCAATGACTTTCCTTGCATATTATTTTAGTGCATCAACAAAATTATTTTAAAACTTAGTTATAATTAAATCTTATCCATGTTTTTCACTCAAATTCTCCCACCATTACACCACCAAAATGGGAATCTTCAACTCGACAAAGGTGATCTTATCAATATTGGTGAATTGATTGATTGAGAAGTATGTATCAATTTATTGAATCCAATAATATAATGATGTGTGATTGAATTTTTATTTAAACACGGGAATTTAAATATTGACCTATACTTTGATTGAGGTCATCTACTAAAAACACTATTGTTCATGTTGAAAGAGAGAGAGTTTGAAGGCGTTAAGTTGAACTACATCATAAAATCTTATAATTGACCAAATGTTTTAGTGTATTATGATTAAAAAGAATTCATAATGATATTTTGGATATATATTAATTAACCTCATAGAGATATAATTTGAAAGTTTATTAATGCACTTCAACACCTTATATTGTTCAATCAAGTTCTCATGTAGGCATGCAGTGTAATCATGGAACTCATTGGTGTAGTATTACATTGATTGCTCCTTACATTTTAAAAATTGATGGAACTTGATGTATTCATCCTAAAAATGGTAGATATTATATTAATCCTCCTTCAACATGGGGAAAAAATTCTTTGAATATTATATTGGAATGTAGTCTCGAATTTCCTATGCAACTAGTCACTTCATTCATTGCATGAGGTTGTTAAATAGGGCATATTGATCCCCCTAAACATTAATGTGGAAAGCTAACATAAATTTAGGGTTGATATGACATGTCTTAGTGCCTCATGAAATTAATCACTTGAATTTTTTCACAAATAAATTAGGTATGTCATATTGAGCCTCTTAAACACAAATTTGACAAACTAATTTGTAAATTCATACTTGATATGTTATATGTGAATACCCTATGCAACCAATCACTCAAATTATTACATGAGGCAATAAAATAGGTAACATGAATCCCCCTAAACAATTGTGACAATCTAATGTAAATTTGGACTTGATATACCCTATTTGAGTGCCCTATGTAACCAATTTTTCAATTCATTACATGGGACACTCAAAAAAGGAATATCAGCCCCCTAAAGAAAAATGCAACAACTTAATGTAAATTTACATTTGATATACCATATGTGAGTGCCATGTTTTAACAAATAACTTGATCTAAATTATGGTCACTCAAATATGGAGAATCCATCCCCCTAAACATAAATACAATAAACTAATGTAAATTGGGAGTCCATATGCTCTATTTAAATGTTTTGTGCAGCCAATCACTTGATTTGTTGAATGATTACTCAAATAAGGCATATCGAGCCTCTTAAATACAATTTTGAAAATCTAATACTAATTTAAACTTGATATGCCCTATTAGTTTTGCATGCAAAAATCACTCAATTTATTGAATTGGGATCTAAAACAGACATATCAAGCCCCCTAAACACAAATGCAACAACCTAATGAAAATTTGGACTTGATATGCATTATTTGAATGCCTCATGTAACCAATGGCTTCATTATATTCACAAGGTAATAAAATAGTTATTATCAATCCCCTTAAACATAAATGTGATAATAATATAAAATTGGACTTGATATGCCCTCTTTGAGTACCTCATGTAACCAATGGCTCATTTAATAAATAGTGCATTGAAATAAAGCATATTGAGTCCCCTAAATGCAAATGAGATAACCTAATGTAAATTAAAACTTTATACAAGCCCTATTTGAGTGCCCTATGTAACTTATCACTTGATCAATTTCATAGAGCACTTAAATAGGGTATATTGACCCCTTAAACACAAATACAATAACCTAATCTAAATATGTACTTGATATGATGTATTTTAGTGCCTTCTGTAACAAATCAATTTTTTCATGAGACACTAAAATAAGGAATATCAAGCCCCTTAAATACAAATGTGATAACTTAATGTAAATTTACACTTGATATTTCTTATTTGAGTGCCCTGTGCAACTAATCACTCAATTTATTGTATGTGGCACTCAAATAACGTATATCAATCTGTCAAACACATATATGAAAAATAATGTATATTTTGACTCAATATACCCTATTTTATTTCCTTTTACAAAAAATTTCTTGATCAATTACATGAGGCACTCAAATAAAGCATATCAAGCCCCCTAAACACAAAGTAACAACCAAATATAAATTTGGACTCGATAGCACTGTTGCAACTACTATTGAATGTGTTATAAGAGAGGGTTTGAATGTGTTGGGTTTAGATTCATCATCAACTCAAATAATTGGAAAAACATTTTGGTGTGCTATGTTTCTATGGAATCTGTAATGAGATTTTAGATATATGGGGTTGCCTCAAGTTACTTTTCGGCATCACCCATCTTGTGTTTGCTATGGAGTTATTCTATGTAAGCTGAAATAAATATAACTAGTAATCATTCCTTCTCTTAACTCACTCACATATTTACAATAATATAAAAAGATATGTTCTAATACCAATGATATGTGCAGGGCCTAGGATCTTATGCATGGGGGACAACATTGCACTTAGAGATAAATTGTGGGGTTATGAAGAGTGTGTGTTGTGTTATTTTAAAAAAATTAAACCAGAAAAAGTTTAAGTAAGAAAAAGGTTGACACATGAAATAAATACATATTATATTCAATGGGAATGAATAAGGTGGCAATACAGATATGAACAATATTACAACAAGGATAGGAATGCATGTTCCTATAATCAAGATGGGAAACACTTCTTATGACTACCTAGACTCAAGGTACGAATACAATACATATGATAAAGGTTAGAAACCTATGGAATGTTATCTATCACTATGATTATGTACATCATTAACCTCAGGTCAGATGAATGTGTTACAAATTTATGCATAGAATACAAAAATGTAGTTATAATTGCTAAAATTTACAAATAGAATGGTTACAAGTCATTTCATCTTCTTCCCATGTGATGGTCGAGCTTCTTCCAAGTGTGTGGTTGACATAATCATCCAAATAATTAATCTAATTTATTCCCTAACATGTCATTGAACTAAAAAGTTCCATCTATAAATCCATATGGATGTGGTGTTATGACAAGATCCATATGGGGCATGTGAGATGTGGCATAAGTTATGATAGGTGGTATAGACTCTATGTAAAATTGAAGTGTTGCATGATAATTTAGTGGTGTGCAATATTTTTTACAAGTGCAAGATCCTATATTCAAAATTGCTTATGTGCATGTGAAATAAATATAACATTAAAGACTCCAATAATAGTTATGTGTAATTCATGCAGGTACACAAAGGATAAGTGTATGTAAATGCATAGTTCTACACAAGTCACCAGTTTCAACTTTAAAAAATCTTTAATATTGCTTATAAATATATCCTAACATCACCCCTTAAGACATGAAAATGTCATGTTCTAAGACACCTCAATGGCATGTTGTAAGTCAACCTCAAGTCACCTAAAAAATTGTCGCAATGTAACCTATTAAATTCATGTGTTATAAATACACCCTAATGTCACCCTCTAGAGATTCCTCCCTCATGCAACATGAAATATGAAATAAGGGTTATAATTTTGAAAATGAAAATCCTATGTGACTTTAATATGAGTTAAATGTGACTTTAGAGGGAGAATTTATATGGTTTAAATGTTATAATGTGTATGTGAATTCATGTGTCAATATCCTCTCATCTATCACTATCTCTGAGAGAAGTGAGGTTCATAAAATTGAATTTTGGTATACCTAGAAATCTTTAAAATCTCAAAAATCAATCTAAGAGGTCTATAATCTATACAATGACTATTAGTTTTCCAAAAATAAACATCAGGTGTAAAATTTACACATAGATAACCTTATGTTCAATGTTAAAATTCTAAAAATGATTAAATATTGACCAAATTAAATTTTTAAAATTATCTTTTAAAATGTAACTCCTATAACTCTAGAGTCAATTTCAAAAGGCCCATGGTGGTCCTAATTTCTTATATTTAGTAAAATAAATTTGAAGTATGTAAGCTTATGCGTAAATATATTTTTTTACCAAATATATAGCATGTAAAAATAAAAAAACTAATATGAAATGTAGTACAAATGGTGTGCACCCTTTATACTACATAGAGCACCTGCCCTTTATAATAAACAAGGTGTACGCCCTTTGTACTGCATAAAGTGCACACCCTTTGTAAAAGGCCTGCACACTAATTTATAAGAAAATAAATTTATTTTATTTCCCTCTAAATAAGAATTAGAAAGGGCATGTGCCCTTTGTGTTACAGAGGGTGCATGCCCTTTAGGCTTGGTAACCCAAGCTAATTCAAATACAAAATGCATAGACCCTTTTTATATGGTGCTCACCCTTTACAATTCATGGATGAAATTTTCAATAATTGCCCCTTTTTTGTTCCCCAACTTTGTGCATCCACCCCAATAAGGTCCTAATTTGAATTTAATTATCTACACATACATAATAATTATAGTCCATTTGGCCACACACTATCTAGAAATCATTCATAGATAATATATTGAGCACTTACATACAATCTAGAGAGATCAAGTAATAATTAGAGTATACGAAATTGTTTGAAGATAGTATTTCTCATGGAGCAATTTTTTTATATCACCTAAAGTTTTGCATATCTATAAATTTATTTGTATTTATGTTATTTATTATTTTTGACATATTTTTATGGAGTGGTTTCCACAATTTATGGGCCTAATAATTAGATGTTGTTTATTGAGCCCTACTAACCCTCAACACATTCCCCTAAAGATCAATTTGTTTTTCCTTAATTTTTAGATATTATGAACATTCTTGGGCATAAATAAGAAAACATTTTTTTAGGTTACAAATGTCAGAGTGTATAGATCAAAATAAGGAGACAAAAAATTATGACTATGCAAACATAATCATCAACTCATTCCACACCCTATCTGTAATTACTCATAAACATATGATCAAATTCATAATTTTAGACAAGGTTCCTAACACTTCTTAGTATGTGTAAACAAGTTCAAATTCAAGAACTATCCTTATATTATGATTAATTCAAGATACACCTCTAAAAATTATATAACTTCCTTAATTTTAAATTTGAAATAATTAATTAAACATTGTGTGTGTGTGTGTGTGTGTGTGTGTGTGTGTGTGTGTGTGTGTGTGTGTGTGATAGAATTATTTGTATTATATTTAGTTGTAATCCATATTTCATTTATCACAAAATGAATCATCTAAGTAATTTACCACATCTATACGTTCAAATAATTGTAATTTATACTATAATAATATAGTCTCCTTTAGTTTAAATTAGATTAAATTGAGTTTCTAGAATTAGAGTATAAGGATTCACTTTCAACTCCTCCCAAAAGTTTTGAGATAGATGGTTTTATTAAAGTAAGTTTAGTAAATGTCATTATGGTAGTGGTGGTATAGTGTAATAATGTGAGATGTCAAGAGAATGTTTGATTTTTAAATTTAGTGTCTATTTGATCATCATATAATAGTAGTGACTTTAAATTTAACATTTATTGGACGTCATGCAGAAAAATTTCTTCTTGCTTAGAGAAAGTGATCAAAAAATCAAGATTTCTTAAACATATAATGCAATTTGGAGCCTTTTGTCAATAGAAATTTTTCTTAAAGTTAAAAATTTGAGACCATTTATCATCAATAGGTTATGCAAATAAAAAAATAAAATTATTAACCAATATGATAAATAAAAATTCCAAAATTAACACATCAAAATTAATCTGTCTCATTTTTTTAAATAAATACATTTAATAATTTATGCTAGTTATCTTTTTTATGAGTTAGGTTCATTCATATTCATTTTACTTAGTAACTCTAGATTCCATTAAATTCATTTTATATAGGCTCAACATGGTATAAATCATTGGTGTCAGAGCATTGTTCTTGCATGATTAAAACATTATTATTATTATTGAAAACTCCAAGTGCAAAATCCTCACTTGATATATAATTTAGCTATCACATTTGCATACTAAATATGTGAAGTGATGTTAAAGTTCCATCACATGTATCTATTTCATTTAATTTTCACTCATTTCTCAATTTTGAAAGTAATAATAAAACTAGTAATAGGGTGTGTAGAACAATACCTGATAAAGTGTGTTCGTGAATCCAGACGATAATGGGAACTCCTCTTTAGCTAGGAAGGAATAACCTACAGATAACAAAGACACTAAAACAAACGGGTTGTTACCAAATAGATGAGTGGACGGCCTAGTGTGAGCTAGATCCAAGAAGCATGTTGCTTTTTAGGAGGCCATCAATCCATTGTTGTAATAATTAAGTGGGAAATGATAAAGTAAAGATATACTTGCATAAGATAAATGAAGTGCAATTCAAATAAAGTATAATGCTAGTTAATAGAAAAGTAACCAAAAGTAGCAAATTCAATCAATACTTATGATAAAATGGTTGGGGTTTGGTTCAAAAGATCAGAAAAGGTACTGTAATCAAGAAAAAATAGAGGAAGTTAGGTTTGACTAAAGGTTATAGGGATAAAAATAGCTTATTATATTTTATGCCATAGTTACCATCAAGGGTCACGTGAACCATCAACAGTTTGGACTGACCGTAGGTGGTTGGGTAACCATCAACGGTTGAAGTGACCATCAATGGTTGTGCTAACCATCAGTGATTACTTGTGTAAATATGGGAATGATCATAAAAGAAGGTATAGATTGGGTATCAGGGCAAATAGAGGCATGTTACAAGGTTGAGGAGTGGATAATAAGATACTGATGAGTTTTATTAGGTAGGAAGGTTAGAAATAATGAAAATAAGTAAAAGATACTTGAAACTTGTGGGTGGAAGGCTGAAGTAATTTAACCAGATTGATAGTACTTCAACTTTTAAAGGTGATTCTAATAGAACTTCAGGCCTCTGGTGACATTATTTATTTGTTGAAGGATGTTGGATACTTATATGCAAGAGAGCTTGGATGCAAAATTATGGATTGTCAATTATGGATTCATTTCACTTCCTCCTCTTCTCCTTTTATAGGATGAAGTTGTTAATTGGGATGGAGGAAGTTACTAATTTGATAGGGGGTAGAGTTTCCAATTCACAACACTTTAAAGTTGTTTTTAAAAGGAAGTTATCATTTAGAGAGATACTTATCTCACACAAAGTTGTCACTACTTTAAAACTTTAAAGTAGGCTTGGAGACCTGATCGTTGATGGTCAGACCAACCGTCAATGATTACGTTGACCATCAGTGATCGAGGGACCAAAAGAAAACGTTTTTTTCAAGTTAAAAGGAGTGAATTAAATGGTTTAGTCAAATGTGTTAAGTTAGGGGTTTGATGGGGTCAAGTTGGTAAATGAGTCTAATTGACAAGGTGGTCCACTAGATGCAAGATCAAATGAGGGTTAAAAGGTAATTTGATATCAAAAGCCATCATGTGCAGTTTTTGAGTGTCTACATTTTGCCCCTTTTTATTATGTGGCTTTGATCTAATAATTTGTAGAATAAAATTAGATAATTGGTCAAGGTTTGGTTACCCCAAGTATGGGAGGAGCTGTCCCCCCTAAAACTAGGAAGTGATGAGGTGAAAGTTAGATCAGGTTAGGGTTTGATGAACTATAAATGGGTAGTTACAAGGTGGGTGAAATAAAAAGGTTGGGAATTTGAAATGTAAACATGTGCATAAAATACAACTAAGGGAAAGAGTCAAGATCATGCAAAGACTAAAGTTGCCAATGCTGGTAAAAATAAGCTCAATTCTAGAGGGACATGTGATAGAGGTAATCGATCCACAACATTGGTCATAGCTGATTGGATCAGGCCTAACAAGCTATCTAGACAAGATCAATGTTGGTTATAAGTATCCAAGGTAAGAAGTGTACCTATGAAACAACATAATTGGTCAGGTCATGCATGAGGTGGTGCAAAGTTCAAGATTTCAACATGACAAGGTCGGTCAGTGTGGTCAAAGTGACCATGTAAAGTTGTCACAAAATATGTGAATGGTCTAAGTCAAAAATGGCCAACTCAAGGTGGATGTGGTGTAATGGTTGGGTATTGGGTGGGAATAATCAAGCTAACTCCATATGCATGAGGCAAGTGGACACTACCTACATAGTTTCATGGATAGAATATTGAAAAACAACTTCATGCCAAATGTAATTCTCTAAAAATGTTGGTAGTGAGGTGGGATTCTTATAAAAGAGGGGAAAGAAAAGTTTCACCCTGACCATTGATGGGTAGGGGTTTTATAGGGTCGATCGTCCATGGTCATCCTGACCATCAACGATCAAGAAAACCCTAAAAAATTAAGAAGATAAAGTGAAAATATAGTCATTTTCACCATTTGACTTAGTTGACATTTGTGTTGTGAGTAATTTATGAGATTTATCACTTATGGGTTGAGCTTTTTGAGGTGGAGTGTGTGGATTGGTTGATAGCATGTTAGATTCATTATTGAGTTGGGATTCGATGGATGGTGGGTGAAGACATAGTCGGGTGGTGGTACGAGGACTTTGACCATACCAATGATCATGGAACAAGGTAGGATATGTCTTAAATTTGATAGTATAGTTAAATGTGTTGGTATAAAGGTACATTAGGGGTAGGTGAATTAGTGGGATAGGGTTTTGAAAATTAGCCTGGGCCATGATGCCCTAGGTTTAGGTTTTTATTATTTTTAGGAAAATTAGTGAGATAAATCAATAGTTGAAGGATGTTGTAGGCATGTAATTTAGGTGGGAATAGGTTTAAGAGGAGATATTGTTTGATTTAGGTGATTTAGTAGAGGTGGTATGAGGTTGAGGGTTTGAGTTGGGCCACTGAGGGTCACACATAATAACCATTGACAGTTTAACCTGACCATCATTAGTTGAATTTAGGGGTAAAAAAGTCCCTAAGGGACCATCAATGGTTCAAGGAACCATCATTGGTCAAAGGATTGGTGTAAACGCTTAGAAAAAGGTGGAAAATAAGTGAAAAGGTTAGGTGTTGTGTGGAAAATAAGTGTATTTTAGTAGTTAAAAAAAGGTGTAAATGCTAAAATGGTTGAATTGATAGCGATAAAAATTGGTAAACGGGTGAAAAAAGGTTAAATTTGGTCAAAATTAATTGAAAAAGTGATAAAGTGGATGAAGTTGTTGAAAGTGTTGAAGGTTTGGAAATTTGTGCCAAATATGTAAATGGTGGTAAAGGGGTGACATGCATGAAGGGGTTTTCATAGTGTGAGAGGTAAAATAATAGATGTAACAAGGGAGAGTGGAATAGATAAGTGTATATTTTAGAGTGACATAAAAAACAAAGAAGGCACACTAATATCTTTGTGTGATTATGATGTAGGTGTACGATTAGATTCAAATGAGGGATCAAGTCCCTAGGATCTTCACCAAGGTTGAAGATGTGATGACCATAGAGGAGTGGAGGCACATGAAGACAATTGGCCTAGGATCTATGATTCATTATCAACACCTATCATGGGATGCAGCCATGATTGTCATACTCATTGATAGAAGGGATCCAGTGACAAACACCTTCATGTTTCCTACTGGAGAGATGACTATCCTATTTGAGGATGTGACTAGGATCACATGGCTACCCATTTGATGGGAACCCATTTATCATATTGAGAGTGAGGAGTGGGAATACCACATGGATCTCCTATATGGAGCAAATGGGGTTCATGCCAGGTGGCATATAGGTGGGTTTAGGATCAAGCCATTATACTAGAGGGCCCCAAAGGATAGATACATGTTGATTATGATGATGATGATGGCAAAGACTTGTTTTTAATTTCTATTTCTAGCCATCACAAATGATTTCCCTACCTGATACTGGGTGTATTGGTAGAGATGTTTTTGGGGAGGACAATGTTTGGATGGGCCCCAGTGTTACTAGTCTAATTTTATAGGGAGCTTTGGGCCTTTTAATCACACAAATTGTATGGGATCAGCATCCGTTTCATGCTCCACTACTAGGTAAATGAGCACATTTGGGTTGTGAGATCATTAGGGTTACCATGGCAGGGGTTTACCCAGGTAGCCTTTCTAGTTGGCTTCATTCGATGGAGATATATTGATGTTTTAATAGGGGTAGATCTAGAGACATTGACTATTTCTAGGATGCATTGGAGGGTTTGGTGGTAGGAGGTGTGATATGGAGGCCATATGTAGGTTGGCCTAGTTGGCCCAAGCATCGATACCACACATTATCCTTAAAAAGCTGGCACTGGATTTATGGGAGGAGAGATGGGGAGACTGAGTTGATCCCCTTTGATCAAGTGTGGTGTCAGTTTGGATTGGTACAAGGGAACCCTCCATATTTTCTTTGATACTGGAGGGAGGAGGTTGAGTTCTTACTCCTAGAGCTACAGCCATAGGACATTATTTTGGACCAAGAGGAGTTGTCAGCTAGGGTTACCATAAATGATGCAAGGATTATAAATGGTTATGCAATGTGGTACTAGGATCGGTGCATAGCAGCTAGTTTTGGATGGGGTGATAGGCGAAACAACCTATGTATGTGGACCCTATAGGGGCACTAGCATAGGATGGATAGGTAGCAGTGGTACTGATAATAACACAAGCAAAGATTACAGGGTTACATCGATAGATGGCCACTTTATAGGCATATATTGTCACCCTATAGGAGTAGGTTACAACTTTAACTGGTGAGCATGATACAATGAGGACATCCTTAGATTTAGTGACTCAGGAGAGATATTCCTTAAGACAGAGGGTAGGAGTGGCCATAGAAATAGCATGAAGACCACATGATACAATTTTGAGGACATGTTACCTAGTCCTATTGAGGAGCTAAGATATTATGAGGTGATAGTACTAGTGTAATTACCACTAGAGATGAGATACAGAGAGTACAAGGCTAGTTTGGAAGGTGGTCCCACTATAGCTACTCTAGGATAGTGGGTTTCGATAGTGGGGTAGGTAGGGGTATCAGGGGGGCAACCACCAGATGGTAGTGCAGGTGTAGTTGTAGATGGGGCTAGTGGTAGTGGTGTATTGGGTGCTTGATGGATGAGATTATGTATATGATTTTCATTTTGATACCAGCTTGTGTGTCAATGACATGAGATGTATATGAGAGAGAGAGACATGGATACATTATTTCATGTATTTCCTTATTGATGTATATGATGATTATATGTTGATTATTATATTTTATTAAATTAATGACATGTTGACATATTACATGATGATGATGTTCTGATGTTGATGGTTTTTAGTGGATTATGTATTGATGTATTATGATGATGATGATGATATATTTATATTATGATCAGGATGTGGTTATGTTTGAGGATTATGGATGAAATATATGATGCTTTATGCATAAGTTTATTGTTGACTCTTTAGTTTAGGTATTTGATAATGGATATGATGGATGATGATGACTATTTGTTTATATGATGATGTAGTTGACCACATGTTTTTAATCAAGATGTTTGTTGTTGTTTATTTTAGTTTGCACATTATCATTAATAGTTTATAAATAGATTTTGATGATATTATTTATATGATGATTATGACAATGTGGTTTATAGATAGGATGAGGATGTAATATTCATAGATAGGATGATATTTTGTAATTGTTGTAGGATGATGGTTGATGAAGATAATATGTTGTTATGATGTTATAATTATATGTTGTGATTATGGTGCTTGATGTATTGTTTATGGGTAGGATATGGTTTATATTTGTTTTGTTCATGGTTCATAATGTTATGATTTCATGAGAACAATGGTTGCATGTTTGAATAGGATATGTGATATGAATAAATAATGAAAGCACATAAAAGTAGGTGTAGGTAACAAACTAAATGTGAGAAAGAGATAAGAGTTATGAGACATATGTCCTTATGAATTAATGGAGGGCAAAGAAAAGGCATGATGTTTTGGGCTAGTGAGGACCTAACAACAAGAAAACATAGTTGGATTGACTTAGTGAACATAAGCCCGTCGAATGCTTCACATGAGAATTATTTGATTGAGAAAGGGGGTATCTTGATCACCTTGTGTCAAGTAAGATTATAGTCCCTTGATTTTAGAGAGGGATTGAAGGGAAGGGAACTGATAGGTAAATGGATGAATGCTAGATAAGTGAAAAGGTAACCTGATGTGGGTTATCTTATGCCTTCTATAGGTGACCAAAGAACCGTAATAGACAATTCTATTCGTTAATATGATATTTAGACCGATCAATATGGGAAGTATATAAAATTCCATATATAGGAGCTGATTATGGCTTACTTACTTTGATTTTTCCATAGGATTATTTGTTGCTTTTGTTATTTTGATAAGTTGTTGAAGTTGATCGATGAGGGAAGCTTCTGATGATTATTTCTTAGCCATCCTTTATGGGAATGGTCTAAAATGGATTTTTATAGCTTTCCTTCAAGGAAGTAGTCTATTTTTAAGCAATTTTTAAGTATTGGACATGTGTCCTTCAAGGAAACAGTTTGTAATAATGGGCCTAAGTGATTTGTTGGTATCCCAATTTTTTAATTTTGAATGCTAGGTTAGACATGGACAAGTCGATTTAGGCTTACATTTTTACCTTTATGAAGGCATAACTTTAAGCACAAAAGGTTAATGATAGATGGGGAAAGTGGTTTGAGCAACAACTGATCATGGGATTCCATTTGATTAGAGATGAAAAGTATCCATGAGAACCATGCTATGGGTAGAGCCGTGGTGCCCATATTTAGTATTAGGCTTATAACTGTGATGGATAATCACATGGTCCTATGTTGTAAGAAATTATCCCTAAGAGGATTAGGGATAGGTAGGTGAAAGGAGGAGAAAATATCAAAAACTAAGTGACAAGCTTACGTTAGACATGAAGGTGAGTTCAATCCTATTTTCAATAATAGAAAGGACACAAATGTGACATGTTGAAAGGCTCACGTTATGGTTTGCCTTCGAGAGAGGATAAATGATAAGCTCCTGATCTATACATATAAGTTATATTATAGGGTTCAAGACAATTGAAAGCAAACTTGCCCTTTTTTATTTTCTCCATATTAGTTACATGTTGGTATTATTTAAGGATGAGGTCTCTGATGTTAAAATCTCACTCTTTTAGGGTTTTTTTATATGTGTGCTTGATTAATTCCTGATAGACATAAAGATGATTAAGTGTTGTGAGGTGATGTTCATCAAGAAGTTCAAGATGTGTGAGATGTTCTTGATAGTAGTCACTCTTACAAAGGATTTTGTGTAATGATATGTGAAGAGAGGGAAATTGGACTTCAAGAGGCAAGATGACCTCTGCTCCAAAGATGAGAGACAAAGAGGTAGTACCTATAGAGGTTTGAATGTCAATACGATAAGCTCATAAATTAAAATGGATGTGCAAGTGCCAATCCTGACTAAAATAAATTGCTACTTTGGTTAACATTTTGATGAGAGTTTTATTAGAGGCTTCCACCTATCTATTAGCTTGTGGATGATAAGGCAAGGAAAAGCTTAACTTGATGCCAAAAGTGTCACAGAGACATTAAACTTTTTTAGTATTTAAAATATTTTCCATTATTAGTGATGATCTTATGGGGAACACTGAAGTAGTAGATGATATGGTGATTGATGAATTCAATAATATTTTTGGCTTTGGTTGAGATAAGAGGGATGGCCTCCACCCATTTGGTGAAATATTTGATGGTGGTGTTGATATATTGGTGTCATTGTGAAGAATGGGGATTGATTTCCCTAATAAGGTCAAGACCCCATTGTGAGAAGGGCCAATAATCTGTAGATACTTGAAGGCCATGGGGGTGCATGATGTAAGTTAGCATGTTGTTGATATTTGACACACTTATTTACATAATCAAAATAATCTTGATTAAGGTGGGCCAATAATAACCAAGGCAAAAAATACACTTAGCAATAGCTAGACCACTAAAGTGCTCCTAGTAAATTTTGTCATGTGTTTCCTTGATAGCATGGGAAGCTTCATGACTATGCAGACAATGGAGAGGGATGTCATCAAAGCCACATTAGTAAAGGATTCCCCCTAGTATAGTGTAACAAGAGGCACCCTGAACAAAAGCTTTTCAAACATTTTTCAAAAGGTTGGGAGGAATAATGCTAAGGTTAAGGTAGTCAAAAGTTTGGTCATACCAAATGTCAAAAGGAGAAGTTTCCACACTAAAAATGGCAGGAAGATTAGAACTGACATATAAGTGTATGATAAAATGATGGATGGTGACAAATAGTTTAGATTTTGTAGGTTGAGATGGAATTTGGGAAGCAAGGGAGGCCATCATATCTATAAATTTGTTAGTAGATTGAGGAACTGATTGAATAGTGTAATGATTGAATGATGTTAAAAGTACATCCATGAGTTGTTTATACCTTAGGAGGACATAATTTTTACATTGATAAGATATTTTAACCTAGTTGATGACTATTTGGGAATTGCCAAAGATAATTATTATTTTGACTCCTAAAGCTAGAGTGGTTTGAAGACCTATGACTAGGGCTTCGTATTCAGATATGTTGTTGGTGCATTTGAAGTCAAGTTTAAAAGAAATGGGAAGAGGTTCACCATTAAGGGGAATGAGAATCACTCCATCACCCCCACCATGTTGGCAATTGAATCCATTGAAAAACATGGTCATTTGATAGGTGGGTTTCTTTTGAGAAAGAGTTATGATAGACTCATCTGGAAATGCAAGAGGTAGAGGTTGATTATCTAGTAGAGGAGCTTCAGCCAATTGATTAGCGATGACATATCCTTAACGGACTTTTGTGAAAGGAACTCAAGATCAAACTAAGCTAGGATCATGATCCACTTAGCCATACGTTAGTTTTGGTATGGCTTAGAGTGCATATACTTGAGGGGGCTAGTGTTGGTGATTATGTATGTTTTATGATTAAGAAGGTAGTGGCAGATTTTGGAGGCCATGAAAACAAAGGTGAGGTAGAGGTTTTTGAGAAGATGGGTATACCAAGTTTAATATTTGATAAGGGTAAAACTAATGTAATAAATGGCTTGCTCTTTCTTCTGTTCATCATGATGAGAGAGCATTGCCCCTAGGGAATGGTCTGTGGTAGATATATATAGGTAAAAGGGTTGGTCTTCCTTAAGAGGGATGAGGACAAGTGGAGAGAGAAGATACTCCTTGATTCAATCAAAGGCATGTTTACATTCCTTGGTCCACTTAAAATAGGTGTCTTTATTTAGTAGGTTGTGGAAGGGTTGACATTTATGTAATAACTGGGAGATGAAGTGATAGATAGCTTGAAGTCTTCCCTATAGGCTATGGAGTTGCATAAGGTTGGTAGGAGGAGGCATCTTCAAGATTTATCTAACTTTGGTGGGGTCTATTTAGATTCCATAAAGAGAGACAATGAAACCAATAAGCTTTATGGATAGGACCCCAAAGATATATTTCTTAGGATTGAGCCTGACATGATAATGGACTTGTCGGTCAAAGATGATGGTGAGAACAACTAGGTGATCCTTGCGGTGTTTGGATTTCCTAAAGAGATCATCCACATAGTCCTCTATGATTTTATGGATGAGATCATGAAAGATATAGGGCATGACCCAATAATAGGTTGCTCTAGCATTCTTTAGTCCAAAGGGCATGACCCTATAGCAGAAGGTTCCCTTTGGGGTAATAAAGGAAGTTTTATGTTGATATTTGGGGGCAATCAAGATCTAATTATATCCTAATAAATTATCAATGAGAGATAACATTTCATGGTTGACTATAATATCAACAAGTTGGTTAATGTTTGGAAAAGGAAAGTCATCCTTTAGGAAAGTGAGATTGAGGTAATGAAAATTAACACAGAAGTGAAGGCCCCCTATGGGTTTGGTGATGGGAACCATGTTGGAAACCCATTGAGGATATTCAATGGGTTGAATGAAGTTGACAGATAAGAGACATTGAAGCTCTTCTTTGACAAGAAGAGCTATGTGAGGATACATCCTATGAAGCTTTTTCCAAATCGGTTTAGCCTCAAGATGTGTAAAAATGTTATAGAGAGCACTAGAAGGGTCAATTATGGGCATATCTTGATAGGACCAAGCAAATGCTATGTTGCAATATTGAAGGAAAGAAGGGTAATCTTACTACTTGATGGAATTTAAAGATTAGCTAATTTTGATGATACGGGGGTTATCTTGAGTACCCAAGTTGACATCAATGGTGGATTCGTTTAGCATAGTTTAATTCTCATAAGAGATTTATGAATTAAAGAATCCCTTGTACTGAGGTAGGCAAAAATGGACTCATCATCCTGACATTAGATGATGTTGATGATAAGAGAATCATGTTCAATCATTTTCATATGGATGAGAGTAAGGGTATTAGTTTGGCCGCCCTTTTGATAGGTTAGAGGGCCTAAAATAATGGTATTGATCAAAAAAAAGTTAGATGGGATGGTATCAAAGTCTTCAGATTTGGAGGGAAATGGAGTTGGTGAGGATGGAAGTTATTCATTAATGGTGATGATGGGCTTTGGTGATGTGGGTTCTTCTAGTGGTACAAACCCAAGGACAAATAACTCATGAGGTTTCTGGGTTTTGATTATGGGTAACTCGTGAGGTCCTTATTCATAGAGGTGAAGACCAAACCCCTTCCAAGTGCACCGATAAAGGTAAGCTTTGGCAATGGCTAGTTTGTTTAGGTAAGAAAAATCAACGGTGAATGGTCAAATGAATGGAGTAGTGGTGGGAGTAAGAATTGGTTGATCAAGCCCCCATTGACAAAATTTGTTTGATTATTGAGGAGCCCAAAAGGGATAATAGTTCTGATGTTGGGATCATAGGAAGGGTCATATTTGAGGTTCCCTTTTTTTTTTAGAGTAGGGAAAGCATCTAAGGCTAAAAGATGATATTCCCCAAGGGAGAGATGTTGGAACATGAATTATAAGGGGTCGTTAACCAGAATTTGGGATGAGGGGATTGTTGAGGTAGTTGATGGTTCATCATTATTATGAGTAGGAGTGTTGATGGTTTTGGTTAGTGGGGTGGTTTTGTTAGAAGTTGTTTGTGAGGTAGATGAAGGAGGAATAAGAATGTCATTATGTTGGTATGTCATATTACAAGAGGCAAAGGAATCAGATTGGATGTTAATAACTTTTCCCTCATGCTCAAATTTGATACATTGGTGTAAGGTGTAAGGGGTGAAGCTTATAGTATAGATCTAAGGGCATCTGAGTAACACATTATATGTGAACTCACCCTCTATAATGTAAAATTCTTCAAGAATGTTATGAGGTCCCAAGAAAATATGGAAGACAATGGTCCCTAAGGTAGTGGCCATGGTATCATTAAAGGAGTGAAGGACTACTATACTTTTTGACATGATGTTCTTAGACAGCTAAAGCTGGTCATATTCATGGGAGGAGATAATGTTGATGCAGCTCCTCCATCAATCATAACCCTCTTGATGTGGGTTTGATTGATGTATGTTATGACGAAGAGGGGAGGATCAGAATCCTCAAGATAAGGAGGAAGTATTTCAAAATCCTAAAAGGTGATGAGGGCAAAGAGCTGGAGGGCTCCAACAAAGGGTGCAAGAGGTTGAGGATCATCTGGTTGAACCTCTATAGATTGCAGGGCCTCAATCAACACTTGAGAATGGTGGGGTGAGGTGTTGACTAGTTCATACAGGCTCATTTTCACTGTTGTTTGGTGAATTTATTTCAACATGATACACTAGATGGATTTGGATGGGTTGGAGGGAGAGGATCCTAAAATGGATACTTTGAGTTTTGGTGGTTGTGAAGGTGAGGGTGGAGATGTTTGGGTTTATTTGGTGGATTGAGGGGTTGAAGGGTATGTACATGGAATGGATTCCTTGGCTTTTCCCTTATCTTTCTATTGGGATTGGGAACATGTAACCACATGAATAGTGTGGATGAGGGGGTTTTTTGGGTTTGATGCTTGTTTATTTTCCTCCTCATTCTTGGGTGGGAGTGGGAGAGTAGGTAAAGGTTGGGTAGGTTGGGTTGATGGTAAGATTGGTAATGGGAGTAAGAAGGGTCCATCTGATAATAGATCATCCTCATCTTATAGGCTATGAATAAGTGCTTGGAGAGATTTGTAGTTCTCTATGTCATGTCCTGATGCCCTATGATATGCACAGATCAAGTTATCATTGAACTAAGAGGGTTTGGTATTGGAAGGGTAGAATGGTTTGAAAGAGGGTAATCTAATGGAATAATTTTGCAATAACATATATAGGATGGTTGAGTAGGCTTCATTCAAAGGTGTTGGAGGTGAAGGGTTTATAGTTTTAGGAATGGGAGCCTTCTTAGGTGTAGGTTTCACCATGGAAGTTGTAGTTGGAGGAATGGTTTTACTTGGTGGTTTTGGTTGGGTTTACTTGGTTATGGTTAGTTTAGAGGTTGAATATTTGGATATGGAAGACTTAGATGATGAAGGTTTAGCTATAGGTGGGAAAGTAGAGGCAGATAGGTTAGTAAAAAATGATGGACAACTAAAGGGTTTGAAGGGTGTAGGCAAAGGTATAGGAAAGGGGGATGGTTTCTTAGAAGAAGAATAGGTAACTGGAATGGTAGAAGGATGGGGTCCTAAGATGGAAGGTAAGTGGAAAGGAGGTGGTATGGGTCTAGTTTGAGGTTGAGGTTTGAGAAACTCTACCTTCTTAGTTGGTTTAGTTGAGGGCTTCTTTGATGGACTAGATGATGTTAAATCCAAATTCAAAGAGGGGTGAGTGTGGGTAGGTGTGGGAAAGATTCCTATATTCTTGATTGGTTTGGTAAGGAGCCATAAGGTGATTTGGCAATGTTAGAATGAGGTTGTTGGGATGATTCACTTATGGTTTTGGAAGAGGTATTTGGTAAAGAGGTAATAATGGGTTTAAGGGTGGATTCAAGGGAGGTTCAAGATTCAGATTTATTTTGGTATGGAAAGCCAAGACGATGCCAAAAGTTGGCTATATCAAAGTTGAGTTGGGAGGCAAACTCTAAACTTTGGACTAGCCTAGAAAAGGGCTTGTAGATGGGTTTAGTTCTTTGGTCATTGGTTTCAAAGATTAAGCCCTTAGGTGGAGAAGAAGGAATGGTTTCTCTATCCTTATTTTTGACTGATGGTTCCAAAATTGGTGGTTGGGTAGATTAGGTAACCTTCTCTTGGTTAGGGATAGTTTCCAAAGAGGGCATGGATAGTTTTATGATGGGGGAGGTAGGTATGGTGTCCTTGAGTGAAGGGATGGATAGAGTCACTTCCTTTATTTAGATGTCAAAAGGAATGGGAGGTAGTTATACCACTTGAATGGATGGAGTGGAATAATAATGAATGGTTATAGCGGAGGTTGTCTCTTTTGGTGTTTCCATCAAAGGAGAGGTACATGAAGCTAAGGTTTCATCAAGTGAAGAG
The DNA here is from genome assembly GCA_037957365.1 of Torreya grandis. Taxonomy (NCBI): domain Eukaryota; kingdom Viridiplantae; phylum Streptophyta; class Pinopsida; order Cupressales; family Taxaceae; genus Torreya; species Torreya grandis. The sequence continues at coordinate 1,733,067 of JARHVA010003524.1, forward strand.
ATAGGGGTGGTTAATTCCTATGTTTGAGTATCTAAAGGACTAGGGGGTGAGTTTACTACTTCCCTTTGGGTGATTGAGGTAATGGTCTCTTCAATAATGGCATCATTATTAATAACACTAATTATATGTACCTCATGATAGTGAGATGATTTGGGTTGGTTATCACGATGTTGGGTAGAAAGGGCATGATTGGGAAAAGGCTTGTAGAAAATGTCAAGGGACTAATTGGGGGGTGCATTTGGATTATCAAATGCAAGTTCTCCACTATCAATCAAGTTTTGGACAAGACTTTTGAAGGTATTGCATCTATTAATGTCATGTCCTATGACTTGGTGAAAGGCACAATGGTCATTCTCATTATACCACCTAGGTATGGGGTGAGAAGTATCAAATTATTAGGGTGGTTTAATTGGTGGGAGTTGGATGAGGTTGGATTTAAGTAATTTATCCAAGAATAATGCATAAGATTCTCCAAATGGAGTATATTATTTTGGAGGAGCTCAGTTTTCATTTTGGTTTTGTTGATAGGAAGGGTTGGAAGGATTGGTTCAAGGTGATTGGTTGATAGTTAGAGGTGAAGTATTTTTTAGAACAACTAAGTTTGTGGATGTTTTTATTTTGGCATTGGATTGGTTAGTGGTTTTGGTGGAGGAAGAATCATTAGATTTAAAGCTAGAGTTTTTATTCTATAATTTCAATTTCCCTTCATCAATGGCCTGGTTTTCCAGTTTATGTGCCATGGTGAATGCCTCATCAAAAGTTTTGAAGGTTTGAACTTGAAGAGTGGGAGCTATGTGTTTGGCACAACCTCGAGAGAAGATTTCAATCAATTCAAGTTGGGGTAAGGAGAAGGAAAGTTGATTGATGAGACCTCTCCATCTAGCCATGAAATCAACAATTGACTCATCATCAAATTGCTTAATTGAGTAGAGGTCTATAATAGAGAATTTTTTAGATATATTTATCGAAAAATGCTCTAAAAAGATTTAGGCCAGTTGGGAAAAAGAAAATATGGAGTGCATGGGAAGAGCACTATACCAATCAAGGGTTGGTCCTGATAAGGACATGGGGAAGGTTCAAAAAAAGAGAGCATCATCATATGTGATTAAATAACAAGAATGATGGAATGCTCTCAAATGTTGTTAGGGGTCCTCCTTGCCTTGAAATTTGGAAAACTTGAGCAACTCCCATTGAGGAGGATATGAATGGATGGACATGGATGGATGAATGGGTTCATAACAAATTTTATCGTAGGATAAAAGGTTATAAGATCCAGAGATATATGACTCCAAGTTAGTCATTTTATCCATTAAGATCTTGATCAAATCTAGTTGGGGTTGGGAAGCTACATAATTAAGAGGTAAATTTTGTTAAGGTTCGATGGAAGCTAAGTATTGATAGGCGATAGACAGTGCTGAAGAAGCCACATATTGGTAAGCGGTCACAAGAGGTTGAGATGGTGCCACAGAAGGGTTGATTGGCACAAATGGTTGGGTGGAAGGTGCTATATATCCTTATGGGTTGGGACATATTGATGTGTTGTTATGGGTACTTGATAAGGGATGGATGTGGGTTGACTTAAAGGTATGGTTGAGATAGTAGGTTGAGGTTGAGTAAGTTGAAGTTGAGTGGTGAATCTAGTGTTAATGGGTGGAAGTGTTTGAGGGATAGAGAGCACCAAGTTCTAAAATGGGGTGGAAGTTGGTGGATTAGTTGTAATAAATTGAAGGGTGAAAGTAGGGGTAGAAGATAACCCCATGGTAGGTGGGGTATAGGTAACTAGAGGTAAATTTGAACATATATGTGAAGTGTGGGGTGTGGCAAGAGGTGTTTGGTTAGAGGTTGGAATGTTGGATTGGGTTTGAGTAGTGGTAGTAGATGGGATGTTGGAAGAATAAAAGGCTTGGGTGAGCAAGGGTTGGGTTGAGGTAGTACCCACCATAAGATGAGGAGGTGTACTATAAGGAGGGTTTGTAGGAGAAATTGAGGCAATAGAGGTACGAGGAGGTAAGTTGTTAAGATAATATTGAAGGGCCACTTGATTGTTGTTAAGGAAGGCAGTGAAGTCTGCATCAGCCTTAAAAACAACCAGGATTCTGGTAGGAGGGAGAGAAAAATGAGGTGAACCCTCATCATTAGAATTATATTCCATGGAGGTAGAAGAAGAAGGTGGTGGTTGATCGGTTTGGTTTCTTAGCTACTGTCTAGTAAAGACCATGTGAGAAAATAAGAAATAATATGGTGAAACTCACACCTCAAACAAAGAGAAATCAAAAGAAAAGAATTCAAGGCAAACAATGTATACACTAAAAGTGCGTTAAAACCTAGGATTGTTTTTATATCACTTTTGGCTTATGCCTTAGAAAATGTGAAGAGGGAATTTGGCTTGTAGATCAGGTACTAAAGAGGAAATCTGACGTTGGTTTCAATTTGTTTAGGTACTCAAGATAAGTTTATGTTAAACTTCAGTACATAACTTGGTATAGGGGCCTACCCCCTCAATTCACAATTTTGTAGTGGTAAGAGTGTCAAGTGCTTAGCCAAAATATACTAAGTTCAGAGTTTATACTCAATTAGAGAGCTGAGTTGGTTCTCTACTTGGTGGTGAAATCCAAATAGGATAGGCGGGAAGGGGTAAGGTTACTGCTAGGTGATGAAATCCTAGTTGGGCCTTGTCTCAGGTATGTTTTGATGTGTTAATTGTTTTGTGGTTTGGCTTAAGTGTATGGTAGCAAGTGTGAAATCTATGATTAATTACTTTGCCTCCTAAGTTACTAGATGAACTAAGACAAGCAGGCAATCATTGTATGCAAGAGGTCTATTTTAAGCCCAAAAAGAAATTTTCAAATTTTATTCAATGGGAAAATAATAAAGGAGGAAAAAGGGAACTTGTCCCACTAGGTGTGCCAAAAATGTTTCAGTTAATTTTCACTCATTTCTCAATTTTGAAAGTAATAATGAAACTAGTAATAGGGTGTGTAGAATAATACCTAGTAAAGTGTGCACGTGAATCCAAACAATGATGAAAACTCCTCTTTGGCTAGGAAGGAATAACCTACATATAAGAAAAATACTAAAATAAGGGGGTTATTAGAAAATAGATGAGTGGACTGCCTAGCGTGAGCTAGATCCAAGAAGTGTGTTGCTTGATAGGAGGTCGTCAATCCATTGTTGTAACAATTAAGTAGGAAATGATAAAGTAAAGATCTACTTGCATAAGATAAATGAAGTACCATTCATTATGCATTTTCAGCATCAAGGTATCTGATTAGTTCATTAGCTAGTTCAAGTACTTCTGGATAAAGAGTATATTTTAGGATAGTGTGACATATGTTTTTATAGTTGCATCCTTCATTTGTTATTCTTTTCTTACCACCAGTCTTGTTATTAATTATAACTACCTTTGGGAAAATTAGTACCATTGATCTATGCCATTATGTCCAAGTTATAACCACCTATGGGTAAAATAGGGGAAACATTAATCCTTAACATACTAACTTGCCCCATCTTATGTCATAATATGCCTTTTTACCAACTATGCTTATTTTGTTTGAATTGACTACTACATTAGTGAAATTCATTCACTGTAAGGGCAAAACTATAGTGACTTGAGATCCTACTCTGGGAGTACATAGGTAGCACTCAATACTTGTTGAGGTTAGCTCAATCACCCTTCTCCACCATTATTGCACCATTTTGTGAGCAATCTAATCCATACTCTCACCATTTTATGATCAACCTAAGCCACACTCTCACTGTTTTATGAGAAACCATAATTTAAACACACTCACCATTTTATGAGCAACCTAAGCCATGCTCTTTCCATTTTGCAAGTAACCTTACTTTAAACACTCTCACCATTTTATGAGCTTGATGCTAGTTAATAGAAAAGTAATAAAAAGTAGCAAAGCCAGTCAATACTTACGCTAAAATGGTCAGGGTCTGGTTCAAAAGATCAAAAAAGGTATTGTAATCAGGCAGAAATAGAGAAAGTTGGGTTTGACTAAAGGATACAGGGCTAAAAATAGCTTATTGTATTTTATGCCACAGTGACTGTCGATGATCAGGTGAACCGTCAGTGGTTTGGGCTAACCATAGGCGGTTGGGTAACCATCGATTGTTGAAGTGATCATCGATGGTTGTGTTAACTGTCAGTAGTTACCTCTGTAAATTTGGGAATGATTAGAAAAGAAGATGCAGATTGGGTATTTGGGTAAACAGAGGTTTGTTACGATGCTGAGGGGTGGAGAATAAGATACTGATGGCTTTGATTAGGCAGGAAGGTTAGAAATAACAAAAACAATCAAAATATACCTGAAACTTGTGGGTGGAAGGCTGAATTGATTTTGCAAGAGTGATAGTAATTCAACTTGTGAAGGTGATTCTGACAGAGCTTCGAGCCTCTGGTGATGTTGTTTGCTTGCTGAAGGATGTTGGATACCTGTATGCAAGAGAGCTTGGATGCAAGATTGTGGATTGTAAATTGTGGATTCATTTCACTTCCTCCTCTTCTCCTTTTATAGGATGAAATTGCTAATTGGGATGGAGGAAGTTACTAATTTGATAGGGGGATAGAGTTACGAATTCATGACATTTTAAAGTTAGTTTTAAAATCAAGTTGTCATTTAAGGAGATACTTATCTCACATGAAGTTGTCATTGATTTAAAAATTTAAAGTAGGCTTGGAGACCTGACCATCAATGGTCAAGCCCACCGTCGATGGTTAGGTTGATCGTCGACAGTTAGGCTGACCATCGGTGGTCAAGGGGCCAGAAGAAAATGTGTTAAAGCAAGTTAAAGGAAGTGAATTAAATGGTTTAGTCAAATGTGTTAAGTTAGGGGTTTGATGGGGTCAAGTAGGTAAATGAGTCTAATTGACTAGGTGGTCCACTAGACGAGAGGTCGGATGAGGGTCAAAAGGCAATTTGACATCGAAAGTCATCATGTGCAGTTTTCAAGTGTCTACAGTATCATCCAATTAAGATGAACCATCACCTATTTTCCATGCCAACCACCCTTATTCCAGTTCTAATGGATCCATAAATTCTGGAGGTTAAAATCTCACCCCTGTAATTAGAAAAATTACATCCAATCTCTTTAAAAAATAATTATAATAATGAACATATAAGATAGATTCATTTAGATTACATTAAGTTGATTTTTTTTATTGAAATAGTATTAGAAAATATAAAGATAAAAGTATAAAATAATTTATAATATAAAAGCGGCTAGTTGGCATTCATGACTCAAAATAAATTACATCGGACCAAAAATCATCGTTGACTAACAAAAGTCTCAAAACATAACACTAATCAAGGGCTCCCTTGATGACCATAGATCCAACACCACCCAACTACCCTAAGCATTATCTCACACACATGCACAAGCACTCCCCACATTAAGTCGATTTGAATTTCTAACTTGTAAGAATTCATATAAAAAAGGACTATTCTAGGGATATATTTAAGTATTAAAATATCCACATAATGAAAAATCTAACCAAAAAAATATCATAATCTTAATATTTTAGAGAGTCTTCACACTACTTAAAAATTGTTGAGTAAAAACAATTCTACATTTATGATAATTGTGAGTTAAGAAGAATTCTCACACTACTTTAGTTTTATAAGGCATGACATTTACCAAAAAAGTTATCAATTGAGAAGAATAATTTTATAATGTAAGTTTTTAAATTGATGTGTTAGTGTATTTTTTTTTCAAAACATTTATAAATATTTATGTATGTTACAAATCTAGTTACTTTTTGATTAATAGAATAAATAACTACTCACTAAAAATAGTGATAAATAAAAATGATTAATTAAATATTAAAATACTTCATATTTTGTATTAATAAAAAAAATATCTCCCTAATGTACGGCTTGTCTCCACTAAAACAAAATATCGAAGCCCACCATCAGACAGACTGCTCAGTATTTATGCACTTTGGAGGATAGTGTGTATCTTATGGTAATAATATTGCACACCATTATAACGATTCTTGGCAAAAGTGAATGACTTTCTTTGGGAATGTGACGGCCAAAATGTCAATGGGTAGGTGACTTACGTCAACTCTTAAAAATGGGAATGTGACGGCCAAAATGTCAATGGGTAGGGGACTTAAGTCAACTCTTTAAAAAAGGTCGTGTAATGATTAGTAAGCAAATTATATCATTTAAGAAACTGATATAGAAATAACAAATTTCAAAATTTGATATCAACATATCTTATCATGTGGACAAGAAGATAGGGTAACAGATGTAAAAAAATAATGAAATGATGAGTCATTCAAGAAATTAATATGAAAATAATAAATTTCAAAATCTCATATTGATATATTATATCATGTGGATAAGAAGTTAAGAGGTCGTTATAATAGTTAATAAGGCGACCAAAAATTAAAATGATTTATATTTATCATTTTTTTTTTATAAAAATAAAGTTGATATGTGTAAAGTTGTGCAAGTGTGTTTATGCCCACAAACTTTTTTTTTTGGACTTGAGTGCCATGCCTTTGTTGTATTACATGTCACAGTGTATCCTCAAGGTATCTTTACATATTGGCATAACATTTTGTAGCATACCTCAGAACACTCCAACATCATGTAATGTTTTATGAACTTTCCATCAAGTGCATCACTTATGTAGTATTGCGGTACCTTTGTGTGTTATTGTAGTCCCAATCAACATGTCGCACAAGTCTTTTGCACCATGCAACAATCTCATGATGCAACATCCATATCTCAACTTCCTAATGTTGCACAACACACTAGACGGAACTCTCCATGTCTACACCATGTCAGAGAACTTGTCAACATATTACAACATTGGAATTCCAATTATCACACCTCTAAGAAAGCGAACCATCATTCGGGAAGAAGATGAATCATTTTGTAACCATTACCTTCTATAATTTTTTTCTTTTAATGATACATATATATTATAATTGTTTTCCCCTTAAGAGATTAGAGATGCACCCAAATATTAGGTGTTATCATGCCTTAAATATTTACAATTTTACACACATTTATAATTTTCCTTCCATCTAGATGAATCATTTGGAAATGCTCTTCCCCTTCAGATCATAAGAATTTGCATTCCCAATCTTATTGAATATTGTATACATATGTTCTTTCTAATTCTTTCCATTGATAAGTTTCACCATTACGTAAATACTTACGCATTCAAATGTGTTTTGGTGTACTATTGTTATAGTTTTATTATGTGCATTTTATATCATGTAACTTGCTTCCAAGTACAGGGTTGTCCACGGCACTGTCAACCTGGGCCTATGGTGTGGATCGTTGGTGTGATAGCACAAGATGTCACATGCCTATAAACATGTGAGTGTAACATGATAAAAAAGGACTACCATTCAGTTCTATTTCAAAATACCTTGAAAAATGTTGTTTCAAGAGTAAGATGGATGGTGCCTAGAAAAGTTTCATTAAGACATCCCTAGACATCGAAAAACTCATTTTGAATGCTCTCGAGGATAAGTCCTAAGAATTCATTATCTAGTTCAATGAACGTGTGATACAACTCAACCCACAAACCACTCCTTCCTCTACATGGCCTACACACTCATCATTTCAACAACAAAGCCCTTTCAAAGTGAAAGTCAATCTAGACATTCTAATATTCGAAGTAAAATCAATGCCATAACTTTGGATAGTTGGATTCAACAACTAGGTCATATTTCTATGTCAATATTTTTACTAACATAGAGAAGATCACCTTCACAATGTTGAAGATGTCCATTTCGAAGTCCCACTAGTGGAAAACATCAGTGTCCGATGTGTGAAAGACTTTGATCCCATTGAGACTTGAAATTTAATTTTTGATGCCATGATAGATGTGTATTACCCTCTCAAGCACTATGAGAATGAATATGAGGATGAATGCATCAATATTTAGTAGCTATGCCAATGTAAGGAATAGTTAGTTGAAGAATACACCAATTAACTCCATGACTATATTTTGCATCTACGCAAGGACTTGATAGACAAACATAAGATGTTGAAGTATATCAACACACTCTCACTTTAAATTCATGCAAATATGGAGTTCTTAACTTCTGACATGTCAGGATAAGCTTACCACATCACCACCATGATTGAAGCTAAGGAAAAGATGGAAGGTAAATTTTTCTTCTTCATTTACCGTCATGCACAAGATCCATCTCATGTATAACACCATCTAACCCTTCCAAGTAGAAATGGAACATGTTGGGCAAGGGAGAGTAGCCCAAGAATGCTACACAACATCAAAAAAATCCAAAATATTTTGTACCAGATAAATTCAAAAAGAATCAAGTTACAAATTGGTTCCAATAACACTGCACAAGTTCAAATAATGATTTTGAATGTGGCATACAATAATATTTTATAGTGTAGTCTACATCATGTCTCGCACAAGTAGATAACACTTATTCAAGTTCTACTTGTTTAAGCACATAACCACTACCACCAACACTTTAGAGGAATGAAAATGACTATTTCATAAATCTCTTTAGGTTATCATTGACAATGAGAAATATAAGAACATCATTTTGCAAGATACAGATCAGTGCCTAAACCTCATCATTGACACACATCCTCAACCATACTCTCTCGATGCCTCCAGTAGGGAAAGGAATCCATGTTTAAAAATAGCAAGGAAGGTTTTAGGAATCCCACCAAAAAAGGATATAGATTGGGTGGTGAATCTTTCTAGAACAAGATTCCTTAGTGTGGCAAGTGTCATAAATTGGCCATCATGATTGTGGTGAAAATGTAAAAAATCCATAATTTTGTTGTGGATGTAAAGGCAAATCTTACTTAATATTTATAATTTATTAAAATCATTTGGAAATTTTTAGTTTATTATCAAGGTCAAATTTCATTGTTTAGTTTCATATTCTATTTATAGACTCAAGTGCATAATGAAAAATATAACATAATTTAGTGAAGTACGAATCATCATTCTATAGGCCTCAAAACTTTGAGGTGCCATTTCTATCAAATGGAAAAGTGTTTTGAATTATGGATGGCAAAGAACTGAGTTGAAAGTGAAACTTCAATTTTTGAGGGCAATCTAAAATATTTTATATTTTGGTTATATAAGTACCACTCACACTGCTTGTCAAGAATAGTTCAGGAAAGAAATAACCTCAACTTCCTATTTATAGTCATCATTGTAATCTTTTTAAGTCGCATTAAAATCCCTAAAATGGAAAGTAAGCCTCATAACAATAAGAGAATGTGTTTCCATCTTATTACCTAGCCATGAGAGAGAGTCATGGTCTTCAGTTTTGCATTACTATAATAGGTGGCATGGATAAATTTTTTGAGTCTTATAAAGACATGATGAAGCCCCGAGCATCCACCAATAACAACCTGGGTCAGCATTCCTCTTCACCTTTGTTGTAAAGTGTAGTGTGAGCAGAGAAGATGTTGAGTGGGTTATTAATCCTTTGGCTCTCATATTTCTCCAAAATCCCACTCAACATCAATGAATGGAGATGCTACCACTTCCCTAGAGGTAGGATTAATAAGCTAGCAAGGGTGGTCATGGGTAGCATAAGCCATTTTTGCAACACTAGTGATATTGTAATTTATGATATTTGTCATCTTGTAATATTTTTAATATATCTCATATTTTCATATTTTAATATGCAATTGCTTTTCTTCCTCTTATTATGTTATTTCTATCATTAAATATATCAAAACAAAACTTTATCAATTATGATTAATGTTAAGCTATCATTTAAAGTATCACATGCATGAAAAAGCATCGCATTACATGAAAATCATTGTGATGCATTTAAAAGCATTGTAATGCATGCAAAAGCATTACATGCCTATTAAATAATTGCATGCCTACACAATCATCACAATTAAGAAAAATTAGCATGGCAAGTCACTAAACAAAGTCCCACAGTGAATAAAAACTTCTCACAACACTAAACAAAAAAAATGTAACAAATAAAAAAATGTAATGGTAATAAACAAAGCACCACCACAAAGTAAAATCTTCTACGAATGCTTCACATAGAGGAAATGCTCTGCAAGAAGGAAAAGGGTCCACATAAATGGTATAATCAAAACAAAAATGCCTCGTAATCATAAAATGATAAAAAGATAGTACGTAAAAAATTAAATGGCATTTAAGGTTTATTCTCACATTGGATGCATGCTAGTGAGGGAAGAAGCAAGAAATTGTAGCCTAATAAACAAGTGAAAATGATTATATCATACTCGCATATCATCAAATTGGATATTTCAAAGCCGAATTTAAAAGCTATAATTTTTTCAAAATAAATGAAAGCTAAATTAAGTATGAGTAGATGTAAAAATTGGAGGAATTGACATCAATGACAAGAGCACAATTGGATTCCTTGGAGAGAAAGATACATAATGTTCAAATTTATAAAGAAACCCTAGAATCATTGAGAGCTTGATTCAATATTGAGTATGTGGAGATGAGCAATGTTGAAAAATGGGTGCTTGGGATGGAAGCATCAGTGATAGTTGTATAGTGTAATGATTGTGTCCCATTTAGGCATAGATATTTTTGGACAATGAAATACCCTACTAATGCAAAGAATCAGGTTTTCAAAAATGAATACAAGGGAAAGGATGAAGCTACTTAGCTTTCCATTCCTTGAGTTCATGAACATATTTTTATAGATGATCCTCTCCATAATAACTAATATTACTATTTTTATTATACAATAATTTATCATTCCTATCAATTTTAAAACCATAGAATAGGTAATGAATTTGCCAAATTAAGGGGAGAATATTTCACACTATCATGCAAAGAGATTACCATCCATCATACAAGAAGTTAATAATACATATGGATGGAATACATTGGTGAGAAAAGTTCTCTTAAATTATATTAATAATGCCATGGTAATAAAGGTCTTTGGACATATAAGAGACTTTTTTTTGGCACATGGCTAAGGATTGGAAGGAGGTACCTATAGGAGTGATCACTACAGCACATAATATGGTGATCTTAGGTACCAAATTAAACTGGATAGAATAATTTTCCTTAGAAATGCTAGAATAGAAATAAAATAAAAATCAAGTACGTTCTTATTAAAAATGGTTGTGCTATTATTTGTTAATTAGAAGTGCCCAGGTGGTTCATTCAATCTTTTACCCAAATATTATCCTAAAGGGGTATTCAAATAGTGCATTTTTTTATGGAAAATGTTTATGTGCAAAAAACAATAACAAAAATTAATTTACCATCATGTCTATTAGAGTTGAGAGTTTTAATTTATCAAAACCCAAGGGTTCCATAGTGTTTTTTATTTAATATTCATGTCACATGTGTGTAACATGGGTTATAGTCAAAACATATGTCATGGCTAAGGAAGATACCAAAGTGGAACTAAATATCAATTGTTTTCTCTTTATTCATGTCAACTTGCATATCAATAGGTTTCTAATTTGAATATTGGGAGGAATATATATATACATGTCTAATTAAAGGCATTTGAATAACAAGGATCAAATGGGAATTTTCCATCATTCAAGTTTAGGCACACTCTATAAACATTTATTTATGATCTTAAGGACTTACATCAAGGTTTAGTTACATCTTCTACCAAGGTCAAGGGTTTTAGGTGAATGTGCATGTAGTCACATTACACTTAGGGAGAGAAGGCAGAGTTATTTCTCTCACAATTCCATTCACACTATACTATAATTGTGTTAGCTCTATTTCCAAGTGTGAAGGATATGTAGTTGCAACTCCTTCAAGGTTTATTGATCCAACGAACCTTTTTATTATTATTTATATTTCCTATTACAAATGTTTTGTCAAAAATTAGGTCAAAAATATAAGAAGATAAAATATGATATCATGGCCACCAATTATGGGATATGACTGCAAACACTATACAATATCACTCTCTACACCTATCAAAAAAATTATAGATCCTGAAATGAAGTATAAATTCGATGCTTGAAAACATAATCATTAGTACAATGATACTAATTTGATAGACAATCAAATTTTTTGCAAAAAAAAAATGAAATTTCACTATGAAGCATTGAATATGTCCTTGTGTTTGAAGAGAAAAAGCATTACCACTCCCATATTCAAGTTCTAAACTCAAAATCCATATTTTTTTCTAAGATATGGTCAATTTTATTCTTTCCCATCTTCTTGCATTTCTTTAGCTTTCCTTGTCATTATATTATTCTTTGTTTTTATTATTTATGGCCATAAGTTACATCTAAATGTTGTTTTGGACTGTATATTTAGTGATATCCCTTGTGCATCCCTTTTATCTTGTTGTGTGTAGGTAATTTACTTTAGAGTCAATTTTTTAAAACATAATACTAGCATATATCTTTTGCTTCATCAATATATCTTTATTTTAACATAGTTTATTTTTTTCTTATTCATTATATATGTTAGACCTTTCATATGTCTTCCTCCCTTGTGTTTGTTCCATGATTCATATTTAATATAGATTTTAAATTTTGGCACCATACAATATCACTCTCTACACCTATCATAAAAATTATAGATCCTAAAACTAATTGAATTTTATATTCAACATTATGAACATAATCAATAATTACATTGGGAGATGATTACAGAACACTATATGATATAACTCTCTATGCACGTCAAAAAATTTGTAGATCCTGAAACTATGTTACGTACAAATACCAACACTTCAGAACATCATTGGTAGTTACAATGATATTAATTCAATAGACAATAAAATCTTTTGCAGAATAAATGACAGTTATATCCTTGTACTTGAGGATATCAAATTTGTAGATCAAAAAAGACAATCACTTCCAGACTCATGTTCCAGCCTCAAAATCCAAATATTTTGCTAAGGTGTGGTCAATTTAGTCTTTCCCTTCTTGAATTTATTTATCTTGTCTTGTTATTTTATTATTTATTTTGTTATTTTTATGGTCATAAGGTAGATCTAAATCTTGTTTTACACTGTATATTTAGTGATCTCCCTTGTCATCCTTTTTATCTTGTCGTACGTAGGTAATTTAATTTAGAGTCTCATTTTTTGAAAACATAATGCTAGCATATATCTTGTGCTTCATCAACATATACTTATTATATTATAGTTTCATTTTTATTATTTATTATATATGTTGTGCCTTTCATATGTCTTCCTCCCTTGCATTCCTTCCATGCCTTATCTTTCTTCTATATTTGAAATCTTGGCACTCTATGATATCACTCTTTACAATTGTTATAAAAATCATAGATCCTAAAACTAAATGAAGTACATATTCGATGCTTGAGAACATAATTAGTAGTAATGTTGGGAGACAATTGTAGAACACTATATGATATCACTCTCTACACATGTCATAAAAATCATAAATCCTAAAACTAAGTGAAGTATAGATGTTTGAGAACATAATAGTTAGTTATAATGATACTAATTAGATATACCATCAAATTTATCATGGAAAAAATTGATAGTCTACTATGAAGCATTAAATATGTCCTTGTGCCTGAAGATAGTCCAATTTGTAGAGTAGAAAGGGTCACTTCTAGATTCATGTTTCAGCCTCAAAATCTAAATATTTTTCTAATATGTGGTCAATTTTAATCATTCCCATCTTCTTGCATTTATTTAGCTTGCCTTGTCACTGTATTATTATTTTTGTTGTTTATGGCCATAATGTAGATTATGTTATTTTTGAATACATATTTAGTGATATCCCTTGTGCATCTCTTTTATCTTGTTGTGACTATGTAATTTACTTTAGAGTCACAAAATTTTTGAATAAAATGCTATCATATCTCTTGTGTTTCATCAATATGTATTTATTATATCATAGTTTCCTTTTTCTTATTTCTTATATAGGTCATGCCTTTCATATGCCTTCCTCCATTTCATGTATTCCATGCCTCATATTTCTTCTAGATTTAAAATATTTTCACTATATGATATCACTATCTACACCTGTCATAAAAATTATAGATCTTGAAACTAACTGAAGTACAGATTTGAGTTACACTATGAAATGACTGTAAAACACTATGCAATATCACTCTATACACTTTTTATAAAAATATATATATAGTTCTTGAAACTAAGTGAAGTATAATATTTGATGCTTGAGAACATAAATGGTAGTTAAAATGATACTAATTTGGTAGACCATCGAATATGTCACAAGTAAACTTGATAGTTCACTATCAAGCATCAAATATGTCCTTTTGCTTGAAGATATTCAAATTTGTAGATCAAAAACACAATCACTTATATACTAAAGTTTCATCCTCAAATTCAAATATTTTTCTAAGGTGTGGTCAATTTTAGTCTTTCGCCTCTTCTTGTATTTATTTGACCTGCCTTGTCATTGTATTTATTTTTGTTGATTTTTATGGCCATAAGGTAGATCTAAATATTTTTTTGGATTATATATTTAGTGATATCCCTTCTACATCACTTTTATCTTGTTGTGTGTAGGTGATTTACTTTAGAGTCATATTTTTTTAAAACACAGTGCTAACATATCTCATGTGCTTCATCAATATATCTTTATTGTACCATATTTTCCTTTTTATTATTTCTTATATATGTTGTGTATTTAAATGCCTTTCTCCATTGTATTTTTTACATACCTCATCTTTCTTTGAGAATTTAAAACCTACCACTTTCCTTTTTTTATATCAACATTATTCTAGCCCCATGGTTTTTTTCTTGTTATGTTACACTTGCTCTTGTCCCTTGATTTTTTATCTCATTCCAAACACTTTTTTATATTTATCAATATTTACAACATATATATCAATACATTTCATCCTAGCATGCACTGGGGTCTGAGGGAAGGGCTAGGTTGTTTAGAATTATCCTCTTTTTCTTTCTTCCAAATTTTACCCTTGGGCTTGATTGATTGCCTTCCTTGGATTCCCCTAATTTTCACCCTTTGGTTTTTATTCTTGATTAATTGAGCTTCCCTTGATTCTTCTTTCTTTCATCCCTTGCCTTCCTCTTTGTGTTATCTCTTTCTTCTATAAAATTACAAAAATGCAAAAATAGTAGAAGACATAAAAATTAAAAATATATTTTTCTTTTTTTTCAATGGATACATATTATGTTTATTTACTTCTTTTATAGGATTACATATACATGTTACACACATTATTTGAATGGGTGGGATGTAGGATATATAGGTTGTGTATAATCATAGACTTATAGATGATATGCTACTACATTTATGCCCACGTCTCAGGGGAATTTTCACATAATTGATATGCCTTAGAATGGAGGCATCTTTTACATAGAATTTATAGTACAATCATTTTCACTTTCCATTTATCATATAGAGATATTTACATTGATTACAATATCTTTTTATTATATATATATATATATATATATATATATATATATATATATATATATATATATATATAATGTGTTAAATGAATACATACATTTTATGGTTACATATGACTATTACATGGATACATTGTGTGTTCTATGGCATGCCTATGATTTCTTGATTTCATGTATGCGTGTGATTGTGCTTATGTGGATTACATGTTGATTTCTTATCCATAGAGGATCCTCTAGTTTTCATGTCACATCAGTTCATCATGTCTTGTGAGTCATATGTCCTTTAGTTTGATTTCTTAATTATTGTGCAATTACATGATTGTGTGATTATTTTCCTATAATATGTGATATCTTATTATTGATGCCATAATCCATATCATGCATACTAATAATTGTGATATATTGTGTTCATTTTATACATTTTCATGGTCCTTACCATACATCTAATGGGGCATACTACTATTGTGTTTGCATGCTTCGTTACTATATCTAGTTCTCATAGGGGCATAATTTTACATTTATGCCCACATCTCAGGGGAATTTTCACATCATTGATATGCCTTAGAATGGACACATCTTTTACATAGAATTTATAGTACTATCATTTTCAATTTTCATTGATCATATAGAGCTATTTACATTGATTACAATATCTTTTTATTATCTATATAATGTGTGCTAAATGATTACATACATTTTGTGGTTACATATGAATATTACATGGGTACATTGTGTGTTCTATGGCATGCATGTGATTTATTGATTTCATGTATGCATGTGATTGTGCTTGTGTGGATTACATGTTGATGTCTTATCCATAGAGGATCCTTTAGTTTTCATGTCACATCAATTCATCATTTCTTGTGAGTCATATGTCCTTGTGTGATGATTGCTTATTATATGTGTAATTACATGATTGTGTGATTATTTTCCTATAATATGTGAAATCTTATTATTGATGCCATGATCCATATCATGCATATTAATAATTATGATATATTGTGTTTATTTTCTACATTTTCATGGCCATTACCATACATCTAATGGGGCATAGTACTATTGTGTTTGCATGCTTTATTACTATATCTAGTTTTCATAGGGGTACAATTTTACATTGGGGCATATCATTTGGTCCAACTTTAATTTTCTATAACTGGCATATTACCCTTGACTACTCTTTGAGCTTATTAATATAAATATGTATATGTGTATATGTATGTATGTATTCTATATGTAATATACATATATATGTAAATATTGTGCTTACAAAGCTTACATTGGGGTATAATTTTGTTCCTCATCACATATCTATATTGGAACATATTTTTTCCCCTCATTCTCTCATCCTCACATGAGGTTGCATCTTGATATTGATCGTTACATGATTTATATTTTATGATAGTTATATGCATCTATTTACATTGATTTTTACATAATATTATAATAACTTAGATTATATAACATGATAACATGTGGTGTGCATAACATTTTATTTTTATATGAGTGATTGTAAGAATATGTTTACAATCCCTTTCCTTAAAATGAGGGCATACGCATTTTACATTAAAAAAATTCAAATTGGATTAATTTTTTTTAAATTATAAATAAGTGCCAATAAATGATAAATATTTTATTTCTTGATCAAGAAGTTGAGTTGAGTTGTCATAACTTACTCTAAAAGTTATATCACTAAAGAATATTATGTTTTTAGATGTAGTTACCATGATTAGAGGCATGGTTCACATACCATTAGGTTTATTCTTTCTTATATTTTTAATTTTTTTATATTTTCATCGATTTATCATGTCATTAACTACTTGCATTTATTTTTAGGATCAATCCAAATTCACTAGGATTTATTATTGAATGTGGTTGGAGTCTCTCCCAAGCATCATTAATTTCATCCTTACTTCCCTAGGTAAGTGTAAGTACATGCTCTAGTTATTATTTTTTATTTTGATGTTTGCATGCATTTACATATGCACATCAGAGTGAGGCATTATGTAGACACCCAATTTTTATAAAACACTATTTTCCACTATGTCATTGTCATGATTTAGCACATTTGGTCCATTTGTGTATATTGGCTATCTTTGATATCCTTTTTACCTAGATTAGATTCTCTTTAACCTTGATTCATTTTAACAGCCTCATATTCATGTCAAATTTGTCTAGTATCATCTTTATGATCCATTCATCCATTATTTGACCAATTTTGGCTCCATTATTATCCTTTTTTCTTCTTGGTATAGAAATGATGCTTTGTTGATTTGTCCCATATAGAATCAATGATTTATAAATTTTGACCCTCTTGCTTTGGAGAGTCTTTCTTTCCTCGACTTGATTTCATGTGTCTTTAATTTTATTTATCACATGTTTTCATGGTCGGCCTTTATGTATAATTACCTAGAGATCCCTATGTAAATAAGGCAAGCCTTAGTCATTTCCTAAAAAAAAACCAAGTGGTGATCATTTTAAACTCATATTTAGTTTTAAGTCAATATTCATCTATCCATTTCTATATTTGTGATGGATCCTAAGTATTGATTATACAAAAGATCAACATATTTTACAAGTATCATGCCATCATCATCTTATGTAAAACTAACCCTATAGGAGGAGCATATAGTTGTCTTTGATTATTTAGGAGAAGAGTGAAGCCCTTAATCTCAATTGGATTGGATTAGACTCACATGTACAAGATAACTACATTTATTCTTATTCCAAGCATATCGAATACATAGTTACAACTCCTCAAAGGGTAGCATGAGTTAGCTAACTTGCACACACTTGTTTTCTTAATAAATTTAAGGGTTAGGTCAAGGAGTAAGAAAATATTATTCAGTGCCTTTTTCTAGCCAACTCCTAGAAGCAATCACCCACCCCTACTATCCATCTACCTTCGCACTTGCCCAAAAAATTATATAATAAGAAAATAAGTGGAGTATGAAATAAGTGTTTTGATACAAAAATGGTGGTAGTAGAGATACATAATCAATGGTTTGTTAGTTATATCCCATACACATTTGACTATATACCAATTTTTTCATAGTATAATTAGCAATCTAAAATTTACATAATGTATTAAAATCAGTTATAAATCCTAGATCCAGTTCTATAATTCCATAATTCTTCGTAGTTATGTCAATTTTCACCTCCCTTTATCTTTTCATTAATTCTCATTGCTTTTTCATTTTTTTTTCATACTTTTAGTGTATATTTTTAGTAAATAAGGGTTTTGATTTACCATTTTACCTTAGATCCTTTTGTGCATCATATTTTACCATTTTACATTAATATTACCATACTAATATCTCAAATTTGGTAAAATAATTGTGTGTGTATATGTATTTATGTTATATAGTTTTATAGTTCTTATAAAAATTATTTATGAATGAAAGTAGTTTTTTTTTTTTTTTAAGTTTAACAAAAATATATAATAGAACAATAGGATTGTATGTGTATTCCCATCATTTTTAAGTAAAATATATTACATGCAAAGTCCCATATAAGGATGTAAAAAGGTGGACAAGATCTCATTCATGTCCAAGATAGAGGTCAATAAGGGTTTATCAAAACAAGGTCTTATCAGAGATGAGGGAGTTGACATGACAGGGTCATGTCGATGGTGATTGTGGGCACAATAAAAGGCTAACACAATCAAACCCTTTAGTGGGTTGCATGTCACCCTATATTTTTTCTAGAGTCAATTCGATCCCTAATCATTCCTCTTTAAAACAAATAAAAAATGAAACCCTCATAAGGAGAAGTGAGGAGGAAGGAAAGGGATTCCAACCCTCCCATTCTCTTCCTTTTTATTTATTAGAATTATTACTCCTTTAGTAAAATAAAGAAAGATTTGAATCTGAGATAAATGGAGAGGGGATTTGAACCCCTCCCATACTAACTCCTCCCTGTTAAATCTTGTCACCTATAAATAAATAAAAGATTAGAAATAATAGTAAGGTGAATAAACATGAAAATCAAAGAGAAATTTTGTAAACAAAATGAGAGAGAACCAAGAAGAGTAAGTTTAGGGTTTTACCTAAAGAGGTTATTGTGGTACTTCGTAGTTAATATTATAAATGTCTTTTTCCCTCTCCAATTCATTCTTCTATTTTCCTTCCCATATTTACAAATGACCCCATATAAGGGTTGAAATTTTTTTGAAGGGGTCATTTTAAATAATTTGGAACTATTAGTAGTCCAACTCCAAAAAAAACTATTAGAAAAAGTTTAAATTATTCAAAATTATCTAGTTCTAAATTCTCTCTAATAAAATATATGGGGAATAGATCAAAATTATTGCCATATTCCAAGTCCAATTTGTTCAAAATATATGAAAATTATTCATTTTTTAACATTTACTCTAGTCCAGTTTCGAAGGCATGTATCTAGATTATTTAAAATGAAACGTTTGAAGTATTCATAAGGATTTATAGGGTTTGTAGAAGATGGAAACTGATATTGAAAATATCCAAGAGTGGGAACTTAACCTTACACTTTTTGGAGGAAGTTTACTCATTTCAAATGAATCAAAAAATAATTTCTAATTTCTTTTATTCTAATATTATTTTGAAGTGGATCATGTATAGGGAATCCCATTTAAGTGACATACCTAGTAAATAAATATCATAAATTTAAAACACCCCCTTATAGTATTAAAAATATGTATATATATAATATATATATTTTCAATATTATAGATAGTTATTTGAAATAGCTAATATGTGTTCCTTATAATTTTGTGGCAATGGGGACCCATGAACATGTAGTAATTATGGTTAAAGCATGTCTAAAATTAAACATGAACATATCTTATATTAGAATTATAAATGGGAATTGAAAAAATAAAATAAAATTTAGGCTAATGAGTCAATTCATACATTGATCCAATTATCTATTTTTAAACGAATAAAAATTATAATTTTATCCAAATGAAAAATATTACCATTGTATTGATCTTTATTCAACCAAAAAAAATGATTACCAATATTATAATCAAAAGAGTGATAATCTATGTAGGCTTGCATTAATTGTATACAAGGATAAAAGTTAAGTGATGAGGGTTAAGCATAACTTATTTCTAGTGTCTTTTGATATGAAAGTAAGGCTATTTTGCATCCAAAAAGAAAATTTCCCCATATTAAATAAAAGATTAACAAATAAACATGCAATCAAATTATCCTTCTTGGGCACTAGTGAAAATAAATTTTAGTAAAATGTAATGCTAGCTTCTTGATATTTCTTATAATAATGTCAAGAATCAAAGAATCCTCATTATCAGTAGTAGTGTTTATAATTATCTTTAAAATAACCTAAAAAATCCATAAAAATTATAAAATTATGGGAATATTTCTTCACTTGTAAAAGATCATGTTTGATGTTTAATGCCAATTATATTATTTGAGCAAATTTTAATGGGTTGTCCAAATAACTTTTGAAATTTCTCTTCATATTTCCCAAATGACACCTCCAAATCTTACAAGACCTAGATTGCTTCTAGAAACCCCATCTACGTAAATACTAAATTGATTCAAATAAAACTTGAAAGGGGGTTTTAAGTTAGGTTCACCCCATGTTCTTATGGAAATTTTGTGACAAATATTTATTCTTGTAGAAGATCCATTGAAAGATCTATAATTTTGGTCATTAGAGTTGGTTCACATAGTTTGAGTTAGAGGAATAAATTTTTACATCCTTTTCAGTTGAATGTTATTTTTTATGAGAAGTATCCCATTATCTATATTCAATTTCTTGTAAGTATAAAAACTTCCAGCTAGAAATATATATTTCAAAGGTTTTTTTCCTGACCAAAAATGCTCTCAACCAGCTCTAATTTAAATTATTGAAGATATATTTGATTACATAAGTATGGGATTTTGCACTAAAGGGGGATAATTCAAAACATAGCATGTCTACTATCTCCAACTTCCCTTGACAAATCTTGTTATGTTTTGAGGACTTCTTATGTGTCATATTGTTACTTTTTAGAGATAAGCCTAATATATATGCATTTGATCAAATAATAAATTACACAATCCTATCTTGGCATGCTCTATATATATGTCCTTTATGTGTTTTTATTTTCTTGAATGCTTCTAAATATGTGGGATAAGGTAACTTCAAGTTTACTTAATAATTTTTTTTAAATTGGTATCTCAAATTTTAACTTTTGTAAGAAAGCTTGTGAGTCCTTTATTACGCTGATAGGTATAACTTAAATTTATAGACAAGGGAAGTGCAAGGATGAGTGATTTAAATATTGTCATGGAGTGAATGTGTAAAAATAATCTATTTTATATTTGACATCCATTTGATCATTATAGGAAAATTTTCTTCTTTTTTAAAGAAGGCAATAAAAAAAATATGTTATCTTGGGAAAATAATAGAAGTTGGAGTTTGTTTTCTAATAGTAAAAGTGGTATGACTAAATTGAGGCCAACCTATTAATGAGAAAAACTATGTAACAAATAGGAGATAAATACTTCAAGATTAATAAATATTGGACATTTCATATAGATATATTTTAAGAATATGAGTTGATTTATCACTATTACCATGTTAATTATTAAAACAACATTTGGATAGCATGGTAATAATCAATCTCACTTCCCCCTAGGGCCATAAATGGTCAACATTTCTATTTAATAATTTCTATCTTGAATGTTACTTCAAACATCTTAACCTAAAAAATGTATTGATAAGTACACTAAGAGGGGAAACCATAATGATAAAAAGGAGGGTGGAATAAGTGAGTGTAATAATTGACTCCAAAAATCAGCTAAGTATAACCAAGAAAAGGAGCATGTGCATGATAGATAAGACAAATGAGCACCAAAATTCCTAAGGAGCACAAAGTGGCACATGCAGGCCTAACCCTAACATGCAGTGTGTATGATAGGAATTATCAAAAAGGTAGACGTGAGCTAACAAGACTAAGTCCACATGTACAAAATGAAAAAATATCAAGATCAAGACAAAAAAATTGTGAATCTTAGAATTGTAGAAGATATCATGGGGATAGATGATGGGAGTTATGACTGATAGTTGCTCTTAATAGGCAGTAGAGAAGTGGTGGAAAATGATGAGGTTGATTGCCTCAAATAGTCTAAAAAATTAATTCCAAGTGGACATTTAGCACAATAACTTCTAAGCAGAGACATTTGATCTATCAAGAGGCATGTAGGGCTCTTGGATCCTATAAAACATAGACACCTAATAAGGAGGAGGTTGATTGGTTGTTGTTGCTATTGGTTGTTATTAGTTACTAAAAGCTGCAAGACCTTAGAGAAATGTTGTAGGAATAATATTAGTAGAGTTAGGAGTATTAAACATAGCCTATAATATTATAATCACCATGAGTGCCTTGTACACTTGAACTAATATATAATTGGAATTACTATTGTTTCAAATATTTGTGTCTATGGCTATGAATATTATAACCTCGATATTATGAGCATGAGTGTGGTGTTTCTAAGTTCACTAATGGTTTCTATAATGAAATGATGAACACTTGAATATAGTATTGTTTATATGAAGATTAAATGCATATGTGCTTATTTATTGCTATGGTTTAAGGCAATAGTTACAAGTGCACTTTAGGTACCATCTAATCATGCACAAGATAATGTACTCACCACTAGTTCATGTAACTACCCCTAACCTACCCCATTTCCTCTCTTTGTGATTTTATATGAGTGTGCAAAGTACTTTTTCATGATATTTCATCATTAGAAGGTTAATTTTTGGTATCCTAAAGTGTGCGACTAGGAGAACTAGTGCACGATTGGCCAAAATTAGATCGACATTTTGGTTTTGTTGTCAGGACAGATGAAATTTTATTATTGCAATGGTGAGTAGAGGTGATAAAGATAACTTTCCTATGACAAGATAACCTTTACACACACAATCCACATGGAATATAGAGGGTGGAATGATCATGATTTCTGAGATATAACAAGGAAAGATTTGACATGGAGAAACAAGATGAGTATGTTGTGAGTTAATGAGGCACAAGTATAATGAAACTAGGTAGAAGGTGATGGCCAAGAAGGACCCTAATAAAAGGGGGGATTCAGACTCAAGAAATGTCACAAGGATCTAATTTTTTTTGGAATGACATAAGGATGACTCTCACATAGATGTGAGTAAGAATGAGTTCTGGAGGAAGGAGATGAAGTGTTAAAGGAAGATGTATGGGAAAATACTACCATGGAGATGCATGATTCCCCTCACTCAAAGTGCATTACCACACACTTTAATCACAATCAAAAGAATAATATCAAGATATTATATATTTAGGTTATATAGTATGATTTATCTCAACTGAGGAGAAATAAATTCCACTATAATAATTGATCCCTTACTTTCCACTTGAATCATTGATCTTACAACCTGCGTGTTAAATATGACCAATCACACAATATGGTAGGCCACTAATGGGAGGGGGTATGGGACCTTAAATGAGTAACTCAATACTGAGTGAAGCACTAAGGATTAGAGGACAATTGGAAGCCTAATAGGTGCTCTAAATGGCTGAGGAACTGTAATGCAACCCATTATAAGAGCTAGTGGAAGTTTTCCACCAATAATATGAAGTTAGGGCTTAGGCACTCCTTTAAGAGATGTAGGAGTAACACAAGCCTACAAACACCTATTGTGTTTGTGCCTACCCCTAGATCTATTATGGGATGCTTTTGAGCTTGTTTGAACATTGTGGGTCAAAAATTTATTGAGCATTTTCACAAGTGTGAATATATATGATACAACAAGGGAGTTACACTTCCATAACGTAAGGCAAGTCAATTTTCCACCACTCTATTGGACCACATGTATACCTAGTATCATAAGTTCAATTTTAATTAGATAATTGTGTACTATGAGTTCTTGAAATCCATATTCCTCAAGGAGTTTGATATCCATAAATTTGAGTAGCAAAATATTGTTGCATTCAATAAAATCAAGCAAGAGCTGACATAGAGTATCTAAGCATATGATTCTACATTTAAAACCCTAGTGTCTAAGCTCTCCTATGCTATTCACCCAGTGTAGTAAGACCAATGATTCATTGGATGGTTGGTTGTGCCATTTTGGCATTCCCTCTATATGAATATGTATGTCAAACTAAAAGAAATAATATAAGTAGCATTGAGAGTTGAGGTTGTTAGAAGCAAATATGTGGGAGTCAACTCATTCATGGAGGTGAATATTACATCAATGGCATCATGGTTGTAGAATTTGATATCCAATAATGTGAATGATACTCACAGTGGACTTTGGGGAACAGACTATAAAGTGGAAGGGCATAATATGGAAAATTTTCCAAATTATAGCATGCACCTTATTTACCTCTTGTGAGATTTTCCATGAGGTCCATAATGTGTGAAACTACCCTCTTTTTCATCAAATGACCTAGAAAAAGGTGACCCTACATTATAATATTTGCAATGCCTCCACCGATAACACTAAATATTTTTAGGTGATTGATGAACTCCATGAAGCATGAGAGTGAGGCACATGATAGACCACTGTAGGACCATCCAACCAAGGTCATGGTGTCTATGGGTAACATCATGGTTATACATGGCATGCTGGAGGATGTGAGAGTAGGATATTTCCATAAAAATCTTATTATAATTACACATTTCTAGACAACTACCAGCATGATTGTCCATAATATCCTACTTGTGGGTATTGTCATGGCATGCACAAGGTCGAGGAATGCCTGGACCTATATGTAAAGATCACAAATAAGTATAATCCTAAGAAGGGTGCAGGGATGATATGATGTGTGTGCAACATGAACCATTGGGTTTTGAAGGTGCAAAATAAAAAAAATGTTGGAAAAAAGGTGCATGTGATGACACATAGTGGCATAACTATGCACCTATTAATGGTATCCATGGTGAAGGTCAGGCCAGGATACAATCCTAGGAGGCCATAAGTATAATTAGTGCACCCTAACCCCCATAACACATTTTTTAAAAATATCACACCAAGAGAAGGTGTTGTGTGAAGCCATGAATGTGATTCATCGCATGCAGGGAGAGCTTCAACTTGGTCAAAATTTAGAGAAGGATCAAAGAGAATTCCAAATGTAGGAAGAGAAAGTTAATGATATTTATGAAACATTATCTCTCCTACACTACAAAGGAATTATTCCCATTCTAAGGAACCTCTTGGTCAAGTATGAATAAAATTAGTTTACTAATGTACCTACACTAGATCTGGCTCAAGGACATGAAATAAGGATGGCCCAAAATAAAGGATATGATCAGGAATTGTTGTTGGAGGCTCATCTTAATGGATGGTTGGTGTGTGACATCTTAGTGGACATAGGGGATAAGGTGATTATAATCACCATATATTCATGGTAAAAAATATGCATCCCCATGCTACAACCCTCACCTCATGTGTTTTTCATGGCAAACAAAACATGAACACATCCCATGAGTATCCTACATAATTCTAGCATTGAGATAATGGATGTCAAATTAGACATGGAATTTGAGGTAATTAAGCTTATTAAGGCTTAAAATTACCCAACATTTCTTGGAAAACCTTGGTGTTATGACAATAATGTATACGTGCACTTCAAACAACACTACATAAGCTTTGAGAAAAGGAGCGAATGTGTGGTGATTCCACTAACAACCAACCAAGGTTCCCATTTTGTGGAAAATGTTAAACTGATAGATGAATTCAAAAATGTTTACAATATCACAACACAAGGGGTGGATAACTTCATTCCAAGTGGGGAAAACATATTGAGTTGAGATGACACCCAGTCTAACTCTTAGGCCATAAGTATTGCTAGCAACTAATGGGTGTTGAAATTATACGAGATCACCAAAAGAAGATAGGTATAGTGCATTTGAGTGCCCTATTTTAAATTGAACATATATTGATGTGAACCAATGATATACCTTCTTATAAGGATACTAGTCAAATATGTAGCATGGTGTAATCAAGATCCTAGCTCTAGTGCATGCAAAAATCTCCATGCGTCAGCATCAAGCACTCTTCAAGTAATAACTAACTATGGATGTTGTGAGTTGCATCCAAAGTAACCAAAGTAAATGGGATATAGGTGTTGTTTCTATTTAAATTCCTATCCCCATCACTACATTTTGTGTGAGTGGGCTGACCCAAGGATCTAGAACTAGTTAGAGCTAGAACCAGTTTGAAGATGCCTAGATAACCACACATAACAGGGGCAATAATGTGAGAAAACATAGTGGGGCAAAACCATTAAGAAGACCCAATAGTATATGCAACATGATCACCATATCAAGGGAAAGGACTTATTGGAAGGATCTTCCCCCACATGACATTTTTGGTATAAGAGCATGCTAGCTGCACTTGTTGAAACATGGATTGCTTTATGGACATTTCAAGGATTGGCAGCCCAAACTATCTTTGGCTTGATGGTGCTTTGGCCATCTATGTAATAAGGCTTTAGCCATTTGTGTAATAAGGTGTATCCCATTTACTTTTTTGGATTTTTTGCTTAGTCGTTTAGGATAATTTTTGCATAATAGATGTGCATCATAAATGTAATAATACATGCCATTTTTTTAAATTTTTGTTTTTGATAGAGAAGGTAGGTTAAAACTGATGAATTAATATGTGTACACCTCATAAGTATAGTTGAGTAATATATTTATTTTATGAGCCTTATACGAGACATATAAGTCTCTAGGTGGAGATTGTTGTGCTTAAAATGGTGAAAATGGCACTTTGCACCAATAAAAATATGGTTTATTATATAGGAATGACCCCAAGCATCTGAGATAAAGTATCACTATGTTGGAGGACAAGGCACATGATTTATTGTGGGGTGTAGGATCTTAGGAAATAGAAATAAGGGCACACACAAGTCTTACGTAAGACCATAGGAGAAATGGTTCACATAGAGAGTCAAATAAAATAGGTGTAAGAAGATGATAGTAGAGGGGCACGTGCGAGACACATACAAGAAAAAGATAGTGTATAGGATAATTTGGTGCATAAGTAAATCCAAAATTATAGAATTAAGTGATAAGCATGGGGCCTGAGGATAAAAAATGGCAAACAACCAACTCATTAATTATAAATTTGAAAGCTGGTCAATGATGACAAAGATAACATAATTGATTGATGTCAGAGTTGAAGGGCTCAAGGTATGACTCAACTATGATACCTATCAGAATTTAAAAGGCTTGAGGCATGAATTAACTATGATACCCTAGTGAAGGTGGTTGAAATGGGTAGAAATACTTCTGGAAGGGCAACTACTAACTTATAAACTAGACCAACCATTAACCCACCTACACAACTATAAATAGGGGAATTTGGCCCATCACAAAGTTTTCCAAAGGAATTTTTGGATGAATGGGGTTGATGTTGAAGAGGCTTGATGCATCTAAATTTTTGGTTGAGATTAAGAAGGCTATGAGGTAGCCAATTAAGGAAGGATCAAGAGGCCCAGAAGAAAGCAACAATGAAATTAATATTCAAGAGCTCTTCAAGAGAGCCAAGAATCCCTTATTATACAGTTGAATGATTGAACATGCCTTGAAAAATTTGTTGTAGAAAACAAAATTTATTCATTAAACCTATAATGTGGTGAGGATTAGAGGCTATAAAATTTAGCCTATGATTAATATATTGGGAGAGGTGTACGGCTAACAAGAGTACTGACTAGTGGAACAATCATGTGTATAGTCTTTCAAATAAACTTCTGGATAGGAGATGACTCAAAAATGAATTAGTGATCTCCATCAAGAATAGATGGGTACAAAGCAGGTAGTTTAGGAGATGAATCAATAAAGATTCAAGACCCTCCATCAAGTGAGGATGGGTATAGGTTGGGAAGATCAAGGATTAGACCCAGAGGAGAAGAGGAAGTGGGTCAAGGATGGTGAACATAGTTTTAAACCAGAGAAAGTTAGAAACTCCATGGGCAAAGAGAATGTGCGGTGGAATTATGCACACATAAAATGGTGAGACTTCAAGGAGAAGGAGAGGTGGAGAGATAAGGAAAGATGATAGAATTTCATCTCACTACTATACAAAATAGTGCACACCTAAATCCACCTCAAGTTGAGTGGAAGTCAATAGAGCACCTGATTGCAGGAGGTTGTAGTGAGGTCTGTTGACATAGCCATGGAACCAAGCTTGGGTAGAGGACCAAGGTCATCATGGTGATCGATTCCAAAATGGGATGGTTGGCACCCATCCCTGATTCTTGGCATAATGTTGTCATTGATGTCAATCTAATGTCATTAATGTCAAAGTGTGTTGTCATTAATGTCTAGATGCATCTAGTGAAGATGCATGGTGAGTGGTCTTTGAGGTGTGCATAATTAAAGGTTGATGTCCATGTAAGAAAGGATAGTTGAGGTATCATCATGAGGTTGTCAAAGATGATCAATGGTCAAAGTTATTGCTCAGTTTTGTCTTTGTTGTTAGAAAGATTGTGTCAAGTTTTACTATAGTGAAAGATGATCAAGGTTGATGTTGCTCTAGTGAAAGATGATCTAGGTCAGTTGTCAAGTTCTTATCAAAGAAGAGTGTTCTAATTATTTTTGTATGATTTCATTGAAGAGAGTGTTGTATTGGATATTTGAGTGTTGTTGTGATGAGATAAGTGCTTAAGAAGCAGATCCTTGTGTCAAGTATCAAGAGCTTAAGGAGTCTTGTCATGGCCTAGTCATATCATGAAGAGACCTTGAATGAAGGCATGGGATTAGTTGCTTGGTGATATGAGTGGTCTCAAGAATGTGAGATGATGTATGGTGAGTGATCTTTCATGTATGAGATTGTGTGTTTGATGTGATAATGAAGCCATGGCATAAGAGAATTTGAAGGTAACCTAATGTCTCTTCTGTTGAGCGAGAATTTCAAGGCAACCTAATGATTATTCTATTGGTTGTTGTCAAAGTTGTTTTAGTGGTGTGAGAATGTTTAATTTTCTTATTTGATATCATCATTTAGGTAATCATGTTTGAGTACTATTCTTTGAGTACAAGGTGTCTTGAGAAGCCTAGTCATAACAAGTATAGTCATATCATGAGCATATGCATGGAGAGCATGAAGAGGTATGTGTAGAGGTATGACATTATTTGATTAGAATTTAAGTCATGTGTGCAATGTGTAGAATCATAAAAGAGTTTTTCAAGATCAGGTATCAATTTTTAGATGCTTGAGAAGCCTAGTCATGGCACTAGTCATGGCATGTAAAGTCCTAGTGACAAGGTCTAAGCACATGATGGCTTGGTGATATAGATGCACAAAGGCATAATAGGTTGTATGAGGTTGTTTGAGCATGTATGTGAAGCATTATATCATTCATAATAGTCTTAAGGTGATCCCACAGGGGTAGGACCTACAAATCAAGTTTGTAACTAGACCATTTCTAGACTCTGCTTGGCCAAATGAGGCATCTTGATCTATTATCAAGGCATATGAAAGATGTATGGAAGTGGTTGAGCATGGTAATAGGTTTTATGGAATGTATATGAGGTGTTGAGATCTTGGAAATTGGTTAGAAGGTTAATTTCAATGAATAATGTGGTTTCCAGGTCAAGGCCTAGAGAGCAAAGAAAGATATGGTGGCCAAATGAGGTATGAGATTCAAATTTCAAGATAATAATCAGCATGTGAGCATTTTCAGTGGTGTGATAGATTGTCCCAAGTGTCTTGACCAAGTCTGAGGTCAAATTTTGAGGGTTTAATCTTGAAAAAGTGTTTTGAGGTCTCTCAAGTATACAAGATGAAGAGTTCTCTACATGGGAAGATTCTTCAAGTGTTCCTTGGCACATGTAGCATTTATATGAGGACCTAAGATATTCATGGTAGATTGGGAAGGTTTCTATCTCAAAGTTTCAATCATTATATTTTGGAATGAGAGGCTAATCTTTATAAATGATTTCTAATAGTGGAAGATGATTTAAACCCTCAAAGAACCCTAATAGCGACTCGATATGAAAGAAGTTGTTATAAAGTGATCATAATGGATTGATATGGTTATTTTAGTGATTTGAGGTTGTATTCAACTATCCCAAGAATATCTAATTGTGATTGAGTCTTTAGATGAGTGAGTGGACCCCATAAGAAAGGCTTTGTTTCTTAGAGATTTGTTGTAGGATTCAGAGTTGACCAAGTCAAATTTGATAAATGGATAGAGGACAAATTTTGAGACTTGTATTTTGTGTTTATGAAAGTTTCTAGACAATTTCTATCCCTTGGGTGTGTAAATTTGGTGATCCAAGTTGGTCAATTGCTAGCAGGCCTAATGAAGAAAAATAGAGCAAAACCCAGGTAGTATGAAAAGGTGGTTTTTGGTGTGATTTCATGAAAGAGTGATTGATCTAAGTGCATGGTAGATGAAAGAGTGATTTTTTGTTTGTGAATTTTATGTCTTATTAATTCTTTGTATAAGGTTTGGTATTCATTTAAAGTAGTGAAAATAATGAATCCAAAATGGCTTGTCTAGTTGAGTGAGGTCTGTGAGAGAGAAGGTCAACAAATTAGTCTGCAAGATCAATAGTTTCCATTAGAACTTATGATACTTTTGTTGGAGGTTGTTTTTAGGATGTTTTATGATCATGTTCATTAATTTTAATTCATTGATTATTTTCTTTCAAGTTTCATAATTTCAAGTTTCCATGACTATGTTTTGAGGCTAGTTGGCAGTTCAAAGTGAGCATTTTGTAGAGAAGCGTTTGAGCTTGTATACCTTGAGTTGAAGTACCTAATGAAGTTTTTGATAAACCTAAGGTCATGAGGTTTATTAACATGTAATTTATTGTTATGTTTATTTATAAAAATTATTTTTATGCTTTAGTTTTTTAAGATAGAATTTCTATCTTATGAAGGCCTATTGTGAACAGTGTTTTGAGAAGGGGTTCAATTGGTGGTTGGACCTAAAAGGTGTTGTGGACTTGAAGTGAAGTTGAATAAGGTATATTTGATTGATTTATGAAATGATATTATTTTTAAATTAAGTGTATTTTTTACAAGAGGTCATGAGGTAACGTGTTGCCAAAGTAGGCCTAATTGAATTAGGTCTCCTTAAGGCCTAAAAGAGGATTTGGTTTGTTAAGTTGTGGCCGACCTAAAGTATTATTAGATTCATGTTTGAAATATGTTATAAGACCTATTGTAATGGTAATCTAAGTGTACAATTGTGTATATCCAACCAAGGTATGTGAGATAAAATGACTTGTATAAGAGCAAAACAAATTAGGCCTAATTGAGGAAGTTAGACATTTGGGTGAATAAGAAAATGAAAGAGCACATTGAGGAGTAGAAGGAGGTCATGTAGACCATGAGAGGGGTATAGAGAGAAAATCATGAATATATAATAGAAGGTTTTAGTATGAAGATCAAGGTCATATGACCTAATCAGTCTTGAAAATACCTAGATGAGTGAAGAGGCCTAGAAGGCAATTTCATAGGGATAAGAATGTGAAGATATGAAGAGGTGGTCATCACCTATTGGTTGAGAAACATAGTGTTCTGAAGGTGATCAAGACTTTCAAGTGGTTGAATTGGTGTTGAGTCATCTAGGGGGTTGGTGCCTCCTTGCAAGTGGGTGCTTCTTAAAGCCTAGATGATTTGGTGCTTAGATAGTTGTGGTTGGTGCTCCATGTGAAGTTGGTGCTTCACTAAATCTTGGTTTTTGTCTTATAGAACTATAGTCTTATTGACCATTTTGACCACAATTCAAAATGATTCAAATCCCTATAATCAAAAACTTGATATAAGGGTCTAATATAATGTCATAGGGAGTGTAATAGTCAACTTTATATCATTTAATATGTTTATAGCCTTGATCATGGTCACATTTAGTCCTTTTATCATTTTGGGCCCTCTTAGGAGTCATAAATGGGTCATAAAAAAAGGTGGTATGGTTTTCTTAGGTAGAAAAGTGTTATAAAAACTTTATCAACATCCATCATGTCAGTCCCTATCAGATTCCTTTTTAGGAATGTCAATACTAACAAAAACTTGTAGGTGTTAACTAAAAATTAGGAAAATAGGTGAAAATGAGGGGGTTTCAAAGGTTTTACAATCCAAGAAAGAGAGTTTCACATGGGAAAATACTATTCAATGACCCTTAAGCTTCCTTAACTCCATTTCCACATTTTTTCTACTTTGAAAGTGCCAAAAATGGGCTAAAACCATTCTATTTCTCCATCGCTCCACTAGGCAAGTAGAACTAGTCAACAGGTTTCTTCTTGGTATGGCCAGTAGGAAGACTTCTAGGTCAAATCATCTTGGTGGTGGATATTAAATTTGGTCATATTCACATTCACATTTTTATTTCAAGGATTGGCTTCATATGCTTTTTGAACCATTCATAACAAGTTGACTGTCTTGTTTTGCTAGTCAATCACCACACCCTACAGGTTTTGCTCTCATTTGACCTATTCTATACAATCCAATTGATGAAATGGATTTCATATGATGTTAAATTCCTTCTCTCATGTTCCCCATGTGTGGATTCATGGTTAAAAGTCATTTGATGGGTCAAATAGTTTAGGTTACAATTTGTTGTTGTTAGTGAGGTTGCAATAAGTTTTTAATGCTTATAGAAGGTTTATTTCTTTAAAATATTTGCCTATGCATATGATATGTTGTCCTTAATTTTTCCCATGTCATGAAAATTACCCTCCTTAAAATCTTATTTTCTCAAGATCATGCACTGATCAAGAACATAGTTATATGTAGTACATAGTCAATGTTCTACTTGTTTCCAACTATAGTCATGGTGTTTGAAGGTCTTTATAATGTTCATGGAAGTGTGATAAATGGTCCAAGAGGTGTTGGATATATCCTTACAACATGATCAATATAACTAATCCCCTCTAATTGGCATAAGAAGGACTGTGATAATCAATAAAATATACAGACATAGTTAGTCCATCGACGTGTACTTATAGGGGCTTAAAGGAGGATAATTATGTTGAGACAAGGCACATAGCTCATGTGAATCCCTTAAATGTTGTAAGAATAAATTTTAAGGTGTTGAGATAGTTTAAAACTTGTTGAATTCCCATTCACCCTACACATTATTCATGTTCCTACTCACTTCCTGGTCTGTAACTGAATTCACACCTACAGGTGGCCCCACATAGATTTCAAAGTGTTGTCCAAAGGTGTGTGAAGATGTTTATAGAAAATCCTTGAGCTCTTTGGATGTTGAAGTTACTTTAAAAACCATTTTTGGGACATTAAACTAGCAAGCAGACTTGAGAAATCACCTCAAGTGAAATAACTATGTTTTAGGGACAAATTCCCTAAAAGCTCCAAAACAAAGCCCTAAGAAATTTTGACACTATTATGAAATGATGTAGCATGGAGTCTAAATAGGTTTTGATGATTACATCTTGTATCCCTATCCTATGGGAATAGCCTTGCAAAAGGAAATGCATGTGTGACAAGAGGAACATGGTGTTTGAAGGCCTCCAAGTCATGATTTTGTTCACCATAACTTTTTAGTAATGTCTACAAGATTTGAACTTCTAAGTAACCTTCACAATCCAAAGTTGTAGTAAAGAGGCATATCTTCATGTTATATATTCTTGTTGAGTTGAGAGAGCACATTTGTGGTTCAAAGATTATAAAATAAGGTTGGAGAGCAAGTTATTGACCTCCATTAGCACTTATAGGTGCATCCTTCCTTAGAAAATTCACCTACAGCCTGACTGTAGGTGACTCACCAAATCATGAAGTGAGTTTTAGGAGATGGGAACCTATAGACTCAAATACTTATTAATAAAGGTTGATTCAAAATGATTCAAAAGACCTAAAGGTATCAAACATAGATTTCAAGGGTAATATCCACCTATAGGACCCCTTCTTGTTCCAAATTAGTCAACTACAGTTGATTGTAGATAACAATGAGCTAGAAGATGGTGTTCTTGATGTTAGCATAGCTTGAAAATGATGAGAATAGTCTATATTAATTTCCAAATGACTTTGTGTACTTATATGAGGTCTTTTGACAATGATCCAAGTTCCAAAAATGCATATATCACTTACAAGCAAGAGAAACATAGTCATAACCATATGACTTGTAGTCTAGACTAGTCAAGAGTGTGCAATGAAGGGTTTGGGAAAACATTGTGTGGTAATCATGTTTGGAGCATTTCCACAGTGATAATTAACATCTTAAGATGCTCCTACCACATGTAAATAGGGGAAGTAGAGGTTTCTATCAGACAACCTATAGTCTATTCTTATGCATCCTACATATTATCAACATTCTCAAGAAGTTTGTCTTGCATTTTAGAGTGTTTGAGGATGTTGGGAGTATCATCAAACCCTGAAATTCAACACAGAGAGTCACCATGACTTGGAAAGACCCTTCATATCACCCTTTAGTTAGTGACAATAAGGGAAGTTCCCTCAATTTTGTCTCAGATAGAGGGCACTCCCCAAGGGTGTAAACTTGCAGGTTTTGAGAAAAGAAGGTGGGGGTGAGGTGAATATTGATTGAGGCATCCCATGAAGATGATAATAGTTGTGACATACATTAATGAACATAGGGGAACTATCATAGATGATAGAATCCCAATTGGGTGGTTTAAACCTACAAAGATATATGCAGACCTACTTGGTCTAATCTAGGCCTAAAACCCTCACTAGGTCTGCTACCACTCTTAACATTAGAGGAACATTCCAATCTATTGGAAAATGTTTGTGGGGAGTTCTAAAGAGTGTTAAATCTATTAGAATGCATAAATAACCATAGAGAATCCATTTCTTGGCTCAGACTAGCTCAAGCTTTTACAAAATGGAGAGCTAAACTCGAGAGGGCAACTTTGAGAGCTCACATATGCTTGGAATATTTGCATGGGAATTTGAGGAGTTGGGGAATGATGAAGGAGGTCCTGACCATTTTTTTTGTGGATTTTTTTTGCAAATCCAATATCAGACCTATATGAACAATATTTAGAGGGAAAAATTACTCTAAACCCTTTAAAACCCTTGGTAGTGACCTGATTGGTAAAATGAAGGAGAAGGGGCATCCAGATGAACTAAAATGTCTTGGGAGATTATTGGAGGTTGCATAGGACTCTCTAGGGCTCATCCCTATCAACTTAAATTGTATCCTACCTATACAAGTAAGGTGGAAAAATGTCTTTTCTTAACTATTTTTGGTGTTGTGTAGGAATGGAAGGATTTCAAAGGATGAAATCCACTTTAGGAGAGAGATTGGGACTTGAAATAGCCCACCATTTTCATTTAATACTTTAGATAATCTCACAAGTGCCTCTACAAGTGCCTTCATCTCAGCCAATCAGAATTGGCATAGTAAACAAGAAAGTGAAAAGGTGAAAGTTATAAGTGGGAGGCCTTTTAAGGTCTATCTGAGGAATCTAAGGTTGTGAGGGGTCCTAACAGGTGTCATACACTCCTTTGTATGGATCAGATTGGAAAACTGAAGACCAAATTTGGTGCCAAGTGTGAAGGGTAAGTGAAAGAGGAGTTATTTAGATTGTAAACAGTGATAACTCATGTCCAAAATAATCATGATGATTAATGATGAAACCAATGCATGTCAAAACATGTCTACAACCCCTCCCTCTCATTTCAATCATCACATATGTCTTTATTCTAATGTGGGATGTTCCAAGAAGTCCAAATGATGAAGGTAGTTTTCTAAGCAAGTAATTGAGGAGTTCTATGCCACACATCAGGAGTTTCATGTTTTGAGGAACATTTGTCTAAGTATGTTTTGCATGTTATATTTCATATTCCTCTCTCCTAAATGTTTAACTCCTTTTCTCAGTATGACACATCTCCTAGTGACTCTTGGACTTCATTCTCTTCTCCTCTCTCTCCAATTTTATAAGTAGTAGCCATTTTAGCTCTTGTAGTTAATATCATACCATGTATGGCAAATCCCTGCTAGATTGACATTGAATTTTTCCTTTGAGCAATTAATTCAATTCTGATTTTGAGTTCATGAACATTTTTCTAAGTGTGCAAAGTGATGTGTGGTGATGCTAAGTGATAATATTTTATTCTTGCTTCTCCTTATCCTCTCATGTTTATACAAGAGTTCCTATTTTAATAGGTCATATAGAGTTTATTTAGTGGTTTATGCTCCTTTCAAGTGTACAATTGTCCTTTTGAGTTTGCAATCTGCACTCTAGTTCACTTACCTTTTGTTGCCTCTGCATATCACCTCTATGTTGGAACACTTATGTTAGAACCTTTTTAGGACTTGGAAGCTAGTTTGTATGCTTTATTTCTTAGTGAAGTAAGTATGATGGTCTTATGTGAATCCTTCTTATGTATCACCCCCTTAGATTATTTTCATTTCATGCAAACTTCTATTTCTTTTCCCATAAGCAACTAGTTAAGTAGGTGATAAGCATTTCAAGATATATTCAGGGAGCTAGCCCTTAAACCTAGAGGTATACTTCTACCTATAGGTAAACCCACATACCTATAAGTATTCCCATGTTTCCCAAATCTGGAGGAGGCTTTAATACCCTCCTCTAAGATTTAATATTTTGTGAAAATAGTTTTGGCACATCCGGTGGGACACATTATTTTCAAGACAACTGTCAAGGTAAATGTTGGTATTGACAACATTAGCTACAAATTGGTGTGCTACTTAGCATTTGGTGACTTCATTCAAAGTAAAATTTGGTTCAATACCATTTTTTTATCATATACTTGCTCTCATACTTCATGGTCCTTACTAGTTCATCATATAGTAGAGTGTTCAATCCTATCAGTCCACCTATTCAACCTGAACTTCCTCTTGAAGTTCAATACCCTCATCCTAATCTGCCCTTTGAAGACCAAGAAGATTTTGCTAGCAAATAAAGTGAAGAGACTAAATAAATTGAATATCTAGAAGAAAACATGGCTAGGAAACATGTCTTTCCTAACTTTAATACTGAAAACCCAATCTAGCTTCAAGCCTATGATGAGATTCCTCCTAATGTCATAAAGAGTGTGCCCACATTCAATGGTGAGATTAATGTTACACCTAGTAAACACATCAAGGATATCTCTAATTTTTTATTTTCCACAATGTCACTAAAGAGAATATTGTCATTAGACTCCTTGTTATGTCCCTTAGAGGGAAAGCACTTGATTGGTATAGGACTTTCCCTAGTGGATGCATCACATCATGGGATGACTTTAGAGTATTACTATCTTCAAGGTTTGAAGATGAAAGTGACCATACTTCTCTCATACATCAGCTCAATGTGATCAAAATGTCCCCCAAGGAAACAATGTACAACTTCAATGAGAGGTTTCAAAAGACTTGGTATAGATTGCCTCCTCCCATGAGACTACCTGCTAGTTTTGTGTTCCCCACATATTTGAGAGCCATTGAAACTAATATTTCTATCATGCTTCAATCCATGGGTGGTTTCACTCTTATCAAAAAATATGAACTTGCCATTAGAGATGATAATGGCCTAATTCAATTAAGAAATTTGCCTCATAATGTGTCTATGCCTCTGCCAAGTGTGGCTCAAGTTCCAAGTGCAATACAAAGCTTAAGACTACCCCTAAGAAGGCAAATAATGTCATGGATAAAGATGCATATATTCAATGGTGAGAAGCTAATATTTGGATAGGTAACATGCAACAAGGTGATAATTAAAACCCTTATCCCTATTAGTATAAATATGGCTAACAATATGGGAGAGGAAGAGGTCAAGGGCAGACCAACTTCAATAGGCCTTGCTATGTGTATAATCCCAATTCAACTACCAATGCAAGGGAGATGGTACCGATGCATAGTAACTTGGTGCAAGGAGAAGATTGGAAATAAGTCCAATTCATGGATGTCAATGAGGGTGGAGAAAAATATCTATTTTCTTAATGAAGGGTCACTCCTTTCCTATCAGCTGAAGATGAATTCATGATGCAAGCAAATGACGATTGGCAACCTCAAGGAGAGAGTTTCACCAACTTCTTGGTGGAAGATACTTTTGTACTCAATCAAGTAACTTATATTGTAGAAAAAACAAGGGACAAAAGGAAGGCTCTATGAGGTGACAATAACATGCCTACAAGTTCATCCAATCCTTTTACAAGGCAACAAAGCATGGCAGTCCTAAACACACCTACACCTCTTTCAAGTCAAAATGTGGTAAGGTCTACTCAAGGTGCTTCAATTCCTTAGGTTTTAAAAAAAAATTACCTCCAAGGACTCAATATAAGGTGAGTATTAATTCCCTAAACATATTGGATTCATTGAAGAATTCCAAAACATCTATCTCTTCATGGGATGTCCTCCATATGCCTAACCAAAATGAGCTATTACAAAATTAGTTGTCTACTATTCCTGCTAATCCTTCACCTTCAAGTCAAATTCATGGTCATTTTTTAATTTAAAATGTTCCTAATACCATTGTTAAACCATATACTAAATCTTAGAATCCTCCACCTCTCTACCTCACTCTCATAGTGGGTGATAAACTAGTCCACAATTGCATAGTTGATAGTGGTGCTTCTACATTAGTTATGCCCAAGGTTGTAGTTGATAAGTTGAGATTATAATATGAACCCCATATCAAATTAGTGCTTCAATTAGATGGTACACCTTCCAAAACAATAGGGTTGATAAAAAAATTTGAAGGTTTTCCTCCATGATTGACCTAGCTTTCCCATCCTTCAAGACATTGTTGTTGTAGACCTTCCTGCTCATTTTTGCAATTTGCCTTTCAAGATACTTTATATTCAAGATAGGTGGTTATATCTCAGCTGACTAGTCCTTTTTGACCTTTAAGACAAGGTATGGGACCAAGGTGACCATTATAACTCATCCTCTTGCAAGGTTTCACATTGAGCCCTATATTGAAAGAAGCTCTAACTTGAATTGTGTGATCAATGAGAAGGAGTCTAATGTGGATGATGGTGCTTCAAAACTTCAGGGCATTTCTGACTTGTTTCTAGATGAATATGATGTAGATGCTTATGATCATGACCCTTATGCATACTTTAATCAAACTGACCTTGACACTTATATCATGCATGAAGAGCCATTTGAGGGAGTTAAAGTAAGTGTCAAACATTCTTTCTCACAAGCTGCTAAAGGTAACTACATGATTCATGAGTATGATGATGATAGGTTGAGGAATATAATTGAACACCATAATGGGAATAATCATGTCTTTATGCCTATTATTGATGAAAATGCTCTTGATGATGACACTCATTAGAGAGAAGAGAATGACTTATGGCAAAGCTTCAATGCCATATGCAAAGTATTTGACAAGTTAGTTAAGACACTCTTTCCTCCAAGAGATTGCATGTTTGATATCAAATTTGATAATGGGACTAATGAGCAATTTGTTAAGTGTTATTTCAAACATGATAATGAATGTCATTTTGTTGACCAAGGGTCTGCAGTAATGAAAGAGTTTGATGAATACATTTCACAAGAAGTTGTAAACATGGAGAATGAGGTCAAGGTAAATTTGGTTGTGCTTCAAGGACAGTCAAGAGCCTAACCTGATGTTGAGACACTCTCAATTATGATGGAACAAAATGAAAACTAGCTTGATATTTTTTAACATCAAGTGTATCATGCACAAAAAGATAGAAAGGTTGAGGTAGTTGTCATACAATCTAATCTACAATTCAAGGAAGGGATATCAGATATGACAATGATGAAGAGGATTGCATCTCCAATCAATGTTCTTAGATATCAAGGAAGATTATTCATGAAGGCTCCAAATATTTCACTTGCAGGCCTAAGAAGGCATAAAGGTGGTAGGCTTTTCGAACATTCATAAATGCAAGTTCTTGATGATGATCATGTTACACATGTTAGATTACCTTCATGGAGTGATAAAGATGTAACGGGAACTATTTTTGGTCCTGGTTGAGGTATGATAATGTGTTTTATACCTCAAGATTGATTTTTTGCAAATAGTAGATTAGGTTTGCGTGTCTTTCTTTCAATTGTGTTATGTTTCATAAGTGTTCTTGAGAACACATGTTTGTTTTCCCTTTGGTGCATCTTATTTTGTGTGTTTTCTTTATGTTTGGTGTGGTGTCAAAGGAAAATTATGTGTCAAACCTGGTGTATAGGTTACTCCATGGCCCAATGGATAGGATTAGGCTACTGGTCTTGGCATAACAAGCATACCAGCCTTGGGAAATCACCAAGAATGTTGACCATTTTGATCACAAGTCAAAATGACTCAACACCCTATAATAAAAAACATCATATAGGGGTATAATTTAATTTCATAGGGTTTTTCATAGTCAATTTGATATCATTTAATATGTTTCTAGCCTTGGTCATGGTCACATTTAGTCCTCTTGTCATTTTGGGTCTTCTTAGGAGTCATAAATGGATCTTAAATGAAGGTGGTATGGTTTTCTTAGGTATACAAGTGTTATAAAATCATCAACATCCCTCATGTCATTCCCTATTATATTCCTTTTCGGGAATGTCATTACTAATAGAAACTTATATGTGTTAATTGAAAATTAAGAAAACAAGTAAAAAAGAGGGGGTTTCAAAGGTTGTACAGCCCATGAGAGAGAGTGGAAGGAGAAGATTCTATAGTGACCCTTCATCTTACCTAAATATATTTTCTTGTTTAATCTACTTTGAAAGTGCCAAAATGGGCTAAAACCTTTCAATCTCTCGATCGTTCCATTAGGCAAGTAGAACTAGTCATTAGGTTTCTTCTTGGTACGGCCAGTAGGAAGACTTCTAAGACAAATGATCTTGGTGGTGGATATTAAAATTTTTTAGATTCACATTAATTTTTTTATTTCAAGGATTAGCTTCTTATGCTTTATGAACCAATCTTAACAAGTTGACTATCTTATTTGCTAGTCAATCCCCACACCCTATAGGTTTTGCTCATGTTTGAGCTAGTCCATATAATCTAGCTAATGAAATGGCTTATAGAAGATTTTAACTTCCTTATTTCATGTTACCCATGTTTGGTTTCATGATTTAAAGTGATTTTATGGTTCAAATAGTTTAGGTTGCAAGTTGATGTTGCTAGTGAGGTTGTAGTCAGTTTCAACACTTGCATAAGGTTTCTTTCTCTACAATGGTTGCCTATGGATATGATATGTTGTCCTTAATATTTCCCATGTCATTAAAATTACCCTCCTAATATTATTTTCTCAAGATCATACATTGATCAAGAACACAGTTATATGTAGTACACAGTCAGCCTTCTACTTGTTTCTAACTAAAGTCATGGTGTATGAAGGTCATTATAATGCTCATGGAAGTGTGATAAAGAGTCTAAGAGGTGTTGGATATATACTTACAACATGATAAAAAAAACTAAGCCCCTCCAATTAACACAAGAAGGACTGTGATATTCAATGCAATATACATACACAGCCAATCCATTGATGTGCACTTACAGGTGCTTAAAGGAGGATAATTACGTTGAGACACGGCACATAGTTCATGTGAATCCCTTCAAGGTTGTAAATATATATTTTAAGGTGTTGAGATATTCTAAAACTTGTTGAATGCCCAATCACCCTACACATTGTTCATGCTCCTACTCACTACCTGGACTGTAATTGAATGCACACCTACAGGTGGCCCCATAGAGATTTGAAAGTGTTGTTCAAACATGTGTGAACATGTTTCAATAAACTCTTTGAGGTTTGTGGATGTTTGAGGTACTTTTTCAACCATGTTTAGGACATTAAACTAGTAATCAGACTTGAGAAGTCACCTCAAGTGAAAGAACTATGTTTTACAGACAAGTTCTCTAAAAGCTCCAAAATAGATCCCTAGGCACTTTTGATGCCATTATGTAATGATGTATCATGGAGTCTAAACATGCTTTTATGATTACATATCATAGACCTATCCTAGGGGAAGAGCCTTGAAAAAGTAAATAGATGTATGACTAGAATAACATGGTGTTTTAAGGCCTCCAAGTCATGTTTTTGTTCACTACAACTTTTCAATAATGTCTACAGGATTTGAACTTCTAAGTAACCTTCACAATCCAAAGTTGTAGTAAATAGGCATATCTTCATGTTAGGTAGTTTTTTTGAGTTGATAGAGCACATTTTTGGTTCAAAGATTATAAAATGAGGTTGGAGAGAAAGGTATTGACCTCCATCAGCACCTATAGGTGCATCTTTCTTCAAAAAAGTCACCTACAGCTTGATTGTGGGTGACTCACCAAATCATGAAGTGAGTTTTAGGAGATGGGAACCTATAAAATCAAATACTTGTTAATGCAGGTTGATTCCAAATGATTCAAAATACATGAAGGTATCAATAAAATATTTAAAGGGTAATATCCACCTACAAAACCTGTGCTTATTCCAAATTAGTCAACTATAGTTGACTGTAGATAACAGTGAGATAGAAGATGATGTTCTTGATGTTGGCATCACACGAAAATGATGAGGATGGTCTAGATGAATTGACAAATTACTTTGGGGACTTAAATGAGGTCTTATGAAAATGATCCAAGTTCCAAACATGTAGGTATCACCTAAAGGCAGGAGAAACACAGTCACAACCATATGACTTGCAGTCTAGACTAGTCAAGAAAGAGTGTGAAATGAAGGGTTTGAGAAAAAATTATGAGGTAATCATGTTTGGAGAATTTCCAAAATGATAATGATAATTACCATATTAAGATACTCATACCACATGGAAATAGGGGAAGGAGAGGTTTCTATCAGACAACCTATAGTCCATTCTTATGCATCCTACACACAGTCAACATTCTCAAGAAGTTTGTCTTGCATTTTAGAGTGTTTGAGGGTGATGAGAGTATAATCAAACCCTAAAATTCAACATAGAGAGTACCCATGACTTGGTGAGACCCTTCATATTACCATTTGGTCTATGAAAATAGGGGAAGTGCCCAAGGGTGCAAACTTGTAGTTTTTGAGAAAAGAAGGTAGGGGTGAGTTGAAGATTGATTGAGGCATCCAATGAAGATTATAATATATGTGTCATACATGAATGAAAAAAAGGGGACCCTCATATATGATATAATTCTAATAGGTTAGTTCAAACCTACAAGGATGTAGGAAAACCTACTTGGTCTAGTCTAGGCCTAAAACCCTCAAGGGGTATGCTACCACTCCTAGCACTAGATGAACATTAAAATCCATTGGAAAATGTTTGTGGGGATTTATAAGGACCTTTGAATTTATTGGAATGTAGAGAAAACCATAGAGAATTCAGTTCTTGGCTCAGACCAACTCAAGCCTACACAAAATGGAGAGCAAAAATTGAGAGGGCAACTTTGAGAGATCACATATGCTTGGAAGCTTTACAAGGGAGTCTTAGGAGTTAG
Organism: Torreya grandis; assembly: GCA_037957365.1. Classification (NCBI taxonomy): domain Eukaryota; kingdom Viridiplantae; phylum Streptophyta; class Pinopsida; order Cupressales; family Taxaceae; genus Torreya; species Torreya grandis. The sequence continues at coordinate 1,776,696 of JARHVA010003524.1, forward strand.
TGAATGATGAAGGAGGCCCTAAACATTGTATTTTGTGGAATTTGTTTGAAAATCCAATGTCATACTTGTATGAACAATCTTAATGTACTTTAAACCCTCTAAAACCCTTGGTAGTGACCTGATTAGGAAAATGAAGGAGAAGGGGAATCCAAATGAACTAAAATGGCTTGGAAAATGATTGGAGGTTGTAAAGGACTCTCTAGGGATCCTCCCCATCAACTTGATTTGTACCCTACATGTACAGACAGGGTGAAAAATGTCTTTTCTTAACTATTTTTCATCTTTTGCAGGCATGGAATGGTTTTAAACGATGCAATCCACTTTGGGAGAGAGATTGACACTTGAACTAACCCACTATGTTCATTTATTGCTTCATCTAATCTCATAAATTACTTTTCAAGTGCCTTCATCTTTGCCAGTCAAAATTAGCATAGTGAACAAGCAAGTGAAAAGGTGAAAGTTCTAAGTGGGAGGCCTTTTAAGGTCTACCTAAGGAATATAAGGTCTTGAGGAGTCCTAATAGGTGTCATATAGTCCTCTATATGGATCATATTAGAAAACTAAAGACCAACTTTGGTGTCAAGTGTAAAGGGTGAGTGAAAGAGAAGTTATTTGGACTACAGGTAATGATAACTCATATATGGAAGAATCTTCATGATTAGGGATGAAACCAGTGCATGTTGGATCATGTCTACAACCCCTCCCTCTTAGTGCAATCATCACATCTATCCCTATTCTATTGTGGGATGTTCCAAGAAGGCCAAATAATGAAGGCAATTTTTTGAGCAAGCAATTGAGGAGTTTTATGCCACATCTCAGGAGTTTCATGTTTTGAAGGACATTTGACTAAGTAGACACATGGTCTATTTCATATTCCTCTCTCCTACATGTGTAACTCCTTTTTTCATCATGACACATGTTCTAGTGACTGTTAGACTTCATTCTTTTCTCCTCTCTCTCTAATTCTATAAGTAGTAGCCATTTTGGCTCTTGTAACTAATACCACACCATGTATGTCAAAGCCCTGCTAGATTGACATTGTATTTTTCCTTTGAATAATTAATGAAAGTCTATTTTTGAGTTCATGAACATTTTTATAAGTGTTCAAATTGATGTGTGGTGATGCTATGCGATAATCTTCTATCCTTGCTTCTCCTTATCCTCTCATGTTTATGCAAGAGTTCCTATTCTAACAGGTCATATAGAGTGTAGTTAGTGTATTAGGCTCCTTTAAAGTGTAAAATTTTCCTTATAGTGTGCAATATGACCTCTGGTTCACTTATGTTGTGTTTCCACATGTATATCACCTCTATGTTGAAACACTTATGTTAGAACCTTTTTATGACTTGGAAGCTAGTGTGTATGCTTTATTTCTTAGTGAAAGAAGTATGATGTTCCTGTGGAAATATTTATAAGGTATCACCCCTTAAATTAGTTTCATTTCATGTAAACTTATATCTCTTTTCCCACAAGTAACTAGTTAAGTAGGTGATAAGCATTTCAAGGTATATTCAGGGAGCTAGCCCTTAAACCTAGAGGTCTACTTCTACCTATAGGTAAACCCACATTCCTATAAGTATTCCCATGTTGCCCAAATCTATAGGAGGCTTGAACACCATACTCTAGGGTGAAATATTTGGTGACAACGAGTCCATTTGTAAATATCATTTGGTTTTCTTCCCCTTGAGGGTTTTCCACATATATGATGTGTTATCTTGTTTCATGCTCTTATATGGTTGCTTATGCTTTCTAAGATCTATGTACTTGTATGAATGGTTCGTGATTTTTATGTTGAATTGAATGAATTATTTGAAGAGTGATTCACCACCCCTCTCAATCATTGTGCTTCCAACACTGATTAGATGATTGAGGCCTCATTGAAGACTAACATTAAAAGTATGGGGTGCATAAGGGAGATCCATGAGCATAATTGGGTGCAACAGTTGATAGGTTGAAATGCATGTAGCCTAGGAAGAGGAGATAAATTCATCATGTAAGAATGAAAAATACACATGGATGCGACTCAAAAAGAAAGAAAAGATGGAGTCGTAGGGGCTCTTGCAAAGTTCAGTGCAAAGTTGAACCCTAGTTATCCCAAAGACAACAAGAACCAATCTTGCTGAGATAATGCCATAGAAAAGGATGCAAGTTTTACTTTCCATAAGAAAAATATAAATCACCTTGAAGCACAAGGAAGCACAAAGCATATGATTTTTCCAAAAATCATAAATCCAAATGAAATAATTACTTATGTTAAAGATTTGTACACACTTGGAATGAACAAGGAAAATAAGCAAAATAAATGAACTAGTTGTCCAAGGATGAACAACCATGTTAGTGTGGAGTGGTCTTGACCCCATAAATTTTCTAATTATAGCCAAGACAAGGAGTGTGTGTGTATCAAAACAGACAAATGAGCAATAAAACTCCCAAGAAGTAGAGAGTGGCACACATAAACCTATTCTAGCATGTTCACATGCACAATGGGAACTGCCAGCAAGGTAGGCATGAACCAGCAAGACTAATTCCATGCACAAAAAATGACAAAATAATAGGATCAATATAAATAATACCACATGAATCCATGAACTATAGCAGAGATTGTACGGATAAATATTAGGAGTTATGACTAGCTTTTGATCCTAATAGGTAGTTGAGAAGTGGCAATAAATGATGAGGTAGATAGCCTTAAATAGTCTAGAGCAATAACTACCCATTGGACATCCAACACAATAACTACTAAGTGTTGGTAGTTTAGATAAAAAGTGACATGTAGGGTTCTTTCAAGCCTATAAAATGTAGACACTTGAGAAGGAGAAGAGGTTGATCAGTTGTTATTTCTATTGATCGTTGTTAGTTTCTAAAAGCCTCAAAACCTTAGAAAAATATTGTAAAAATAATATTAGTAGAGTTAGGAGTAATAATGATAGATTGTAATATTTTAAGCACCATGAGTGCTTTGTATACCTGAACTATTATATAATGGAAATTGTTATTGTTTCAGATATTAGTGTCTATGGCTATGAATATTAGAACCTTGATATTATGTTCATGATTATGTTATTGTTATGTTCCTTAGTGGTCACTGTAATGAAAGTATGTGCTCTTGAATAAAGTATTATTTTAATGTAGATTGTATGTATGTATGCTTGTTTATTCCCATGGTTTAAGGAAATAGTTCCAAGTTCACTTTAGGTACCAGAATGTGCAAGTAGATTGCACTCACCATCAATGCATGCAACTACCCTCATCCTACTTTGGTTCCCCTCTTTGCACTTTGGGTGAGTGTGAAAGGTACTCTTGCATGATATGTCAATGTTATAAGGTCATTTTTTGGTATCTTAAAGGGTGTGCATTGGAGAACTAACACGAAACTAGCCAAAAGTAGACCAACATTTTAGGGAGGATCCTGAGAAATAAAAATAAGGTTGCACACATGTCTTGCACAAGAAGAGTATAGTAAAGGAGCATGCACAAGATGCATATAGAATAAGGATATCACACAAAATGATTTATCATGTAGGGAAATCCAAAAACATATCATGAAGCCACAGGCATGGGGCTTGAGGATAGGAAATGACAAATGATGAACTCGTCAGTTGTAAAGTTGAAAGTTAGCCAAAGCTAACAAAGATAAAAAAAATTGATTATTATTAAATTTAAAGGGATCAATGTATGAATCAGCTATGTTACCTATCATAAATTGAAAGGATTGATGCATGACTTAGTTACACTACCATAACACAAAATAGACTAGCCAGTAACCCACATCCACAACTATAAATAAGGGCATTCACCCACAATAAAGGTTTCTAAAAGAATTTGTTGGTGAATAGGGTTGATTTTTAAGTAGGGTTTACATCACTAGAGTTTTTATTGAGACCAAGAAGGGTGTGAGGTAACCATTGAAGGAAGCAGCCTCTCAGTTCCATAAGAAAGTGAGAGTGAAAGTAAGAACCGATAGCTCTTCAAGAAAGCTAAGAAGCCCTTGTTATATATCCAAAGGGATAAACACCCCATGAAATAATTGTTTTAGATAACAAAATCTATATGTTGAAACTGTAGTGTGGTGAGGATTATAAATTAAAAAATTTGCCATTCAATTAGTGGCTTGGGAGGGGTGTAGGTTTGACAAGATTACTAACCAATGGAATAGCCACATGTATAATATTCCAACTAAACTATTGGACAATAAATCACTCAAGAGTGACTCATTGATCTCCATTAATCAAGGATGGTTAGAGAGTAGGTAGCATAGGAGATGACTCGATAAAGGTTCAAGGATTTCCATCAAGCACAGATGGGTAGAGGCTAGGAAATGCAATGATTAGACCCAAAGGAGAAGAGGAATAGGGTCAAGGATAACTAGTGTAGTTTTTCATCAAATAATGTTGGAAACTCCATGGGAGAAGATAATTTTTGATGGTGTTGAGCATGCAAGAAATGATGAGACTATGAGGATAGGAGAGGTGTTGAGATAATGAAAAGGATAACGAGTGTAGTTTTTCATCAAATAATGTTGGAAACTCCATGGGAGAAGAGAATTTGTGATGGTGTTGAGCATGCAAGAAATGATGAGACTATGAGGATAAGGAGAGGTGTTAAGATAATGAAAGATTATAGAAGGTATTCACACTACTATACCAATTAGTGCATGCCTATACCTACCTTGAGTTGAGAGGAATTTGATAGAGCACCCAGTCAAAGGAGGTTATCGTAAAACTGAGAGAGATATGGAGCCAACATTAGCTAGAGGACCAAGTGCAATAGGGTGACCATCAATAAGGGGGGTGGATATCACTTGTCCCTAATTAGTTGTCTATGTCCCTATCAAATTTTGACACCAAAAGTGTGAGGTGCATAGGAGAAAGCTATATGAGGAGGATACACAAGTAGAGGCAATATAAGTGTGTCAAATTGAAGCATGGAGGATGCATAGAGGAATATTATCATGAGCATAACTAGGAATAGCAGGTGGTAGGGTGAAATGCATACACCTTGGGAAGAGGAGTTGAAGTCATAACGCAAGAATGCATGATACACATGTAGGAGACTTAACAAGAAAGTAAAGGAGTCATAGGGGCTCTTGTAAAGGTCAATGCAAAGATGAACCTAAGTTTTCCAATGACAACAAGAACTAATCCTGCTAAGAATAGGCCATGGAAAAATGTGAAAGTTTTACTAACCTCAAGAAAAATGGAAATCACCTCAAATGACAAGGAGATGCAGAGCACATGATCTTGTTGAAAAGTGTAAATCCAGATGAAGAAATTTATTATGGTGCATTTTCATAGATAATTAGAATAAATAAGGAAATTAATCAAAATAAATGATTGGGTGGTCCACATACTATCATGTTAGTGTGGGGTGATGTTGACCCCATAAATTAGCTAGGTATAACCAAGCTAATTAATGCAAATGTGGAAAATAAGATAAATGAGTGATAGAAGTCCCAAGGAGTGGAGAGTGGTGTGTGTAAACCAAACCCTAACATGCACAATGGGAACTGCTAACAAGGTGGGCATGAGATGACAAGACTAAGTCCATGTGTGCAAAATGAAAAAATAACAGGATTAAGACATAAAACTATGTGAATCTAGGAATTACATCAGAGATCATGAGGATAAATGGTAGAATTTTTGATTGACAACTGATCCTAAAAATAAATTGAGAAGCAACAAAATATGAGAAGGTAATAAGCTCAAATAGTCAAGATAAATAATTGTCAAGTAGACATATGGTGTAATAACTACTAAGTGGTGTAAGTTGACTTACCAAGTTGCAAGCAGGGCTCTTAGAAGCCTATAAAAGGTAAACAGTTGAGAAGCAAAAGACATTGATCGGTTGCTACTACTACTATTGTTGTTAGTTGATAAAAGTTGTGATAATTTAGAGAAATATTTTAGGAATAATATTAGTAGAGTTAAGAGTAGTAAACATAGCCTGTAATATTGTAAGTGCCATGAGATCCTTGTATACCTGAAATATTATATAATGGAAATTGTTATTATTTTAGATGTTGGTGTCTATGGTTATGACTATTAGAACCTTGATATTATGTTCATGAGTATGTTGTTACTAACTTCACTAATGGTTTCACTAAGGAAAGGATGAACACTTGAATAGAGTATTATTTCTATGTATATAGTACGCATATATGATTTTTTATTATGATGGTTTAAGGAGATAGTTTAAAGTGAAATTTAGGTACCAACACACACGAGATAATACTGATGAGTATAATTAGTGCACATGATCATTCACCACTAATACATGTAACTACCCCAACCTGCCTTAGTTTCCCTCTCTACACTTCAATTGAGCATGCAAGGTACTTGTTGACATGTCTCTTGTAATGGAGACACCAATGTTATGCTCTTAGGGTGGTGAATCCCATCAATCCTCTCTTGAAAGGAATCCCATGATGTGGGTCTCCCCAGGGTATTTATCTATCGGGTCACAACATGATGATCTTTGCTCAATTGGGCATTGTGGATTGTTTTGGTCAAGGGGCATTTGCTAGTTTGGTAATATTCATTCATTTTAATCATTTTCTAGTATGTGTGTTGTTTAGAGGTAAATACTAGTTTAGTGTCTTGCTCATGTAGGTTTTTAGGGTATTTCAAGAAATGAAGACAAACTAACATTTTTAGATGTTGCCAATATCTTAAAAATCATCATTTAGGTTTTGTTCAAATGAGTGTTTGGCTGATTTTATCTATTCATTCATTCTATTAAATTGACATTCAAAAATACATTTACGTAATGGAAATGATATTGAAATTGAAATAACACATTAATATCAAAATGCATTCAGAAACTAATCTAACCCTAACTAACAAACTAATAAAAAAGAGCAAAAGAGAGGGGAAAGGAAACAAAATCTTGTTATCATGCAACAAAATCCATTCATTTCTATTTCAAACAAACACAAAACCAAACCCTCACCTAGCCAACATGTACACAACCATTCAACGGGGTTAGTGCAAGAGTCTGAGGGAGAAGGAAGCGAGAAGAAACAATAACACCATCACCATTTACATGTGTAGATAATCCCAGTAAATCTCCATAACCTCCATTAAACTGATAAAATATTGGATAACACAAAGTGCCACCATAACTGTAGGAAAGCAAAGAGAGGGAGAGAAAAATAATTAAACAAAGTAGCTGGTCTAATATTCCTTTGTGGGGAAACAAAGAGCCAAACCTTATACAATATAACTCAGTCAATATATAGAGAATGGCCTTCCAAAGGGAGAAAATTTTCCTCCAAAATTATCACCAACCACCATTAATGCTCCTAGCTACCTCTTTCCTTCCTTCCCCTCTAAATTCACCACTTTTATTGTTCACAAGCTGCAAAAAAACCAAAACAAATCAAAACATTACAATTTAAAAAATGAATAGTAAAATAACATACAAAAATATGAACATGTTTTCAACTAGGTATAATCAGGCAAAATTGAGGCCACCATTGCGTCTGAGATGGAATCAGGTTTTTGTAAAAGTAAATGGTTCGAAAAACTGACATTAGGATCAAAAGTTATCATTAAAAAACTAAACATGGGTCAAAATGAGGCCCAATAAACCTAATTGGGCTTTTGGGGCATGACATATAGTTTAAAAGGTTTTTTTTTTAAATTATACCTCCTAGTTCTAATCAGGATTTAGAAGCCCAAATAGAACTGAGGAGCACTTCAAGACCTAATCGACACTTTTCTCTTCGATTAGAACTGTAGGTGTCTATGTTCAAGTTCACTATGCTAATTGGGTTTTAAATCCTACATAGAACTAAGGGTTTTTTCCTAGGCTATCCCCTACCTAATCCAGGTATTTTCCTTGAATAACACTATGTTATCCTAACACCCCCTCCTAAACCTAACCAAATATTTTTCTTTGACTAACACTAAACCTGACTCCCCTGATTCCTTGATGACCTAATCCAAACCTAAGTCTCGATCAACACTAGATACTCAACCAACAATCAAGCCTAGACCTAGTCAGGGTTTAGAACCTCGAGTGCAACTACAATGCACCCAGGCCCAACCTATAGCCTAATCATGGATTTATCCCCGATTAGAACTATGTTCATCCTAAGACCTAGTCTATGACCCAATCGGTGATATAATCCCCGATTACAACTACGAAGACCCTTGCCCACTTGCCCTAGACCTAATCACAATCCAAAGCTTAGACAAAACTAAACCCGTCTAATGTTAAACATAAATACCTACAAAAAAAGGGTCTGATTAGCACTAAAATAGGTAAAAAAATGACCCCAAAGACCTAATTGAGGGTTGAAATCTTGATTAGGTCTAGGGACTTAGAAAAATGATCACCACCTACAGCGAGACCTAACCAAGGTTCTAGGCAAGAACTTCAACGAGGCAAAAGTACATCAAAAAGTCATCTAGGGACCAAGTGTAAAATATGGAAATGACTCACATAAGCTTGGTCATCTCACCAAGAGAGATTTCGAAGATCAAAAGGGCATGAAAATCAAAGTAACCCCCCAAAGCAGTTGTAGGGAGTTGAGAGAGCAAGAGGGTAAGATTGTCAAGCGAGTATAGTGGCAGCAAGACTCTGCTTTGGGGTCAAGTGTTATATGTGAAACTTTACCATTCAAACTTGGTTATCATGATGGGATATGTTTCAAGAGCTATAATGGCACGAAAACTAAGATGACCTCCTTGAACAGGGTAAGAGAACTAGGCAAGCCAAGTTTTAAATACAAATTAGGAGGTCAAAACTCCACTTTCACATTAAGTGTCTTATATATATTTTTCTCGCATGGACATGGTCTTTCTAATAGTGATGGTTATGAGTCTTGGTCTGGCATGTAAACTGATACGAGCCACCAAGGTAACTTGAGAGTGCTGAGACCAATGAGCCGTGAGCATAAGCGGGAGTGGCTATAAAAAGAAAAAAGAGGTTCCCAAATTTTTGAAAAAAATAAGATGTGTTGTGCAAGCAACAATAGTACTCTTACATGATATGTCAGTGTGTGAAGGTTAAGTGTCATTATCTTAAAGGGTGCGAGTGGTAAAACTAGCACATGACTCGTGAAAAATAGACCAACATTAATAGTGTGAGATGTCAATAAAAATTAATAACCTTAAATTTGATGTTAATTTGACCATCATAGTGTAGTTTTGACCTTACATTTGATATTTATTTTACTTATCATATGGAATTTTTCCTTCTTTCTTAGAGAACGTTATGAAAAGAATGCAATACCTTGGGCATATAATTTAATTTGAGTCCATTTTGTTGTTCTGAAATATTTTTTCGAATTTGACATAGTGATGCAACCAAATTAATGTCATTTATCACTAACAAAATAAAAATATTTAGAAAATATAATAAATCGTTAATCAATTTATTATATGATAAATCCAAGATAAATTCTTTGATACTAAAATATATATTCAAGATGTTTATACTATTTACAAAAATATTTTTAAATAAAAATATATAGAGATACCACTTTATTTTCATGTAAAATAATATTAACTTATTCATGAGTTTGAAATGCACAAAAGAATGATGAAACAATTTTACTCGTGTAGTAAAGAAGGCTAACTTTTCTCACTTTTTAGAAATGTTATATAGTAAATGGCACGTAGGTTGATTTAAAATAAGCTTCATTGTTTTTTTTTTTAACCCACTCAAACCATTTTTCTAAGGTTAGTTTTTATTAAATTATTGAATTTGTCTAATATTTATGAAAAATTAACTCTTAAACTTTCACCCATGATTGTATGTACATGTTTGTGAAATATTAAAGTAAAAAATATATGTAGAACGATTGTCATATTATATCAAATAATAGATGTGGAGAGGATAAATGGTCCTCCTCGTAAAGAATATAATGAAATATTTCAATAAATTATAATTTTATTCACTTTCAATCTTACCCTCTAATTTTTTAAATAAGTAAGGAGATTTAAAGTTTAAATAGATCTCTATTTTTTTTAGCTATTATCTTAAATTAGATAAACTTGATTTGAAGATAACCACTAAAAATATATTATTATTCATTAATTTAATTTACAAATAATTTATGGATAATAATGTGCACATAATATGTACTTATCTATAAAGAGTGCATTTAAAAAAAAACAAGAGTGTATTTCATAATATACACCACCATACCCTTTAAGATGTACTATGTAAAAGGAGAGGACGAATGAAGATACACTAGCCTAAGTAAGTTTAGTCAAAGAAATATGTTTGCAAATTGTCAAGAAGCAAACTAACGTGTTCAAGTAAAACATCAACACCACCCTTAATAAAAACTTAGGGAAAGTGAGCAAAGAAAAATCTCTGATATGGGTCTCGAAAACTAGGACATGTTAGGTACCCTTGTACAATTAGTACAAATAATGCCATGATCATGAGAATGGTTGATTTGAATATGATTCTTCTAAAATTATAGTTCGCAAAATCTCCAATGGCCAAGTGTATCACAATGGGTGTAGCAAACTAGTGTGCCATAAAATCATTGTCTAAATGTCGATAGATATTAAATAATACTATGGTCTTTATGCCATTCCATCCTACCAAAATACATAGGTGGTGAGCCAATGTAACCACCAAATCAAGAAATAAATGGTGTTAAAGACAAGGATTTCTTTAAAACTGTAGGATGTCAAACATGAACGACACGCTTACCTACTGAATATTATATTTTATACTATTAATAAATGAGTGAAATTAATCAATAAGGTTCCCTATAGGTGCTTACCAAGTTTTCAAAAAAAAACATGCTCAAGTACAACCATCCTCAAAAAGTGTCCCAACAAACTCACATATCGTGTGTGCAAATATGTCAGGTATCAAAAAAATGATTGGTTGGTCTTAAAAAGGTTGATAGAAAAGATAATAGTGTAGTATGAATTGTGTTAGCTAACATAAAACCAAGAAATTGGCTACACCATCTTGTTCTCTGAAAAAACACATTAAATGTTCATTCTTAGTGGCCAAAACATATCATTTTTGTGCAAAAGATCCCAAAAGAACTGTGTTCATTAGAAAAAAATCTCAACAAAAAATTAATTTTCCAGCTCAGGCTGGGAATTTGAATGCTTGAATTGTAAATGGTTGGTGTGGACCCTAGGGGTGTTAGGAAGGAACATTGTGCCAAGGTTTAGGTTAGCATGGGCTAGAAGAGTACTCAAGGACCAAGGGGAGTAGGACACTGAAGAACACAAGTCATAAAAGTAAGCAAGGTGCACCTAGAGAGTGCATGGACTCAATGAGCACATAATGATATTAGACAAAGCACATTTGTACCAGAGAGTGCACATGGGTACCAAAGACTACAAGAAGTCATTAAAGAGTGCACATAGGCAAGAGAGTACAAGTTGGTTCCAGAGACTAAAAGAGGAAACTAGAGAGTGCATATAAGATATGAAGAGTGCAAGGGTACACCAAAGAGCATATGGTGTGTCAGTGACCAAGAAATGCCCTAGAAAGGGTGAGTGGCAAAAAATTCTAGTGCATGCAAGACGCTGGCCTAAGAAGCCCAGGTAGTTAGATATCGAACTAAAAGACCATAAGAGGTGAGTTTGGAGTTGATGTCAAAAGGACCCATTTAAATGTTCACAAGATTTTTGGTTTACCCAGGGTGGATCCTAGGGTACCCAAGTGAGGTGCCCAAATAATTTATTTAAATGTATTTTTTGTATTAAATTAGTAAATGTGTTTTATAGTGGTTATGGTCAATCGGCCCCTTGACTACCCCACTTCCCATTTTTAAACCAAATATTTACCTAGGGATGGTCAAGTGCTTACTTGACCATCCTATGTTAAGATTTTGATTGGCTGAAAATTTGTTTTTTGATATTGGGATAGCATATGTGCCAAGAGTTGAGAATACTCGAATGGGAATGGACACATTAGGGATCGGTTGAGCAAGAAAATAATGTTCGCTAATGGCAAACTACTAACTAGTGATGTGGATAACTTGAGAATGGCAGGACTATTTTCAAAGATGATGTCATTGAATTACAGAGGGTCACAATTGTTCAAAGGCATGAAAGGTAGCTTTTATAATGTGTAAATATCTCATGAGAGGGAGATCAGGTCACATGGTTCAATCTAAGAGGATGATCAGAGACACTGTGGTCGAAAATAGGTCATGCAACATTGTCTTGACATAGCAAACAAGACACCATGTGTGTTTATTACAACGAGGGCTAAGGAGATATGTGGGATGAGTGGAGCAACAGAGTTGTGTGTCCAGTAGTAGAAAACCATAAGTAGCATGCAAGGACGAGGAGGGATCGACAAGCAATGAGGTGTGGCCTAGGCGCTTGGGCATATTCTAGACATGAATAAGAGTCTGTGGAATTTGAGTAGCTTGGAGAGCATACAAATAACTAACTAGTAAAGGTAGACCGATAAGGTGGCAGTGTAGCAGACAATGGAGAATGTAGATTCAAGTGACAGTGGATTGGTGAGCCCGAGTGATGGTCCATGGGAGGCATAGTGGTGCCAAGATAGCATAGAGAGTTAGGGGGGGCTTATTTTGTTCTCATTTGCAGATAGGTATAGATGGGCAGATAGATGGGGCCCTCTATATGTCTATATAGAGGGTTGGGTCAAGGGCAGCTATTGGTTATATAGACTCCCCTTCTCCCCCAACGGCCAACCCATGTGGGGCATGAAGAGAAGCATAAGTCAGTGGTATAATTTAGCCAGTGAAAGGCAACATAGCCCTGCAACCTGTGTGTTGGAGTGCAGTGCAAATTATAGCCAATTTATTTCTAATGTTTAAACATTAGAGCATTTTTTATTTTATTTTATTTTTTATTTTCTTATTTTAGTTTTATGAAACATATGACATAAAAATTAAATTATTTTTAATATATATATTAAAAATAAAAATAAAAAAATAATATACTTAAAAATAAACTTTTATTAATAGATTTTCTAACCTTTATTTTTGATGAAATGAAAGTCAAATCCGACTTTCTCAGATATTACAAATATAATAGAATCATTAAACTTCTCCAAGAGATTCCAAAATTACATATATGGAAAAACACCTACAATGTAACAATCAAGGTGGTAATCATATAAAAGCTCAAGACTAAATAAATACAAAGACTTGAAGTTTATATAGAAAATTTAATATAATGTTAAATTCTAAAATTTCTTGAGAATCTACGGAGGAGTGCATCCTGTGAAGTATTAAAATAAATAATAAACATATGTTTAAGGTATAATGACTATCAAAATATATTAAAGCACAAATGTGGAGGAGCACCAATAGCCCTCATCATAAAAAAATACAATGAAAAATATATCATTATTTAATAATTTTATTCACCTTCACTTTTATCCTCTAATTTTTTATATAAATAAATAAATAAATTTCAATTTTAAAAATATAATTATCTTTTAAAAATATTAATTTAAATTAAACATACCCTCACTTCAAAATAAACAATATACATAAAATATATTTATCAATAAATAATGCATTTTAAATAATACAAAAATTTATATTATAACATACACTAACAATTTTTTATTTTTTATTTATATTGATTTTTATTCCCACTAACATCTATCGTAAGCATGCCCCTACCTAATTTTCCGATGTCTTAGGAATCAAAGTGAATGTGCAAAAACCTACCCACTATAACCACTAACTTTAAATAAATGTTTGTATTTATGAAATGGCTCATTTCTTTTTCAAATCTATTTAAAAAATTAAATGTTATATAAAATTGTAATGTATCTTATCTTAAATGTTTATAAAATATAATCAATTACAAATGGTTAATTCTTAGAAAATAGGAACTAGTTAATTTGCAAAAGTTTTATTAAAAAATGATGAAAGTTGTTTAGTGGTGTAATAATATAAGTTATATAGCTATGATATATAAGTGAATCACTGTTTATATTTAATATTATATCATTAATTTTTTTATTTTGAATTAAAATATAATATAATATATTTTTGTATCATCTAAAATATGTGAAAAGGTTTAAATTATATATTTTAAATGAAAATAGGTTGGTCATATATTCATAAGATTGAAATTTTCATTTTTTTTTTTTTAATATATATTTTATTATTCTATAAAATTATTTAATATTTTATTATTTACATTCAATAAGATATAATTTAATATGTATTATTATATATAATTTTAATATTGTTATAAAAAATATAAACATTTTTATCTAAAATCAATTATATAATAAAAAATATTTATAAATATAAAATATTATAATTTAAATTTATTAAGTCTTAATAAACGTAACTTCTCTATATAATTAATTAAAGTGCACTTAAAAACAAAGATGCCTTAAACAAATGTAATCTAAAAACCTTAAACAAATACAATCTTATCATATTAATCAATATTCAACCACATTTTAAATTTAAAAATCTAAATACCTTAAATAAATATAATTTTATCATATTAAACAATTTTCAACCACTTTTTAAATTTAAAAATTATTATTAAAGTTATATAATAATATATTAATTATTTTGTTTTATGTTACTTCCTTAACATTAAGAAATCTTGTAATCTTATAATTTATGATTAATTTATTTCCTATATTTATTTGAAAAATAAATAAAAGGATATAATGCGTATAGTTTATTTGTAAATTATTCTTTACAAATTATATTTATTTTGTTAGTTTTAAATTAATTATCTTTATAATATCATCATGATATAATGTATTTTTATTTTTTAATAGATTTTTAAATAGATTTAATTGTGAAGATATTTTAAAAATAATTTTTGGTATTTATTAATCGTTAAAATTGCATCATCTTAAGGTATTTATATATTTATTATTTATTAAACTAAATTAAATTTTATTGACGTGTTTTCCTATATTTTTAGTTGTTCCTATCATGATTCCCTTGTTTTCCTCTCGCCTTCCTCTCTTCCCTCGCTATGCACGTGTGTTTGTGGAGACTTTCATAAAAAATATATAAGTTTTTAAGGATGGACACTTCTCACTCATTTTTTGGTCACCTAATGTTTGTGGGTCCTCCTTTATTAATTTCTCTATTTTTTTGTCAATGTGCATGTCAATACAATATACAACATTAATTCATTTAAGACATCAATATAAACATATAGAGAAGATATTCAAAAATCCAAGTAAATTTGAAGAGTGTCTAACAATTATTGTTCATTACATTCTAAAAGAGATCAAACATTTTATGAAGAATTTATTAAATAATTATCATGATACTTATATTTTATTGAATTGTTTGATTGAATTACATTTTACTTAGTATGTTGCGACCGATATTGTATATGGTTTAGAGCCCTAATAAATAAATGGTGTTTAAAAATTACGATGTCCATAAATACATGTCTCAAAATAAATCATTTTATTTATCTTTCATAATTTCGATTAAACCAAATTTTTTTAATGTTGGACAACCCTACTCATATATAATACCATTCCATATATTTATATTACACACTCTCACAATGAAATATCAGAGTAGAACTAAAGAATATACCACTCAATTTTAGAAAATAGAGAGGCCATGAAAGACAAAAGTACCGTAGTCCAGATTGTACAACAAAAAAATCTAATATCCTCAACTACTACGAAACACACAGAAAAGGACAAAATGCGTGTACCATAAATTCACATGCTCAAGGAGATTTGTAAAAAATATGAGGCAACTTGTGTGTCGTATGTATTTTATTTTTAATTCATTGAATAGTTATCATGATCTGACTCAACCATCCAAAAGTATGACGTCATATTATAATAATATGATAATGGGAGGAGGCCACTCGAAGCACAAGCCGTAGTGTGTGTGGGGACCATGTTGGAGAAAGGGAAATTCCTTGTTAGTACCACCACCACCACCACCACCACATCTCCCATTCCAGCATGCCATAACAGGTTGATTTTCAATATAGAAATGTCATGTCATGTCATGTGATGATGAGGTAGGGGGAGATTTTTGTGGTGCATGCCACTTTCTGTGTGTAAATGTCACCTCAAATATTCTCCTAGGACCACTGACAAGATGACTTCCTAAGGCCCGACATGGGCATTTGGGAAAGAGTTCTTAGTTGAAAATTTCAATACTTTCACCCAATATATAATATATTTTTTTTAAATTGAAAAATATAAGTTTATTTATTAAATTGAAAAATAAAAATAATATAAATATAAATAATTTTGATTTTTAAATTATTTTTTTAGTATAATAATGAAATTTGAAATATCAAAAAATAATTATTTTAAATAATTAAATTTTTAAAAAAATTACTTAATATAAATGATGGTTTAAAATAAAAAGGTATTCATTGATTAAGTCATCAACATCTATAAATTAATAGTATTCAAAAATAAGTATTAAAGTTAATTTATAGTAATATTAGAAAATTGTTAGAGTAGAGTCAAGCACATGCAATAATATCAAGGGAAGCGGTGGATTATCCTTCAAAGGAAAAGAGTCCCAAGTAAAGGGCTTCATTGACAAGTGATCAAGAACCTCCCAACTATCATCTCTGTCAATAACCAAGGGTATCAAAACTCTCCACATGGTAGGAGGAGGAAGTAAAACACTAGCCATTGCCACCAGAGGGCCCCTCAAGAGAGCACAACAATAATAGAATCTTTAACACAATGAGCAAATAAAATCCATTCACCTCACTGTGAGGGATGAAGCAAGAAGCCAACATAACATGGACGATTGTATGAACAATTTTGTCATCGCCAAAGAGCCAGTGAAGGAGAACCCTATGGCAAGTCATCAAGGAAACTTGGCTCATGGTGTACAACACACTCCTCCATTGGCTAAGGAAGTCTTGCAAATGATGAAACTTAAGGGTTTTTTATCTCCACCTAAGCTTATATCTAAAAACACAAAGAGTTGAAAGTATGGAACTTTTCATTAATTGAATATTATTGAGATAAAAGCTCATTGCTAAAATGGTGGAATTTCTAGATTTTCATAGCTTAAAAATAGAAATTCCGAAGAAAATAAAATGACCAATGAGCAAAGTCCCCTAAAATAACAATCCTGCAGGTGATGGGCTCAAGACGAAAGGGAGAAAAAATGTTGTGAATCCATTTCAAAGCTCACTAGGCACGAGGGCAAGTCAAAAATAGATGCATGACGATATTTCACATATCATAGGAATAATATTTAGTGTGAGCTTAATCCCAAATGGTGAAATTGTTCTCCCAAATGCAAGACTTGATAAACATTATGTCAAAGAAAGTGTACTAGCTTTGGATCTAGTTTGTCCTCCCAAATGCAATTGAGGCAAAAAATCCAAGTCCTAAGTGAAGAATTCAAACCCCACCATCTGTTGAACTTGTCTAAAGCTGAGGAAAATGAGCTAAGAATTATATATAATAATTCAAGCAAGTACTTAACGGATGGTATATCAAAATTATGACCATTAGTCTTTCTACCAAGTCATTGGTGGTTGAAGCCCAAGTTTGTGAAGCATAACATCTGGCATAGCATTTTGAATCCACATAATGGAAGGCAAGTTTGAAGAGAGAAGCTTGTACTTCGTTTATAGATTGAGCAAAGGAATCTAATATATGGACAAGACAAGATCCTGAATAGTACAAATACCCTTTTTAAAGAGTCTGAGAGCTTTCATTCCACAAGTTTCTTTCAATGGAAAAGTGTTATACAAATAATAGGGGACCATCAAAGGCTATGTTCATTGAAGGAGATTCAATTCAAATTGTCTCCAACTCATTTGAGAAAGGGTTTGACAAACTTAAAAGCTTTCCAAATGCTACAAGCCACAAAATTGGCTTAAATTTTTCAAGGGCATTAGTGATAAGAAAAAAATGAAACTCTAGCCCATTTTGAACATTCTTACAATAGAGAGAGTTTGTTGAAGTGCGATGTCTAAGAAGAATTCTTTAATCCTCAAACCCTTCAATAGCCCAAACAACCCATTTAGCATACAAAGTGGTACTATGTATATGAATAATAACTATGCATATTCCTCCTTTGACTTAAGGAAGGGAACAATTATCCTAATCAAATCGATGAAAAGCTCGTGTCTTCTTAGCATTAATAGCCCACAAAAATTCCACATAAGTTTGTTAAGCCTATAATATGCTACTTTAGATGGCACCTAACAAGGGAATAATATAAATGAGTGGCAACGATAATTTTATTGCAAACTTGAAATTTAGTAGTCAAGGACAAAGCTTCGATGATCCCATAGGTTATATTTTTCTTAAACCATTAGAGAACATACTTCCAAAGAGTGGTAGGGAAGTTTTCAAATATGAATGGGATGCTTAAAAACTTAAACATCTTCCCTTTCTCAATCATATATATTTAAAATTTTCAAGTCAATCTAGAGTGGGCATCATACTATATCGATAACATTTAATCTTTCCCCATTGTATATTTAAACTTGAAGCTTTGTATAAAGTATAAATGCAAGAAAGGGCGCCATAAAAGGAGCCCTTGTTCTCTACAAGTGTGAGAAAAGAGTCCTCAACAAAATGACTATTGAGAAGTTAACTCTTTTTTTTCAAAGAGATCGATACATTTTATAAGACTTTTCTCAACTTTTTGAGCTAGCAAATAACCAAAGCCCCAACAACAAGAGCATATAGAGGAGGAGGAGTAAGTGGGCATCCCTATTTGGTCAAGAAAAAAAATCCAAACCTTTGAGACTTTTGTGTTCAATGGTCAAACAAGTTGAGGCATTAATAAATAGGATCTAAGCAACGTAGATTTAAAAACTCACAAACCCTAATGCTTTAAGCATGCTTAGAATGAACGGCCATGCTATATGATTGTAGGCCTTTTCGAATTCAATCTTGAGAAAAAAAACTCATTGTTTGGAGACTTGAGCCCATTCCATAGCTTCCCAAACTAAAATGATATTATCTAGGATATAACTACTCCCAATAAACCTTGAATGTTCTAATCTAACAATTGTAAGAAAGAGAAAACATACGTGGAGAGCGAGAGCTTTTGCAATGATCTTATAAGACACATTCAACAAGGTGATGTGCCTCAAACTAATAATTAACTCGAGATCACTAGCCTTCGGAATAAATTTGATATTTCCTTGATTAATGATGTTTCCAAAGGAACTAGTTTGTAGAGATTGCTTATAAAGCTTGGCCTACAAAATGAAAATTGGCTTTGTAGAACTCACATGGGAAACCATATATCCCATGGGCTTTATCATTGGCCATTTGAAGAAGGGCAACATGGAGTTCTTCTAAAGATAACACAACATCAGAAAATGACTTAGCATAGGGGCTAAGCGTACAAGGAACCACATGCAAGCATTCATTCAGAGTTTGAGCCCACTCCTAAAAGTCAACTTGACCTTAAAACATTAATTTATAGTGGTTTAAAAAGGCATTAGAAATCTAAGGAAGCTCAACAAATTGGCCATGGTAAACTTTGATAGCATCAATTCTCTCCATCGACTGCTTAGCCCATAATGACTTAAAAAAATATATCTAAAAGCTTTATCTCCAATTTTAAGCCAATGCATGCATGCACTAATTTGAGCCCATCTAGCCTCATGACTCTCCACCAACTTAAACTTTTGTTTGAGAAAACTGAACTTGGTTTGCAACTCTACATATTAAATGGGTTGAGCTCAAGCTAAGAAGAAACCATAGTGAATTCCTTAGCAAAAGGATTCCCAGCTCACTTTTAAACTCTTGTGACCTATTTTCCATATTATCTAAGAAAATAGGTGGTATGCACAATGAATTTGGTCCACCAAATAATCCACCAGCAACATAAGGAGGGCAAAGCAACAGATTCCATAATCTATAAATAAGCTAAATAGTGCCTTTGTGCTTAAAGGTATTCATGAAAAAATGGGTACAAGGAACTTTTTGCAATCTGTCACCCCAGATCAACTAAGAACTGATTGGACTATGGCCCAAAATGACTTACTCGAGGTGAGCCTTGATAACATGATCGTTGTTAACTTGAAAATCAAACAGTTGATGTTAAAAAACCCTGGCATTATTTAACTGTTTGAAAACACGATCAAGGCCAACAATAAATTTAAATCACGTGAACCACATATCCATGGTGTCAAAATGCAATCAAATGTTATGGTCTGACAAAACCTAATGGTTTTTAAAATAATTCCATGGCTTGAGCTTGACTTTGCACCAATGCATATGCAACTTTCATGTTTGCTTTGGTGCCATGCTCCCCACCTTCAGTAACAAAAGTTACATTAAGTTGGTTTTAGAGCCATACTTAAAGACTAAACCACCCCAAGAATGTAATAAAATGCAAGAAAATGATGTTAAAATAGCCTAAATATTCTGTAAAGGAATTACGACAACCTAAAAAGATAAGCATGAAAATAATAGATATCGTACACAAACACAAAATCCCAGAAGAACCAAAAAACACAAGTCTCTCTTCACCTTCCTTTGGAGAGTAGGAATAGATCTTTCAAATTATCACAAGCCAAATTATTTTTTCTTTAATATTTAAATTATTTTTTATTAATATATATTTAGAGATATTTTGAAGTATATCTATCCCTTTAAGTAAATAATATAAGATGATAATCACCTTTTAATGTCATAAAACCCAACAAATTGATCATACAATAAAATCAACAAAGACCTTTGCTTGGATCCACCTCTACTCATATACATGCACAAATAATCTTAATTTACCATGAGTTGACTTGTCTAGAGAAATGAATTTCACAATAGCATTTCTAATATGTTCTAGAGTCTAAAGTGTCCAAAAATGCAAAAGCATATTTAGCAACCTAACCCATGCAAAGACAAAAGAAAAGGATTTATTTAGAGGGTCAAATTCTAAATGCCAAAGCTTCATAAATAACTCGTCCCCCTTATAGAGCTAGGACCCTTTATTGTAAATCACATCACAATCCATCTTATCTACAAAAAACACAATGAAAAAATCTTAGATATTAGGATAAATTTGCACGTCATCTAAAATGAGAGGAGAGCAATACTTGTTTATCCACTCATTTATAATAGGAAGAGTGAGCCAAAAACCATTAAATCTACAAACTAAACATTTATTTGCTAAATAAACAAACTTCAAAATCTCATCACTTTTTGAAAAAAATAAATTTAATCAATTAACATTTTTTTTTCAAATCCATATTCATATTGCTTCATAAATAACTCGTACCCGTTATAGAACTAGGACCCTTTATTGTAAATCACATCACGATCCATCTTATCAACAAAAAGCACAATGAAAAAATCTTAGATATTAAGATAAATTTGCACGTCATCTAAAATGAGAAGAGACCAATACTTATTTATCCACTCATTTATAATAAGAAAAGTGAGCCAAAAACCATTAAATCTACAAACTAAACATTTTTTTTTTGCTAAATAAACAAACTTAAAAATCTCATCACTTTTTTAAAAAAAAAAATCAACCAATTAACATTTTTGTTTCAAATCTATATTCATATTAAATAACATATATCATAAATTCATAACCACCATTACCCTTAAAAACTTCACTAAAATCAGACTAACTTTTCTTATTACCTATTCCCCATTGAATAAAATCATGTTATTTTGAATAAAATTGCTATTAAATCTTCCTACCTTAAAACAACCTTGTTTCCTCCAAAACTAAAACATGTAACCTCCAAAGCTCTTACATGTAACCTTGCTTCGCATATATATTATTATTTTCTAAATATACACATGTCATAATACATGAAAAGAAATATAATAAAAAAAGCTCACAAACATACACATGCCATGTCCAATCCAAGCAAGTAATTCCAAAATATTTGAAAAATCATTAACACTCAAAATGCCTGAAAAGTCTAGAGAATTAAAAAATATAAACAAAGATACACTTGTCATATCTAAGTTAGTTATTGTAGAAGGTTGGATGATGATTAGGTAACACTCACAATGCATAAAAATTGATTCGAGTGACACTTTAGAAAACAAAAGGTTAAAGTAAGGGGCTAAATGCAAGAAGAATCTTATCAATCGGCTACATCAAGCAACCCTCCCTCATCTTCAGGGGACACAAGGATAAAGACGGAATAATTGCATTAAGTGAATGGTTTACAGAAAACAAGAGAGATTCGCCAATCATTCAATATACGATTACAAAAGAAATTTGGACCACTGTGTAATACAAACAACTCATCATGTTTCATATTCCCTAGGTAATATAAGTTTTTTTAATTATATTATTATTATTATTATTATTGTTTTGTGATATTTGTCCTTTGGATTGTACTATATAGGTTAAGTGGAAATGTCAATATATGAGTAACTTAGGTTCATATCTTAGTGGGTGTTCGTGGGGGGGACAAAAAATGAATAAAAATGGGATATTAATTGTAAGTTGAAATGTTCATCTCTAGGGACGAGTATGAGTCTTTCTGATTTAAATTAGGGTATTTATAAGAGTTTGAATCTTTGAGAGCAAAGTAATAAGGAATTATATTAATTTTTATAATATTTTATATGATTCTAATTTAAATATATTATTTATTTGTATCTTGTTTTTCATTTTTATAATTTTACTTAAAGTTATTTTTTATTAAAATTATTATTTTCTTTGTTCTTTTTATTATTTTATGTTGTCTTATTTTACATTGTTGTTCTTTTGTATACCTCGAAATTAGGTATCTCGCACCCTTCATGCTCATGTTTATGTAAGTATGATTGTGTCTTTGTTTCTAACTATAGTTATACCCTAACGCCTCTTTTCCAAGAGTAGCCTCTACAATTCTATCATACATACGTAAGATGCCCCTGGGGGTGCCCTACTCCCTTTTTGTTTTGAGTCTGTTGGGTAGTGATATAAGCTTTCACATTTTCTAAGTATATCCATCTTCCTTCTCTCCTTGTTACCTTCACTTTGCCCCATTCTTTACTTCTCTATTCTTGTTGCAATAAGGTTAGGTATTCATATAAGTAGAATTGTGAGCCTCTCAACAAACATGCATTTCTTAATACTCATCTTTTTTCCTCAAGGTTCATCATCGTGACACGAATATGTCTATCCCTTCCTCCTTCCCTTGTTTTTCCGATTCTACTTGCTTTCCAACTATGACCTTTCCATTGTAGTTGGTCTTTGAAAAAGTCCCCGCTAAGTTGCTTGTGTCCTCCCTTTCTCCATAATTTTTCACTCCTTTGACAATTAAGTTTGTTACCCTATCATATCGTTCTCTTTCCTTTACCATTTGTCTCGACTTGTTTTTCTATCTATCCTTTTTGTTTATCCTGCAGTTCTTTCACTCCTTGCGCCCATGTCTTAGCTTCTTTTAACTGATTTCTTAGGTCCTTTTCTTTTGCTTTCATGCTTTGTAGTGCCTTTCGTGATTGTTTTATTTTTTTGTTGAGTTCACTCCTTCGCCCTTTCATTGGAGCTTGTTAGAGAGTGGACAGTTTGTTTTAGGGTGTGCCATTCATGTTGTCCTACGTCCATGATCTTTGTAGTCTTGCCACTTGTACTTTGAACATGTTTATGTCTTCCTCCAATTTTTTGCTTGGTTTTTATTACTTCTTCCAATTTGAGGTCTTTCACATTTTCTCTTGCTTCTATGTTTTCTAGCCTCTTTTTAAAGTTCATTAGCTTGTGTACATACAACTTTGGTGGGCATATTAGCAAGGTTGTTGTGGGGATGCATGTCTCCTTACCATCTTGAATTTCCTCTACAAGGTCCTTACTGTCAAGTATATGTCTTATCACGTCCTTTTTTCCATTTCATAACAACATGCTCTTATCCTTGGGTTTTGTGTTGTTGTCAGTTTGTCATGCACCCTCTTTTTCTCATTTCGTTGACTTGAATGTGGGTCTCATTGAGCGTTTGGCTCTATTTTAGATAAAATCATTGGTTTATTTTCACCATGTGCCTGTCTTTTCTTGTGTATTTGAATCTATTTTGTTTTCAATCTTTTTTTATGCTTCTTCATAACCTTTGGCCTTAGCTTGAGATTGCTAACATCTTATAATTCTCCAATATTGTTTTGCATTGTCATATATTAGTTTTGCATGTACCTCCAAGGAAGCTACATTTGACTTTGACAGGGTAATATTGCATGGAAGCTCTATCATTCGTAGGTAAATATAAGCACATGTTCCACCCTATATGCTCCAACCACCTCTCCCCAAAAGTAAGGGTTCAAGTATACGTAAGCAAGAACCATTTGTTGCCCTATCAGAACCTCTACCATTATAGTTATGTTAGAATGACTTATTTTACTAACTAGTGGTACATATTGATCTTTGACCTCTTATTGTTATAATTGCTCTACCCCTGACATGTATTTCTTAATGAAAAGTTGTTCCTCCATTGAAGATTGTTGATTTTTTTTTTTTTTTTTTTTCCCTCCGGAGGGGGCGGGGGGGAAGGCGGAGGTTTAAATTAAGACTTTAGCTCATGTTTCAGAGATAAGGGTTTTTCTATATTTTTAATTAATTTTAACAATATCCCACACTTATGTCGATTGTTGCATCATAGGATGAAATATAAAGACATGAAAAATTCCTTGAAATCATTATGTTATGCTCTGAAATCCTTTCTTTTTGTATTATCTTTTTCTTCCATTTTACCTTGAAACCCTTTTATTCTACTTGGAGAACTTGCTTTGACACCCTAAAATCCTACTCTGAAAGAGATCCTAACATCCTGCTCTAACACCCCTGAAATCTTGCTCTTAAAATAAACCTTGAAACCTGCTCTAAACAATGAACCCTTTCTATTTTTTGATTTCTAGTTTCAGTACCCCTCAAAGCAGATGTCAAAGCTCTCTAAATACCCAAATGGTCTAGGCAGAGAAATGGCAATGAGCTCTTTACATGCTAGATCTAACTTACAGTATATAGTAAATAATGTGAGAGCCCAACCAACTACCTCAACGAATGAAAAGGGGGGAAACATACCTATTAAAGTTTGGTTGTGTGGAAAGGAGGCACCGACACAACAGCGGTCGCAGGAGTCTATAGTTTAATTCTTGGAGCGAGGCATTAGATTTCAATATAAAATAAAAAGAAATAACTTGTTTTCCCTCTAGACCATCTAATTTATCTAGAACCTCAAAATGCATAACCAACTGGTTTTCACGTTAAACCTCCTAATTTATTTAAAAATTCAAAATGCATTACAACCAATGAACCCAAGATGATTTTTTATAAGACGAACCAATGACGACGAGGACCATTGGGTTACCCGAAATGTGAATCTCAGAGCCACCTGCCAGGGTTATTTTGAATCTGACAAAAATGCCGAGAATAAAAACTATTATTAAGAGAATCATAAGCGTCACCCCAAGCATCCTATGACCATGCTCCAGACAAAGCTATAAATGGACAAATCCACAATCTGCAAAATGCAGTTTTCTACTTGTCCCATCAATCGCCACCCCACTGTCTACACATGAATTTGTTCCGTATGTACCAAAATCCCCTTATTATGTGAGAGTCGGTCAGCCCAGACAAAGCCATGAGGTTCCTTTGGCTCTTCTCTTGTCTTGCCTCTCTTCAAATGAACATTGAAATTTTCTTCAAAGAAAAACAACATTCTGCTTCATACTCGCATTGAATTCACAATCTAGTAATATTTATTTTTGCAAATAGATAGATAGATGATGATGAACGACTGGGCATCCACAGTTGCTGTGATTGTGTGTGGGATATACACAATCTACTATGGTTTGAGGAGATTCAACAGCTTGTGGTATGAACCCACCCTGAAGAAGGGGAGTGCTCCCCTTCCACCAGGAGACATGGGTTGGCCTTTCTTGGGCAATATGCTCAGCTTTCTCAGAGCTTTCAAGTCCACCAACCCAGAGAGCTTCATTTCAAGCTTCGTTTCCAGGTCGGTCTTATTAGATTGAAGAGAACAGAGCTTTGTATGAAAACCAAAGTGCCTACACTTTCTTAGGATGCAATTGAAATGTGGGTATATATCTTCAATTCCCCAAAGACATGCCTCGAATTCACCAACTCCAATCACATCCTGAGTTGTTTTAGAAGCTTGTATTTTTGGGTATTCTAATACTGCTTTCCTTTGTTTTCTGAATGCATAGCATGCTTAATACTTATCAATGCCATTGGTGAAATCATGCCTTGCTTTCTGCTTCCCAATGTCACTTTCAATTTTCCAAACGCATGCATGAGGTTTACCAATTCCAATCACTTCATAATTTAATTTTCCTCTGTTTTCTAAATGCATATCATGATTATGAACTCCATGGGTGAAATCTTGCATCATTTAGTGCTTTCTCAGGTTATTCCCAATTGCCCAAAATTATACCCAAAGTTCGCCAAATTCAACCACTTCCTGAGTTGTTTTAACAGCTTGCATATCTAAGGCCATTCTGATACTGTTTTCCTTTGTTTGTTGAATGCATACCATGATTATGAATGGCATGGTTGAACCATGCCTTGATTTCTGCTTTCTCAGATTAATTGCAATTCCCCAAAGGCACACTTAAGATTCACCCATTCCAATCACCTTCTGAGTTGTTCTAATAGCTTGCATTTAAGAACATTCTGAAGTAGTTTCCTTTGTTTTCCATGATTATGAATCTGGTAAATACCCTTGATTTCATAGGATGTTTTACCCCATATTCTTGAAATTTACCACTGCCACCTCTTATTTTGGGACCCCTTTTTTACTAATACCCCTATTTTTACAGTTATATTAGTACAAAAGTTGTAAATTAAAATGCACCTGTATGTACTCACATGGTATTTACCATGTCTTAAGAGTGATCGTTGCGAATCATGCATTGTTTTGTGCTTCTCGGGTTATTTTCAAATCCTTAAAAGCATACCTGAATTTCACCAATTCCAATCACCACCCAAGTTGCTTGAACAACTTGCATATTGAAGGGAATTCTGATACTATTTTCCTTTGTTTTATGAATGAAATACGTGATTATGAATGGTACAGGTGACATCATTCCTTTATTTATGCTTTCTCAGGTTATATTGACTCTCCCAGCACAAAGCTGAAGTTCATCAATTCCCATCGCCTCCTGGATTGCTTTAACAACTTGCATTTAAGGGAACTGTGATACTAATCTCATTTAATTTTCGAAACATACCATAATTATGATTGCCATAGGTGAAATCATACCTCGTTTTCTGCTTTCTCATGTTATTTTCAGTTCCCCAAAGGCATACCTGAAGTTCACCAATTGCAATTTCACTTGGATCCTGTGTTGTTTGACTTTGAAGTTTTTAATAGATGGCATTAAAGGGCATTCTGGTACTATTTTCCTCTGTTTTCTGAATGCACACCATGATAATGATTGCTATAGGTAAAATCCTGTCTTGTTTTTTGCTTTCTCAGGTTCAACCGGGTTGGCTTGTACAAGGCATTCATGTTTGGGAAGCCCACAATTTTAGCAACAACTCCAGAAGCCTGCAGGCTAGTTCTGATGGATGATGCTCGTTTTATTCCTGGGTGGCCAAAATCTGCAGTTGAACTTATAGGCAGAAAATCCTTTGTGGGTATCACCTTTGAGGAACACAAGCGTCTTCGCAAGCTCACGGCAACACCTGTGACTGGAACTGAGGCCTTATCAAAGTACTTGACATGGATTGAGGAAACTGTGGTTTCAGCTTTAGAGAATTGGTCAATGATGGATAAGGTTGATTTTCTCACACATATTAGAAAGGTAGGGCTAATGGATTATTTAATTTCTTATAAGCATTACATTCTCTTCTTCTCAATGTTGAAGTTTGAACAGTTTATATGTGATTCTGCAGCTTACCTTCAAGATAATTGTATACATCTTCCTCAGTAATGAGCCAAATGGGGAAATAGGAGCTCTCGAGAGGGAGTATACTACTCTGAATTTGGGTGTGAGGGCTTTGGCAATCAATTTTCCAGGAACCGCATACAATAAAGCCCTTAAGGTTGGTTTGCCTGTATAGGCTGTGCTGCTTAATCTGAATAGGATGTCATCTTTGTTTTGGTATGTTGCTATGAGTGTGTTTTTTTGGCTTCATGCGAAATTCCTTTATCATGCAAGAGTCGTCTCAGAAGATGGTGGTGTTTTTCTTTTGATGGTGAAACAGGCACGGAAAAAGCTAGTGGCAATTCTTCAGTCAATGATTGACAAAAGGAGGGCAAGGCAGGGCAAAAAAGAAGATAAGAAGGTAGATATGTTAGATGAATTACTCAAGGTGAAGGACCAACATGGTCGGCTCTTAGAAGATGAAGAGATTATTGATTTATTGGTCATGTACCTGAATGCGGGGCATGAGTCATCGGGACATATGACCATGTGGGCTGTTGTTTTTCTACTACAGAATCCTGAAATGTATGCAAAAGCCAGAGTGAGTGCCACCCATGTTACTATATTTTATAGTCTGGCTGCATTTTTTTGCAGTACTAATGGTAATAGGAAAATTGCTTTGTAGGCTGAACAGGAAAATATCGTCAGGAGGAGGCCAGAGGGACAAAAAAACCTCATATACTCGGAGCTTCGAGAAATGGAATACCTTCATAAGGTCAGATTCCTTACAACTGCATCATATGATGAATTTGTGGCAAATAGAGGATTGAAATAAAGCAATAATATTTTCAGTTTAAACTAGAGGATAGGATGATTTTTCTATTCAGGTCATAAATGAAAGCCTCCGCTTGGTGAGCTTTTCCTCAATGGTTTTCAGAGAGGCTTTAGATGATGTCGAATTGAATGGTAGGTAGTTGGGTTTTCCATGCTATAAATGAGGCTTTAGTAATATTGACTTTTCAATGGCATGCTTTTTATTTTCTCCTTATTCAAGCATTCATTAATGCTAGTTAACTGTTACTTTAGGTTATACAATTCCAAAGGGATGGAGGACACAAGTCTGGATGAGAAACGTGCATCTGGACCCAGAAGTTTATCCTCATCCCAAAAAGTTTGATCCAGAAAGATGGGAGGTAAATGCCTGAAACCTCTCTACTTGTGTGATTTTCAGTCTGCTTTTCTTTCTTAAAAGAAACAGGTGTTTTATGATGCAAGTTCTCTTGAACTTTTCTAATGAGGCAATTTTCTCCTTTTCAGAATTTTGTTCCCAAGCCAGGAATGTTCGTGCCCTTTGGATTGGGAAGCAGATTGTGTCCAGGCAATGAGCTAGCAAAGATGGAGATGTGTGTTTTCATGCATTGCATGCTTCTTCATTATGAGTAAGTGACGGATAGATCAAAGGCTTGCATGGGGCTCATAGTATATTTGTTTAGGGTAGGGTTCCATGGAATTTTTAATCTGCAGGTGGTCCCAAGAAAAGTAATTATTGAGGAAATGAGAAAAATTGTAATCTTCTAAAAAAGAATTGGATCGCCCATTTATGATTTTATAGATGTGGTCAAAACTGAGGTGTTTTTATGGAGGAAAAAATTAATGAATGGTAGATGATACTCCAAAAAATATATAGAAGAGCTCAAATATGACATCCATGAGACAATTTGATTGGAATGAGCTCCTAAATTTATCCAGATATACATTCTGAGAAAATTAAGGGAAGCCCAGCCCATGGGACCTCTTTGTTATTGCATTGATTTCATTTTGGTTCCCTGCTTGAAAAACATAATGAGCTCTCATTTACATTTTTGGTTTGTGGCTATGAGTGCAGAGTACAGCGTTTAACACCAGACTGCAAGGTGAGATATTTACCTCATCCTCGTCCTGCTGACAATTGCCCTGTTCGAGTGAGAAAGTTAAGACCGTCATCACAGTTTTGAATACCGTCTGCTGAAATGGACAGAGAGACTCTCTGGCAAAGTTTTGTTAGGCTAAGCCAAATATGCAAAGAATGAAATAAAAGGAGTGTGCCCGCTTGGGGAAACCCAGGGAGATATATCCCATATTGGTGGGCATTAGCTTCCTCTGGTATGTTAGGAAAGCTTTTATGTAAATGTTATCCATTTCAAGAATCAAAATAGAACCATAAGAATCTGATTAAAGAGAAATGGCTGCTAAGACAGGACCTATCATGGAAATACATGTAGTAATTTAATAGAAATCTATTGGAGTTCGGCATTTATATCTTATCTTTTCAACATAGTTTATAATGACCAGGACAATGATACACAGGTTGAAAAGTGGGGTGAGAAAATTTGAACACTGGTAGGTGTTGAAAATTTTGTTAAATAAAAGTCAGTTGCGAAGATTAATGAGGGTGTTAACAACACAATAAAAAATGAGTGTGTGAAGTGTGAATGAATTGCTCCATTGTCATCTTAATTACATAGCTTGGTCCAACACTCTTAGGACTTGTATCATATGGTAACCATGTTATTCATGAGTCTGGCAGAGTCGAGTGAAACCACAGCTGTTGTAGAGAATATTTAATCATTAAAGCTCGCAGTTGCATGATTTAAGTTATTTTGGAGTATATGCAGACCAAGTTCCAATGGTGTTACTGTCACCCATGTTTAGGATCTGTACATAAATGTATACCTATTGCCTAGTTGTAGTGATGCTTGCTAATGCATGTTTTTTAGGCACCCAAGGCACATGAGTGAATTGACACATTATCCGCATATAAAAAGGTTTTGGCAGAATTCTAAATCCATAGTGAATGGAAAGTATTGCCATTCATACTTAAAAGACGGCTGAGCGAAAACAATACATACTATAACAGACTTTCCGATGGCATAGTTAAACAATTCTAATTCAAGCCAACCTGTTTTGAAACAAAGTTACAGCTGTTTTTTCCCAATTATGACTGGGATTTCTAATTCGAATCAGTTAATGGTTAACTGATCAAATCTTTTCTCTCTCTTTATTGTGAGAGACTTGAAAAGGCACTCTTACCTTTGAAAAAATGCTGTCCTACATCTTATAGAACTTGGATAATAACGTGCATGAATGTTATTATCATGAGTTTTAGTGCAGAAAGAGACTTTAACAACCATCATTCATGCAATAGCAATGACCAATTTTGAAGTTTAAAAAAAAAAGTACCCTGCCTCTTCATAGACACAGTGCTCAAGATTCACTTTATCCTTCATCAATTGTCACTAATTTCCATTATAGAATGGAAGGATTTACATTCCTATCCAAGGCAACTTGAACCCATACAAGAGCATGAAGCTCGATCAGGGGTATCTCCACTTAAAAAGCAGTGTTGAAACAATCACATTAACACGGGGCTACCTATCAGTATTTGTACCAATCACCACCCAACAGATAATACAACCTAGGGGGCGTCATAGATTCAAATGGAAGTTACATTATGTTACAAAGGTTTAGAAGACTGGCTTGTGAGCCTTTCCAACCCTCATTCAGGAGTGCTCCATTAAATTTGATATACTGATGCACGTATGGACCAAATTTTCAGGAACACTTGGTCATCCTATGAACCAATTGTTACTGCAAGAGTATTAGATGGAAAAGCAATCCCCTTTTGGGCTTCAATAGCATTCTCCTTTTGCTCAAATTTCACCACAATCTTACCATATTAATAATGGTGTTATCTTTGACATTTACATTCAAAATAGCCACATTTGAATGAATCACACGTTGGTGAACAAAACCTATTGTATATGATATTCTCTCTCCATCATTGTGAGAATAATTTCTCTTCCCAACTCCACATTCTTCTCAATATTTATTACCCAACTTGACAAAATCATTTCGAAAGTATTATCAATATTTATGTAAGACTGATTATAAGTTCAAATTAGCAGAGGGGCTTACATTGGTCACATTTGCATGAATTTTCCCATCCATGCTATGTTATTTTGCTTCCGCTTCAGGATTGGTGACTTCAAATATGATTCCTCTTTGATCTCCTTATTGCACATAACTATACTCTTCATGCTAAAGAGACACCAATTCTTCTTGGTCAACAAAACCGCCCACGAGTGTTACATTTATTTGCACACCTGTGGGAAAATAATATTTTCCTTCATCTTACTTATTCTTTTCACATTCATCTTCAAACTTCATGGGAGGAATCACTGGACCATGTTGAACATCCTCGACTTTAACATCTTCATGTACTATGGAAGAATCCGAGCTTCTCCGACTTCCACCTTCTCAATCCTTTCATTCATATTTCCAAGTGTATACTTTTATTCAACATCCTTTATACTCTAAAACAATATGGGAGTATTCTTTTCTCCCATTTCAAACTTCTCAATTTCTGCAATTTTATGCAAAACCCTAACGGCATGCTCTTTATCGACTTGAATCTTATCTTCACACATGCAATCCTCTCTCCTGCATCTTCATGGGAGTGTTTTCTTCTCCCGAGTCCAAATCTCCATTGAAGCATTTTATGCATGATGTTTATCCATTATGGTGCACTTATCAAGAGCAAATCCCTTTGGATAGCAATTCACTTTCACCTCCTCTAATGGAAAACTCATTTCAACAATCATTTTTTTCTTTTATTACACCATTTTTTTGGAATGCAAATCCACTTGCCACCTTATTTATAATGTTAATCACCTACTTATCTTCTTTTCTCTTCTCTTTTTCCATCTCTTTAAGCCTCTTGGATAATTTTTAAGGCACCTTCAATGATCCGCACCATGGGGCTTAGGATGGTGGTGCAAGTGACAACTCAATAATTTAGCTAGTAACCTATTGTGTTATAATGAACATGCAATAGATACATAAGAACAAATGCAAAAATACCATTCCATAATCAAGCAAATAAAGATATAGAAGAATAATGCTTTTCTACTCAATGGAAACAAGCATGGTATAAACAAAGGCACCCAGAAGATTGAGAATGAGTCATCCAGCAATCGAAAGGAGGAAACTCTTCCTAGCTGATTTGCCTAACTTGAATGCAGCATGCATGTGCTTACATCATCTGTGAATGGTGAACCAAAAGATTAGGAATGAGAATTCATGTGATCAGAATCTAGGGGTAATGCATCCTAGCTTATTTGTCTGGTAGGAACAGCTAGAGAAGACCTAGGAACAAAACTTGATACACTCACTTTCCTCAAAGTTGAATACAACTGTATATCTTTCCTCAAAGTTGAATACAAATATAATATATATATATATATATATATATATATATATATATATATATATATATATATATATATATATATGAATACAACTGTATATCTTTCCTCAAAGTTGAATATATATATATATATATATAGAATTACAAGAGAGGTGTTTACAATCAGCAGTGGCTACAATATGGTTCAGCTTCTCTAATGGCTGACGGTTTGCCTTCCCTCTGATGTGTTGGTTTGTCCTGTAGGCGTGCATTGTGCTAGCTAGTATGTTGATGTGATGCGAGTTGTGGGAGTGCGGTATGGGGTGATGCCATGTAGTGCGAAGGTTCAACATTAAGTCTGACTCGTGCATAATTTTTCTATGGCATGTGACAACTTAGGGATCACCAATTGAGTAGAGCATCAACTGAGGATACCTAGCCGAGGTGGCAGTGATGTGAGGTGAGCCAGATGATGTGACACTTATTGAGTAGCTAGTGTAATCAATCCTAGGAAAACCAATAAGAGTTGCCTCAATTTGAAGAGCCAATTAGATTGGCATTAATCTAGGGAGAACCAAAAGGAGTGGCATTGAGATGGGAAGAATACAATTGTACTATGCGCCAATCCAAAGTAATCCAAATAGAATGATATTGGGGCAATGTTGATCTGGGCTAAGCCAATCGGATAACACTAATGTGACCAAACTTTGGCAGTAGCATCGAGTTTGTGTTCTACTATGATAATTAGAGTGGCACTGAGATGGGAAGAATACAATTGTACAGCATGCCAATCCAAAGTAAGCCAAACAAAGTGATGATGGGGCAATGTCAATCTTGGATAAGCCAATTGGATGACACTAATGTGACTAGACTTTGGCAGTGGCGTTGAGTTTGTGTTCGACTATGATCCTTCAGATCGTGGGTCATCTCAAGGTAAGCTAACATAGGGGGGTATTGGTCTAATAGATCCAATGTGGATGTAGAGATGATCTGGGATGAACCAATCAAAGACCTTTAATATGGAGATAGCCAACTAAGATGGTGCCATACCGGGGACAGCCAATCGGAATCTCATTGAATTGGGAAGAGTCTACATTGGTGCCAATCCAAGGAGATCCATTCATATAGCATAGTTGAACTCTTGCGGCACTAAGCCAGTGTAAGCCAATCAATATGGTGCAAGACTTGTTGATGCATGGCCCAATCCAAGGTGAGCCAGTCAGAATGGTCCGATTCAACTAAAGTAGCACGAAGTCGGAATAAGCCAATTGTCATGGCATTGTTCGAGGGTGTTGAATAATGTGTCACAAATCTTAGGGATGCTAGTCAAATAGTTCCAGAGTGGTACAGACCATGGGAATGCTGAAAGGGATGGCGCCAACTAATGCAAAGGTTGGCGCCATAATTGAATTATGTTGATGCCTTGTTAACCATGCATTGACTTGAGGAATGCCAATTGGGTGGAACGCCAAAGGAAGTGTTGAGTAAAGGAGCATTGAACTATTGGAGTGATGATGTGATTTAATGCCATGAACAATCTTCGCATGTCAAATGATAACAAGAATACCACAAGGAGGGTGTTGTCTTCAGTCACCCCTCCTATGCTCGCCTCATAAAAAATTTCAAATAACTCTAAGCTCTACTTAAGTCGTCTTCTGCATCTTAATTTTTTCTCCGCCTCATCCAACCTTAGTTGAATTTGACCATATTGGTTGATGCAACTCTCTCACTTTTTGGGCTATGTGCAACAATGCACGTGGATTCTACAGAAGTACCCAAGTGCCACTTGTTGAAAGATAGTGAAAATAATAGTATTGAGAAGCCTCCACCATCTCTACAAGTATGGTATTAAATTTTTTTTTTATTTTTTTTGGGGGATTTCACCTATGTTTTAAGTCATCTCAAGATGACCTCCATGAGTAGTAATTACACTACATAATTTTTTCCTAAAAGAGCTAAGAGGCCAAAAAGTTAGTAAGAGCAAATAATTATAAGCATTGATCAAATTAATCACATGTGCAAAAATTCGAAGAATAACATGCTGTCCATTTTATATTTTTTTGGGGGGATTTTACCTATGTTTTAAGTCATCTCAAGATGACCTCCATGAGTAGTAATTACACCACAGAATTTTTTCCTAATATATTTGGTAATCCATTTTTCCTTATATATTTGGTAATCCATCATTAATTATAATCTAGAAAGTGAAAAATAAGAGCTAAGAGGCCAAAAAGTTAGTAAGAGCAAATAATTATAAGCATTGATCAAATTAATCACATGTGCAAAAATTAGAAGAATAACATGCTGTCCATTTTATTTTATTTTTGGGGAATTTTACCTATGTTTTAAGTCATCTCAAGATGACCTCCATGAGTAGTAATTACACTACAGAATTTTTTCCTAATATATTTGGTAATCGATTTTTCCTTATATATTTGGTAATCCATCGTTAATTATAATCTCAAGATCATGACCTCCATGAGTAGTCATGACCTGCATTGATCAAATTAATCACATGTGCAAAAATTAGAAGAATAACATGCTTTCCATTTTATATTTTTTTTTGGGGGATTTTACCTATGTTTTAAGTCATCTCAAGATGACCTCCATGAGTAGTAATTACACTACAGAATTTTTAATACATTAAAAAATTGGATGTATTAAGGCTTTATGTGCTCAGATTTTGATTTGACTATGAAAAAAGGTATAGGACATGAGTGACCAGCTCATGACAGTACTAGCAATCATTTTGGACCCATAGTGGTTAATATTATCCTTGAAAAAAATTCAATTTACTTAGTTTAGAGTGTGATAACAAGAAGGTAAAAGTGAAAATATGGCATTATAGATCATTGTGTCAAACTGTTCAGATCTAGAAAGTGAAAAACAAGAGCTAAGAAGCCAAAAAGTTAGAAAGAGTAAATAATTATAAGCATTGATCAAATTAATCACATGTGCAAAAACTAGAAGAATAACAAGCTGTCTATTTTATATTTTTTTTTTGGGGATTTTACCTATGTTTTAAGTCATCTCAAGATGACCTCCATGAGTAGTAATTACACTACAGAATTTTTTCCTAATATATTTGGTAATCCATTTTTCCTTATATATTTGGTAATCCATTTTTCCTTATATATTTGGTAATCCATCGTTAATTATAATCTCAAGATCATGACCTCCATGAGTAGTCATTACACAAATGACATTTTCCCTCATGTATTTGATAATAATTACAATGCAAGGGGGCCCACTCGGCACACAAACACCTTAAAGCATTTGTTTGTAGGGGGAAGGAACATCCACCGCTTTGGGATTTTCAACCTCTAGCCTCTTTGTCCATTGGCAAATCTTTTGAATCATTTAATGCATTATAAGTCACTATCGTCTCACATTTCTTATCAATATGGGATTAACCCAATTACAACCCAATCATGTATTCGTGTTAATTGAAGATTCCATTAGCATATTTATTAGATTTTTCCTCATGTATTGGGTAAAGTCACAAAGCAAGGGGACCCACGTAGTAGACAAGCACCTTAATGTATTTGTTAATCGGGGGAGGACTAGTGAATATAATCAATTGCTTTGGGCTTCTCAACCTTTCGCCTCTTACCCATTAACAAACCTTTTGGACCATGTCATGCCTATAAGTCACCTTCGTTGATCCAAATACGGATCCTAATTCACTAGTCATGTATGCTAGATGTTTTCACTATGCCCAATTATGTGTATGTCATACTTGTAAGACATTTCTTATTCAAAAACAATAGATCAAATATGCTTCAATGGAAACATTAGTATGGAAGTGATTTGGACATCTTCATGGTGATGAGTCAGTAAGTTGCAAGCTCTTGAAATGGAGGGATTTTCGTCACATAGCGTAACCCCCATAATTTGCAAGGTGGAGGTTGTGTAACCGCCCTAGCAGTTATGTGACCGTCGGTGTATTGAGCAGCAATTTTGAAATTGCCAAGGCAGTAAGGGTGGCGGTTGCATAACCACCCCGGCAATTTCGCCACCATACAAAACGCCTGAAGTTGAATGGTTGCAAATGTTTCTTCTCCTCAACGGCGGTTTGGTTAAGCTTATTATCAGCATCTAAGATTGAGGGAGCATAAATATAGGTCTTGGCAAGGCAGAAAACATCAAAAAACATTGTGAGAAGTATGGAAGTTGGATTCACATTTCTTGTTGCAAGTTTGAGTCTTTGTTCTTGTTATCTCATTGATTCCTAGTTGTAGATGATTGGTTCAATTGTTTGGAAATACATAGAAGTGTTTGATAAGTGCAAAGCATCCTTGTGTACGGGTTTTGGATAGAGTGGTAGTGAAATTATTTTCATGAAGGCCATGTCTAGTAGTACCTTGTACATTTCTTACATTACATAATGGAAGGGGAGTGCAATTGCCTCACCTAATGGAGTTTTTTTCACACCAGGTTTCTCTAGAATAACTCGTATTTGTTTAGTACTTTGTTCATTCTTATGCTTCACGTTCATGTGCAATAGGTTGTACATTTCACTTCCAGCACTTATTTATCTCTGTTTTTGCAAGGTTATCATCCTAAAACATTCATGTAACCATTTGTTATTAAGCTAGGAGTAATAGGATCCGTGTTGATGAAACTTAGAGAGGTTCTTTACAAATCATTTGTCTCACAATTTTTTACCAGTGTGGGATTAACCTAATAACCCGATCATGTATTTGTGTTAGTTATTGAAGGCTTCCAAAATTTCCTCATGCATTTGGTAATAACCACAAGGTAAGGGCCCCACTTAGCACATGAGCACCTTAAAATATTTGTTAGTAGTGGGCGGAATGGTAAATGTAATCCATTGCTTCTGGCTTCTAACCTCTTTCCCTATTGGCAAAGCTTTTGGAGCATGCAAAGCCTTTTAAGTCACCCTTGTCTCACAACTCTTACCAATGTAGGATTAACCCAATTACATATTTTGTGTTAAATAATAGAAGGCTTCAACAAGCATTTATTAAATTATAAATTTGTACTTTTGTGGGATTTGACTTGTGTGTTTTAAGTCGTTTCAAGATGACCTCCATGAGTAGTCATTACACTAATGGCATTTATCCTCAAGTATGGCCCGTTCAAAAATTTTAATGGCTTACTACATCGTAGGATACTAAGGATTGCAGGTATTGTCTTGAAAAAAATGTATCAAATATTGCTCTCTATGTAAGGAATGTCTCATGTTTCTAGAATGTGGCTCATTCTCTGCACCAATATTCCATAGACACTTTCCAAGAAATCAACCTCACAAACAAGACCAATTTGTGAATAAGGATCACATGGATCTTTATAATTAGCCATTTGCAAAGAAATATTCATAAAAAGCGAAACGGTTTTGGGCAAAAAAATATTGAAAGCCTCCTCTACTTTAGTAATAAGAGCTTGCCTCCCAAGCACGGCTTGCTTCCAAATTTGAAGTTCACATTGGAAACACCAATAGATTGTAAATTCTTGTTAGAAATACACGAATCCAAGGAAATCAAAGATGAAAGCTCATTATTCAATCACTACAATATTAGACTAAGTTTTCAACATCTGAAAGTCAAAAAATGGACATTTTGGTGGCTAGAAAACCTGGAAAAATATGTCAAAAATATTCAGCCAAAATTTTGCTTTTGAGTGATATAGAGATTCCAATACTAGAGGGTCTGAGCACCTAGTAGAACTTTCAACGATTTTTATTTTGATTCAATGTAATTTTATGGAGGCATATGTCCAAATTCCATCGTTTCCTATAGCTTTGATTGGTTTCCCTAGGAGATTATTAAATTTTTAATGCATAGGGAATGTCAATCTAATGGCTTCTTATATTGTAAAAAACCAAAGATTGCATGTACAGTCTAAAAACTAATAATGTGACAAATACTGCTCTCTGTGAAAGACATGTCTCATTTTTACAGAATGTGGCTCATTCTTTGTGTCAATTGTCCATAGACACTCTGCAAGAAAGCAGCCTCACAAACAAGACCAGTTGTGAATAAGGATCACATGGATCTTGATAATTAGCAATTTTCACAGAAAGTGCAATGGCTTTGACCAAAGCAGTATTGAAAGCCTCCTCCTCTACCATAGTAAGAAGAGCTTGCCTCCCAAGCATGACTTGCTTCCACAATTTGAAGTTCACATTGGAAACACCAATAAATTGCAAGATATTGTCAGAAACACATGAATCCAAGGAAATAAAAAATGAAAGCTCATTATTCAATCACTACAATAATAGACTAATTTTTCAACATTTGAAAGTTTAAAAATGAACAATTTGGTGGCTGAAAAACCAAGAAAATATGTTGAAATTCTTCCGTGGAAATTTCGACTTTTGAGTGACATCGAAATTTCAACATTAGTGTTTGAACACCTACTACAACTTTCAACTATTTTTCTTTTGATTCAATGTTTTTTTATGCATGCAGACATCAAAATCTCGACGTTTCGTGTAGATTTGATTTTTATCCCTAGTAGGTTATTATTTTTTTAATGCATAGGGAATGTCAACATTCCTTGTGCATTAAAAAAACAAATTGCTTCTAGGGATGCAAATTAAACCACTCACAAGAGTTGGTTTCAAGTGGCATCTAAGATATTGTATAACCTGATTTATGCCTAGGTTGGGAATCACTTTGCATTCCTTATAGAAGCTATACTTGTTTTGAAATGTACAAGGAAAGGTAATAACATTCTCATACATGCAATGCAACTATCTACTCTAGCAGTACAACTTAATGAAGGCCAATTTCATCTAGTTCAACAGTGGTTTCAAGTGGCATCTAAGATAATAGTATGACCCGATTTATGCCTAGGTTGGGAGTCACTTTGCATTCCTTATAGAAGCTATACTTGTTTTGAAATGTACAAGAAGAGGTAATAACATTCTCATACATGCAATGCAACTATCTACTCTAGCAATACAACTTAATGACGACCAATTTCATCTAGTTCAACTAGGATTTATTGAACATCTCGTAAGATGATTGGTGTCACATCCAAAGAAAACTCATTTCTATGGAGCTGTAGTCTATCAATAAACAGGAAAATTAAACCATTATAACTATGTTTATGGACAACACGTTGAGCATCAAACTAATGAAAAAAGAGAATACCAAGAGCAAATAAGTCAAAAGCTCATATAGCATTGTTAACACTTAAATGAATTAGAAGAGTATCGCCAATTCAGGAAGAACACCTTCAGCAGAAGACTCAGTGCTACCATTTTGCTTTCTGCCATCAATATTCTACATGCTCTTTATAGGAAACTTAGCTTACTAGAAATAGTTTATGAAAGGGTCATACTGCTCATGTTTTACTAACATCAACACTC
Source organism: Torreya grandis (assembly GCA_037957365.1). NCBI lineage: Eukaryota > Viridiplantae > Streptophyta > Pinopsida > Cupressales > Taxaceae > Torreya > Torreya grandis. The sequence goes on from JARHVA010003524.1 coordinate 1,816,967, forward strand.
ATATATTATAATTTATCATTAACGTGACATAAATCAAATATGGTCATTACAGCATTCATAGTTGGTGAACAGGGTACGTTCATCAAATCATACTGATGAGTTCATTTCCGTGACACTCATAAGTACATCAAATCAGTTTCATTGTAACTTTATTGCAACCCAAGACAATTTTCAGGTCACCATTTATGATACAAACACATTTCTAGAAGGATCGTTCCCATATAGAACTATGGTATTCATATCACCAAGTAAAAGTCAACTAACCCAAAGCAATGAAATAGACTAAAATCAAACATCCCAGACTCCCTTAACAAAGTACGCTTATAAATTTGCAGGACAACTTCATGGAGCAAGTCACTCATATAATTTAAAATCAAAATTCTGCCTCGCTTGAGAGAGAGAGAGAGAGAGAATTTAGAAATCTTAAAATAAAAGTTGTATGTGTATCTCATGAATTCGTTCTCAGAGCTGAACAAATAAACAACATTATGATAACTCAAAATTTTCATATATTAAGCAGTGGTTTTATATAGGGCAATGTCTCATATTCTATTTCTTCTAGTACTTTTGACGAATTTCTTTAGTGATATTTTTATTGGACCTTATAAAAGGTATCAAGTCTATCATTGTCGTCTAGAAAATTTTGGTCAACATCATGACCAGTAGCAAGAGCCTCGACGGATGCTGCAAGAAGAAAATAATAATGAAAAAAAGAAATAAAAATTAGTTGCATGGAATATTTACATTTGTTGTTAGCAAGGACTATGATCCATGCGCAAGAGGGGACTTAGGGATACCTTCTCATCATGGTACTCTAGTCATCATTTGGACAGTTTGTGCAATGCCACCCTCCGCATACTCTTGTGCTCCATGCAACTACGCTCTTCACACTCTACACAACTCTACACAATTCCATGCACCACGCATAGCACTAGAATACACAATATAGAGCTCAACATGCAACATTGTTCCCTTCACTCCCAATATAGCTTAAGACTTTCTCCTCATGGTATCGAGGGGCAGTGCCGAGCGGGCCATATTTTGATCGTCAATCTTGGCATTGTTCAACACAACTCAACATTCAGCGCAACACAACATCTACACACTCTATGCATCTTGCACAACACTGTGTCGAATTGTGCCATCCACGCACCCTTGCACAACACTAAAGAATACATTGTGCAATGCTCAGGCTCTGTGCAAAACACATTGGCAATGTGGAGACTTCATGTTATGCCCTTGACCTATGGCTTGTATTGGGATATATGTGGCCAACCTATGGTGCACATAACCTTTGCCTTAATCATTTGATAATATCTAGTTTGTATATTTGTAGAAGTAGTTGGCCTATTTGGGTTTATGGATTTACAATAGCCTAATTAAGGTAAATCTAGGAGGTAGTGTTAAGATATTAGTCATCATGTATTCAAAATTATCTTCTTATTGTAAAGACTTGGGAGGTAGCCCCCTTAAAGTGGATCACTTATATATTCAAGCATTTTGCTCTTCATTTCAATTTATTGCATGGATCTACTCTTATTTTCTAGTGAATGTGTTAATCTATTTATGTGATATATTGCAATTTGTTGTTGTGATTATGCCTTTGCAATATGGTAAGTTCATTACAAATGGCATCAAAGTTTTGATTTGGGCAAATTTCAACAACACATTATGACATCGAAGGGAAGTGAAACGCAAAATTTTTGAAGCAAGCAGGGCTGTCTTTAACCTAATAAGTGTTTAAAACCCTAATTTTGAAGAATCTCACAAATTGTTGCGATTTTTTCCAAGATTTTTCAGGTTAGTTGAGAATTTATGCAAGAAAGCTACAATTCAATTTTCAAATCTCTGTGATCATTTTTGAGTGAGATGTTGAAATTTTATGGTTTTTCATAAATTCTCTTTACATGACATAAATTTTGTAACTTTTATGATTTTCTAACCATTTTGGAAAGCACGTGAAAAAAAATTGTGGGTTTGTTCTTTGAATTTTTGGATTGGAGGTTGACATTGTTCTAAAATCGTTTGGTTGAGGTTTGGTCAAAGTTGAAAATCAAAATTTGCACCAATCAAAACACTACATGGTAGGGCTACAAACTAGAGGCAAAGGTAAGAATTACACACCAAGAAAAAATCCTAACAAAGAAGAGACAGAGTCGGAAATGGAATCAAGTGGGACTTCAAATATGTGGGCACTTCATTTGGAGGATAGAGTGCACAAACTCGAAGAGAGTTCATAGAAGATGGAGCACACTATGGCCACAACAACAAATCTAAATCATATCTATGCATTAGTATCATCCAAATGGTAAAATTTGGATGAGATCATTAATAAATTGGTCATGTCACAATGGTCGGATATGTAGCTCTCTCCTAATGAACTCTTAGAACAACCTAATATCAATTCCACTATAGTGCAACATCAAACCATTAATAATATTCAGGACCTTTAAACTCTCTATCGAAGATGGACGTGTAAGTTTGATGGAAATGATCCACTCAGTTGGATCACCCAAATGGAGAATTTATTTGAGCCGCACCATAAGATCCACATCCAACTATCCCTTGCCATGCACTCTCAAGTATAAGTACCCTACAAACATTCAAGGCAGTGGGATTTTTGATAAAAAAGGGTGAAAATACCAATTGACACAAGTACTCATAGTTTCATTAACAATGACTTGGTTGCACATTTGAATTTTTTTGTGTACCCACCTCCATGCTTTCAAGTCATGATTGTAGATGGGGGTATATTTAGTTATTCAGGTGATTGTTGTAGCATTAAACTCACCAATGGGGACTAAATGTTGAATAGCCTTATGTTTGTCATTCCCATGGAAGACACTTATATTGGGTTGGGAGCCCAATAGCTCATTACTTTGGGCACAATCGAGATAAATTTCCAAGGACTGTTCATATGTTTTTGTTCTAAAGAAAAGACATTTGAATTAAAGGATTGCATGCAAAGTCACCATAGATGGTAAGCTCTCATCAAATGTAAACACTACTAAAGAGGGTTTGTGTAGACACTAAATTTGAATTATATAGCACCTCGCTCTTGTATACTTGGCAACTACTTCTCATGTTTGCACCTTTCAATTCTAAGACCTTCCTACTGCCACAAGGCTCGCATCCGGTATCTCTTGTGCCTATTGCTTATCTCTTAGACCGACCATATGTTATTATGATGTCTAGGCCTTTTGTACTGTTCAAAATGCTATAAACTTGCTTATTACCATCATCTACAAGTTTTGGACCTGTACCTATTTTCTAGCTTCCTAGACACTTGCATCTCAGTCGAATGCCTACGTCAATGCTAGTGTCATGTGCCAAACTAAATGTCCAGTGCCTTAGAGTCATCAAATTTGCAACTGAAACATATCCTTATGGTCGACCTAAGTGTTTTAACGTGAAATATTTTCAAACTGGATTAATTTATATACAAGATCAACCCTCATTCATTCCTTACCTAGCACAAACCTAACAACTCACAAGGCAACTTACCAAAAGCACTCAATCAAGCATTCAACTGAGTAAAGCTTCCTTATTTTTTTCTATTTCAATATTACTCATAAGGACAACCCATCTACAGGTTTGAAATACTGAAGGAGCACTCCATGAGCCATATTTGCTAAGTTACAAGCTAGGTCACTCTATGTACTTGTTTATCACACGTTGCATCTCGATACACACACAAGACAACACGTAAAGGAGATCTACATAATTTTGAGGCCCTCTTTGGAGTATTGGCTATGTACACAGTGCCTATTGACAGAGGGGTCCTTGGGATAGCTTGACATCGTGTGCCCACTAACCCATTTTTCCAGTCACTTCAAGGATGAAGAGCTAGGGTTTTGATCATTTGACAAAGAGTTACAACTTGTACGTAGAATCCGAACATATTAGAAGAAAGATGACAAAAAACTCAAAAGTCTACAAGTGGTCGCACTTAGATCTAGTCAATATTCTGTGTTGGACATCTGCGTCCAAGTCAAACAGTAACGTCGACGCAACCGTCCAGGTTTGATGCAAGCGACTGAGGCCACATAATGCAAATTTAAAAGAATCTGACGACTATTCCAAGATCCTAATCTAGTCCACTTCTAGCATGTTTTAGCCCAACTCTGCATGTAAACAATAAATCAACTAAATACTCTTGTTTTCAATTTATTGCAATATCAATTAATAGATGTACTTTATATTTTTAGCATATCTCAGCATTTAAATTCAGAACATTGTTTACCTGAGTTTGTAAATTAATTACCCTGATATAGATCTGTTTATCACCCTTGTGCTTATTCATTTCTATGTTCTTAACTCTATACTATATTGATCCATCTCTATTTAGGGTTAAACATTTGGTGAACTTGACCTCTGCGTCTTTTCATGCAACTCCTAGTGTGCTCTAGGGTTTTTTTGATTACCCTAATCTCTCAGTTGTTACAATTTATTTCACAAATCAAAATTTATTTTTTTCAAATCATGTTTACTATGGCTAAAAAAGAACTTCCTCGTCCTAACCCTAAGAAAGCTAATAGCTCCCATCCCTCTAACCAGATCCAAGCTATCACTTATCCAAGGGGTAAGGTGGCTCATCCTATAGTTTCAAATAAAGGTAATCAATCCAAAGTACCTAGACTTTGTGCTTGTGAAACCCTAAACGATCAAATCACCAGTATGAGAAAGTTAATAAAAGAGTTACAAAATCATATTACATACATGTAGAAACCAAAATATGCTAGTGTTAATCATGGGTTTGCATCTTCATCTATCAAGGTTTCATATCTAAATGAAAAGCTAAAACAGAATACATCTAAAACAAATTATTCAAATATTATACCAAAGGCTACGAAGAGTCTAAGTGAAATCCTAAGGGAGATGTTTAGAAACAAAGTGATCAAATTACCTCCTATACATCTTATACACAAATCCAAATACTATTGTGCATATTATAGAATGCACGGGCATCATACAAATTGTTGTTTTGCATTGAAGCACAAAATACAAAGTTACAAAGATAGTGGTGATCATATCATTGATTCATCAATCAAGAAATCCACTCACATTATGAGTACTTGTCCCAAAACACAAGTGCCAAAACAACAAATATGGTTACCAAAAGACAATTCAAAGCAAGAGCAGGGTCAAAAGAACAAAGAAATAGAGAAAATACCATTACCAAAGGTTCCAAAATTTCCAAATGATTATGAAAGTCATGATACTATTCATAATATCAATATGACAAATGAACAATTGAGCAAGCTTTGTTTTGATATGCGTGATAACTTACCACATAATATATTCATACCTATAGGTCCTGGAACAAAAACTAAATCCATCTCCAGAATGTATAGAACCAAATACACATAAAAGCAAGGCAAACCATATAGCTCATAATGTTCATAAGGTATTAACATTTGAGGTGCTTACAGATACAAACAATGGCATGTTAAAAAAAGCACAACCACAATATGGGGAGGTTCCTTATTCATACGCAGATGCTCCAAAGGGTATATCACAAGTTCAAGAACAACCTAAGAAGTTACACTTTTCCTATACTAGTGATTACATTGATGATTATGATCCTAATAACACAAAAGATTAGTATGATCCTAATAATGATACTGATTACGCAGCATAAGAATATGATACACATGATATAGGGCCTTCACAGAAGCATCTCCTTGACGAGTACATGAGCCTATAGTAGCACTTTTCCTTGTACATGTCTTCTTTGATTATCCTTCCAAATACTCCAAAAAATTCAAAAAAACCATATGTTCAAAAAAATACAAGAACATGCAAATATTCCAAAAAGACCAAAAAATTCAAAAATCCAAAAATATTTTCAGCATATACATGTTCCATTAACACCTTGGCATCTATGTTGTTAGTTCCATGTTAGTATATAGCATATCATTTCTTTCTATATACACACATGTTTTAAGCATTTTTTGATTGTGATACAGGTATATCCAGGCACATGATTTATGCACATTCGGATGTTGAGTCTTCCCTCTACTCATATCATTTGGACATTGGGGGAATCTATTTCTTTGATCATGATACACCTAGGTATATCATTTTATGATCATTTCTCATTATCATGTTTGAACTTATATACTTACACATGCTTTTATCCATGCTTATATCTTTCACAATATACTTAATATGTTATATGTTTAACGTTTTTTGCTAACAAATATATCCAATGACTGGTATGACATGTTTATGTTGGTTGCTTATGTTCCATGCTTTCCATTTATGCATTTCCTTGAGTGTCTTGTCTTACATTGTATTGCTTATTTGAGCATTTGCATATGCTCCATTGAATGTGGCCCCCGTGCCTATGTTTGTCTATTTGTGACATTTGCATATGTCACAATCTGTTGTATATGGACATTTGAACATGTATTTCTATGTTTTGTGGAGATGTGACTAAGACATGTTCCTTTGAATGTGCGGCATTTGAACATGCCCCTTGTTTGGTCTCCTTGGACCAGTCTTTTGATTTGATTTTGAGTGTTTTTGCATGTGTACTTGATTGCTTGTTGAGATTATATTGTTACTAGCTAAACAATGCCATGATTCACATCATGCATCTTAGGACTTGATGTAATCACATACTATGTACCTCATTTTTATATCTACCTAAACATGTTACTCCTATATGTTACATGATACAGTCATATAGATTATACAATTGTCTTATCCTTTTGAGGTAAGGTGATTACCAGTTTCTGCTTTCACTCACCTCAAAAGTGGGGGCATGTCATAGAGGCATGGCTTTCAAATTTTCATAGTTTCAGATTTCAGTCAAAGCATGCCAAAAATGCATGGTTTCCACACTTATTCAGTACTCAGTGTTTTCATATTTCAGTCGGAGCATGTTATAGAAACATGTTCACACTTTCATAGTTCTCAGTTTCATATTTCAGTGGAGGCATGTCATGGTAACGTCTTCCACACTTGCAAAATTTTAAAATTGGCTAAAATTGCACAGTTATATGATTCAAATACACACTTGTAGCAACATTATATAGATTGGTACTATTTTTATACCCAGGGTTCAGCTTGAGACATATGAGGTGCATATGTCATACAAAAGAGCACCTTAAATTGCAAAATCAACCAATTTTCAGATTTCAAATACTTCTATGGACTTTAGCCTACACCAGAATGGACTTTTATGGACTGTTATTGAGCCAATCTATTACAGTAGTTGGTTCACTTTTGACTAAGTTGAGGTGATTACATCACTCAATCTTACCAAGTTTATAGGATGGAGTGATCAAATCGTCTACTCGCATGGGATTTGTAGTGTGAGTTGACGTGGATCACTCATGCTCACCGGGTTATAAGTATGATTGGGTTGCATGGTTGAGTTAATCTCAACTGCCGTGTGACAACTCATATTTTCTCCGAAGTTGGGGGCAAGTTGCCCTCTAATCTTTATATATATTTGCACTTACAAGTTTTACTATTGTCCTAATCTCAGCTCCAAAGTTTCACAATAAAACATCTATTCAAATCAAATTGCCAAAAGGCAAGATGGTTACATCGATACACAGATGTACTCTTAACCTTGCTCTCTTTACTTTCAAGCATTTTAAATTCTTTCAATTCTAGATTATATGCACTGATTATATATTGTAACATGCTCTTGGTTGTAGGTCAGTCATCAGCAAAACACTTAAGTAGGACTCGCACAAAGACAAAGTGTGTTATACATACCTAGATATGCATTCATTTTTCTTTAAACTAGCAATTTCATTACTAGATTAAAAGGGGGCCAAATGTAGATACTAAATTTGAATTATATAACATCTCAGCCTTGTATACTTGGCAAGTAATTCTCATGGTTGCACCTTTCAGTGCTAAGATTTTCATATTGCCGAAAGGCTCGCATCCACTATCTTTTGTGCCTATTGCTTATTTCTTAGTCCGACCATATGTTATTTTGATGGCCAAGCCTTATGTAATGCTCAAAATGATATAAACCTGCTTATTATTATCTTCTACAAGTTTTGAATTTGTACCTGTTTTCTAACTTCCTGGACACTTTCATCCCAACCGAACACCTACGTTGATGCTAGTGTCTTGTGCCAAACTAAAAATCCAATGCCCTAAAATCATTAAATTTTTAAAAGAAACATATCCCTATGGTCGGCCTAAGTGCTTTAACACGAAATATTTTCAAAAAAGATTGATATATATATATATATATATATATATATATATATATATATATCAATCATATATAAGATCGACCCTCGTTCATTCCTCACTTAACACAGACCTAACAACTCATAAGGCAACTTACCAAAAGCACTCAATCAAGCATCCAAGTGAGCAAAGTTTCCCTATTCTTTCCTATTTCAATATCAGTCACAGGGACAACCCATCTACAAGTCTGAAGTATTGAAGGAGCACTCCATGAGCCATATTTGCTAAGTTACAAGCTAGGTCACTCTATGTACTTGTTTATCACACATTACATATCGATACACATACAAGCCAACACGTAGGGGAGAACTACATAAGTCTGAGGCCTTCTTCGGAGTATTGACTATATAGATAGTACCCATTGACAAAGGGGTTCTTAAGGCAGCTTGACACTGTGTGCCCACTAACCCATTTTTTCCACAGTCACTCCAAGTGTGAAGAGCTAAGTTTTTGATCATTTGACAAAGAGAGACAACCTGTGCATACAATCGAAACACATTAGAACAAAGACAACAGAAAACCCAGAAGGTTCTAGGTGGTCACACTCAAATCCAATCAATATTCCATACTGGAACCTGCATACAAGTTAGACAGTAGCATCAACACAACCGTCCATATCTGACACAAGCATCTGAAGCCACAAAATGCAAATTTCTAGATTCTGATGACTATTCCAAGATCCTGATCTAGTCCACTTTCAGCCTGTTTCAACCCAGTTCTACATACACATAGTAAACCATCTAAAGAATTTTGTTTTCAATTTATCACAATTTTAATTAATAGTTGTATTTTCTATTTTTTAACATATCTCAACATTCAAATTCAGAACATTGTTTATCTAAACTTGTAAAGTAATTGGCTTGCTATAGATATGTTTATCACCCTTGTACTTATTCATTTCTATATTGTTAACCCTATACTATATTAACCCATCTCAATTTAGGGTTAAACAATTTGTTAGGGTTTGTGGCACAATTGTTTTCACTAGAAGCAAAATAGTCAAATGCACCAACAAGGCCAAATCTTCAAACGATTGTGGACAAACATTCGGTAGCTTTTTGGAATATGCTGAAAGGGTTGCCTCCAAAAAGAGATCACGATTCATGCCATTCAACTTTTATCAGGGAGCCAACCACCCATTTCTCGGCGAGGTTGATATCTGAAGAGGAGCCTTATATATCTAATCTATCTCAAACCTTGCATGTACCCATATGTGCAAAAGACTGAGATTGAGAATATGGTACAGGAAATATTGGAAGTGGGTATTATTCGTCATAGTCAAAGTGGATATTCATCTCTAGTGATGATGGTGTAGAAAAAGGATGACATTGTTTTAAATTATTTTGGATTTAGGTGATCTAAATAAATCAAAACTATTGAAATTCAAATTGCACAAGATAGAACATTATCATACAAATCTAATGTAATAGAAATATTGATATTGCACTTCCTAAATATAGAGAAGTCTAAGCAAGAGAGAAAGAAGGCACTTAGTTGATTTTTTGAATTGTTTTGCTCATTGCCCGTCTCACAGTCTTCAGGATAACTTTGTAATAGCTTTGTGATTGCTCAGATCAAGAAAAAATTTGTCAAACCCTGCATGGATGCTATCGATGAAAGCTTAGACACCTATGGCAACTGGTATTGTCCTTTGCATGCCAGTACTATCCCTGTATATTTTTTCAATTTGTTCTGCCACAGATAATTGCACTTGCCTTTGTAGATGTTTTTTGTGTATTCGGTTGTCCTTGATCATATGCATAGATCCTTATTTTGTCTCTATTTGCCTTGAAACCTCAACTCCACTTTTGACACAAGCTTGACCTGAAAAAAAGGGTAAAAAATGAGCAACCGCTCCCCACTGAGTGATTGAGTGTTGCCTAAGTTCCAATACTTTGAAGAGGAATCAAATCGCACATAGTTCTTCCACCTATATGTGTGTGCTCAATCATGTTCCACTAGAATGCAATGCAATTGTTTGACTTTTGACACTTGACAACATATGATGTAGGAGCATCGAAGGTTTATGGGCAATCTTGCATCAACCGTAAACAGTAGTTATGTGTTTATGTAGTTTCGTTGGTTTGTTTGTTGTGTTGTCATGGTGAAGATGATCCAATGGGAAGCATCAGTACTCCCAACACTTTTGTATCATCCAACAAATCATAAAAGAATCAATTTCTAGAATTTGCATGGTTCCAAGCAAGTTGGTTGAGTTTCTCAACCATTGGTACAATCCGGGAAGTCAAAGCATAAGTTAAGGGCTAAAACGGATAGGTTGTGGGGTAAAGGTAAAAAGAGCATCAAGAACTTCCCTAAACCTAATGTGATTGCATATTTGAATTCCTCTTGAAAATTTATGCAATTTCCAAGAAAAATCATCTCAATTTGAGTCTGTATGCAAAAGTTATGGCCTCCGAAAGCTGGCAAATTTTCATAGTAACAAAACCGTCAATCTACATCGAGTGGTAGTTTCGCAAGCTTGAAAAGCCATCCCAGTGGTTGCATATAGGGGCGGTTTCGTAAATGTCGCAGTGGTTTCAAAACCACCAAACTACATAAAGCATCGGTTTCGCCCGTTTGGAACACAAAAAGAAAGTAACGACCCACAATGATGAACAAACGGACCTCGAGCATTTCTAAGAGGCTAAGGAAGGTGAATAGACACTTTTGAAGTCACAAAATGTCAGAGAAGATTCGAAATTGCAAGGGAAAGGGCCAAGAAGAGTCATCGAGTGAGGAGGCTCCAAGAAGTGAAGAAAGAGAGAGTTTGAGAAGTTGAGTCCTCAAAGAACACAATAGAGGGATGTTTCAAGCCTAGAATGGAATATGAGAGAGTTTGTATCTTCTTGAAGTGTTGTAATAAGCCTATCAAGGCATGTGTGAGAGTGTGCAATCTTATTTGTAAAATGTTGTGAGTGTGCATTCTTATTTGTAAAATGTTGTTGAAATCAATAATGATAGTATGTTGAGATGTGTCAAGTCTAAAAAATGAGTTTGAAGTGTCTATGGGAGAGTGATTATCCAAACAACACATAGTAAAAGGCTGACCTTAATTGGTTCCCCTTTTTGTGCTTGCAACAACATGCAACTTGACCTCACGCTAGTTTTCAGACTTGGATTTAGGGCTGCTCCTTTGAGAGATTTTCATATGTGTATGCTTTTGAGATTATGTCTCAAAGATGTGCAAATAGATCTCTCAATGTGCAAGTGATTCTCAATGTGATTTCTAAGTTGGCCCATATGAATGCTAGGTGAGTATAACCATATGATTGATCTGTATTTATAATTGAATCTTTGGTATTTGCCCCCATAAAGGGTATCTATATTTATTATAGGTCGACCAAAGGGAGATGACTGAATTTTAAAAATAGCCATTGGAAGCTCTTCGATGTTGCTGGCTGAGGTGAAACTCTGTAGTAACTATCAGTGTTTGACTATTGTTGGCAATCTCCAAAGAGGGAAAATTAGGGATCTAGAATATGGGGATAGTCTGCTTAGGATTTTAGAGCATTATGACGCAGATTAATCCTAAATAGTTTTAACAACGAATTGGATTAGCCAAGACCACAGAAAGACAAACGGATAGGGTAAAGTGTGTGCAAAAGTCAAATGTGTATACACAAGTCATGTATGTTAAAGATATGTCAAAATTAATGTTGTCAAGTTCCTAATACCAAATATATGTTTCTACCAATGCCTTCTTTTAGTCTAGTATTGAAAATGCTAGATTAATCGCACTTGGTGTTGCCGAGTATGCCCCAAATATCCAACTTGCTCCATGGAAAACCCTGCAAAAAAACAAGTAGAAATCAATGTCCACCCATAATAGAAAATCTGAAATAATTTAAATCATTGAAATACTTGAAATTGAAAAGTCAATGAACGAATACACCTAAGAGTATGCAAACCAAGATGCGCTTTTAACTCATTGGAGAATGCCATGGATTGATTATGCTCCAAGGATATGTCACTGCTAAAATCATGGGTTGAAAAATATAAATGCCTCAACCCCCATTGGAGACGAAGTGTTAGTTGAGCGACACATAAGCCCAACTGCACTACTCAAAATATCATCATATCTCTTTTGGTGGAACCCCAAACCAGGTTCATATGCAAAGGTGGAACCCCAAAACAGAATCATATCTGGAAGGTAGAACCCCAAAACATGTTTGTATGTCAATTGAAACTTTGGATCCACTGCTACAGATGGATTTAGATCCAAAGTGTTTATGCAGTACCATTGATCCTTATCATATAAATAGAAAAGTATGCACATGAAACACATTTTTGCTCCAAGTCTGATCCATGTAACTCGAAATGCCATAATCTTTCTGTCAATCTGTTCAATCTAATAAATCTGTTCAATTTGACCCATGTAATGTCTTAAAATGCCATAGAATTTGTCAATTGTTCCTCGTCATCATGTAAAATGCCCCATATATGCCTCACATGTGTCAATCTATCCCATTTGAATCATATAATCTAACCCAAAATCTAAACCGTTTGTCAAGACCTAAATCTCTAGGACAAGCCCATTAATATGCCCCCCTTTTGAGGTGAGGGATGAAACTTATAATCACTCATCTCAAAAGAAAAATTTATACACAATGTATTATATAGAAAATGTCATCATATAAAGCATGATAAGGTATGTCATCATAGAAATGATCCGATCATCGAAGCACATATGAAACATGTAACCCAAACAAAGGCATATAAGTGTCATGTCAAGCAGATATGGCAATTAGGCGTGCAGTAATAAGCATCACGATAATAAGCCACACAGAAAAGTATGAAAGCAATCATGGAATTCCACAAAATAGAAGAATGCATGATAGTAATCACAACACCAAGTTCAGCAGTCATCATAGATGTAACCCCACACACACCCAATGTCATGATCATGACACACACAAGACCTCAAAACAACTCGACTTTGACTTGATTCTAACCCCACACAAACACGACATGGTTATGGCATACATTAGAGGATCCTTGACACAATGGACGCATGATGTGACAACACACAATCAATGCATTCATAGAAATACACAAGATAACACACATCAATCATCGCACAATATATCACTCATCAATGATCACACAGTGTAACACTCATTAATGATCACATAATGTAATAACAACATCATCAACACACATGGAGCAAGCAATGTTAGCCCACACAATCAATCAATGTCATCATCTAGCAAAGTACAATATCCATAAGAAATAGTACCCTAAAAAGTATATGCAAGAGCAAGGTATGTATAAACAGTCTTAGTTCAATATGATCAATGGAATGTTATATAAAGATAGAATCTATAAAGTGTACCAAGATGCCCCCAGTGGGGGCATGCCCCCAATGTAGAAAGGTAGCCCTTGGGTATAAGGAATGTCTCGCATCTGCATGTTCATAAATCATATATAATCTATATGTCTTGCATCCCAATCATGTATATCATGAAAAGCATGTGTGCAGAAAATAGATATGCATTCTACCATGAATATGATAAATAACAACAATCACTCATTAAAACCAACAAAGATTGTCATGCATAGGACCTAATTTTGAATTTTTTGAAGATTTAAATTTTTGTTTGAATTTTTAATTTTAAAAATGAAATGCGTGAATTTTATAGTCCTAAGATCGCATCCAAGGCCTAAATGCATATGAAGAATCCGATGATAGAGTGTTCATCTCTGGATATGGAATTATATCAAATGTCCATATGTCATCATCATTAGTGTTATCGTACCTCACTGCATCTATCATCTTTTGCTTTCCCTTTGCTCTTTCATGGATCTTACAAATTGCATTTTCTTCAACAGTATATGAAGGATCACGTGCCGTATTACAAAAAAATGTTGTTTCACTTGTCCTTGAATCTTTGACCTTTTGGTGCTCTTCGTTTCCATCATGGCAAATTTTGATTTTACTACCCTCAAATATGAATGTAATGCACTTATTGGAGTTGTGGCTTGCATCTATTCCAACTATAGTTTGTCGAAGTGTAGCATGCAATTGCTCTTTGGTGTGCATCACAAATATCAATGAATCCACAATCTTTGGCCCACAAACAATTGATAATGTAATATGGCCTACTGATCCATCACAATGTATAATGTGTTGTAAATCATCTATCCTATGGCCCAAGTTTTGTAAAAATGGAATGTTGCATGTATTTGCCCCCTCTTCTTCATCGACCTAAACCTCTTAGCGATAATCACCCTCAATGTATCCCTGAATAGTCAATGGATCCATCTGTGTATGATTGTGCACTTAACGTGATCTATTTTGTGTCGATTTTGATTACAAACCGACCTTGGTGGTGGTTGTTGTACCTATAATATTGTGATGATCCCTTCATCCTTAAGTTTCTAAATCTTTTGTTGTAATGCTGCACAACTCTCTATTTTGTGCCCTGTTTTCCTATGATAATTGCAAAAAGATTAATCGACCCACAACTCTTTGTCAAGTAGATGGTAGAGCAATCAAATTTTTACCATGTAACAATACTTGGTTTGTCCTATACACTAATAACTTGCAATCTTATAGAAGGTTATGTATCCATAAATTTCTACATGGTTGATTGAATTTCGCATTCCCATCAGATATTCATCATTGATACATTGTGCAATGTGGAATGCCTCATGTGACTGAGCCAAAGTAGATATCACAAAATATTATCGCAATGGAGTACTTATTTTGAGAGATTCATGTCGTGAATTGATATTGCAACAAGTATTTGTATCGATATCCTCTTGATTGGTTGGAAGGGGTGCCTTTCCTTTATCTAGCTTATGTTGTGCATTAAGAGAATCCCGTAATTTATTAGTGTTGACCATGTTCAAATTATCACGATACTCCCCTGGGCCTACAAGTGTAAAATTGAGATAGAGACAAATAATCATCTATATTCGTAGGAATTTTATTATCACCATCATCATCATTATCCTCTTCAATAAATATTCGTTTGGGATCTTTTGTATTGACCAATAAAAGATCTAGTATCTTATCCTCTTTTTCTTCAAAAATATTATGGGACTCTTTTACTATTTCTTGACTTATTGATAAATCTGGTGCTGGCTCTTTTTCATTAGCTTTGCTTGACTCTCCAACTTCGTAAGTATGTATTCATTCCACTGATATAACTTGTAATGGTGGTATTGTGGAGGAATGAGAATCAAGAGATTGTGGAATGCACCCATCACTAGATTCCACTACTTTGCAATACTTGAAAGGTTGATTATCTGCAAGGCATGTATGTAAACATCCCGCTTGCACATATTTTAAACATTGATGTGTTTGAGAGTTTAATTGGCACCCATATCTATTTAGTCATCCCCCCCCCTATATATCTTATCCATCTGGCTAAGGAGATGACTGAGATTCGGAGGATAGGCCCTATCTCTACTCTGGGATTCCCAAGTCGCCGTATCTGAGCATGGTGGATAGCACAACTTCCATAGCATGGATCCAGGGTTTACCCTAGAGTAGATTGTAGTGTAAGTGATTTGGCATGACTTAAAATGTAATATTTAACATTTTGAGGTTCACTGTCACATCTAAAGTGATGGATCCTAGCACTAGGCAAGGGATATTATCAAACCTTTTTATATTTTTATCTGACTTATGAATAGAGACCATATTGATTCCAAGTGTTTGCAAGAAAGTGATATTGCAAATATCCAATAATGACCCATTATCTACCAAAACACCCGTAACGCCCTTGTTTAAGATTCTCACTTGAATGAACAATTAGAGATTCTAGTTTATAATATGTTGAATAGGCAAATCTTCTTTCTCAAAATAAATTGTGTTCATTGTCTTTCAATGTATTCACAATAGATGCGAAATAAGCTAGCTCTGGATTTTTTGGTAAAGTTGTATCACACAGTGCCATATAAAGAATATCCTTATGAACAATAGACCTCTTCAGCAACTCTAATATAGATATCTTAACTAGAGTATTCTCAAGTTGATCAAGGACATCATACTCTCTGGATGGATTGGTTGGCGCCCAAGGAGGTAGAGGGGGATTAGAAGGGACATGTTGACTACCTCCATTTTACTATACCGGATGATGCACCCTACCTCTTTGTGTTGTGATAGCATAGACTGTTGAATCCAATTTAAGCTTAAAACAAATAACAAGGGTGGAATGGTGGCTATCACTACCTTGAGGTCCAAGGTGAGGAGGAACAAAACTAGTAATGCATGTCATTTCCCAATGAGTAGTAACTGGAAGCATCTCAGATTCAATATTTGGGCAATATGTGTCACTAACGAGAACTAAAAATTCATCATTATTTGATTTCATCCTTAGTTCCATTGCAGAAAGATTTAACCGATTTCATTGCATGACTTTGAAACATATAATATATTCAAGGGAAGAGACATGCAATCATGACAACATAACTTGAAT
The DNA here is from genome assembly GCA_037957365.1 of Torreya grandis. NCBI lineage: Eukaryota > Viridiplantae > Streptophyta > Pinopsida > Cupressales > Taxaceae > Torreya > Torreya grandis. Next base: position 1,833,622 of record JARHVA010003524.1, read on the forward strand.
CACAAAATATACACTATCAACATCCATTATAGCTATGTTAGGGTTTGCTTTGTTGAACAACGGGAAATCAGAAATCAAATCTGAAACCCTGTTATAAGAAAAATTTGAAACCCTAAGAAGGAAGATAAAACCCTAAGGAAGAAAAACACAGGGTTTTCATGCTCAAGACAAAGATCGTTTTTACCAAAATGTTTAAACTTATTTTAGATTTAGGTTATCTAAATAGACCAAAACTATTGAAATTCAAATTGTAGAACATTGTCTACAATTACTAAATATAGAAACTTCTATAAGACAGAGAGAAGACACTTCATTTTCTAAGCGATTTTGTTCACCGCCTATGTCACAATCTTCATGATAACCTGTAATAGCTTTGTGACTGCTCATATTAGAAAATGGACTATCAAAACTTACATAGACACTACCAACAAAAGCTCAGACACTTGTGGCGACTGGTATTGTCCTTTGTTTTTTGGTATTGTCTCTATATATGTTTTTGGTCTATTCTTTCACAGATCAATGCACTTGCCTTTTTGGATGATTTTGGTGTGTTCAATTGTCCTCGATCCTATGTGCAAATCCTTATTTTGACTCTCTTTGCCTTGAAACTCCAGCTCCACTTTTGACCCAAGCTTGACCTGAAAGAAGGGGTAAAAGATGTGTTGGGCAACCCCAGCGACTCCCCATTGAGTGATTGAACATTGTCTGCATTCCAATACTCAGAAGAGGGCTTGAACTGCACGTAGTTCTCCCATTTATGTGTGTGTGCACTCAATCCTGTTCCACTACAATGCAATGCAACTCTTTGGCTTTCAACACTTGACAATATGCAACTTTGACCTTGTGTTAGTGTTCATACATGACTTTAGGGCTGTTTCTTTGAGAGATTTTCTTGTGTGTATGCTTTTGTAATAATGTATCAAGGATGTGCAAATAGATTCTCGATGTAATTGCCAAGTTAACCTATATGAATGCTAGGTGAGTATAACCTTAGGATTGATTTATATTTATCGATGACTCTTTGGTATTTCCCACCATAACTGACATAAGAAACATGTACAGGCCGACCCAAGGGAGACGTTTGAATTTGAAAAATAACTGTTGGAAGCTCCTAAACACTGCCAGTAAGGCGGATGCCTTCAATAACTGCCAACGTCAAATTGTTGCCAACATTGTCCAAAGAGGGAAACTCAAGGATATGGAATATGGTGATAGTCTGCTTAGGATTTTAGAGCATTATGGCACAGACTAGGGAGATCATGAATAGTTTTAACAACTTAGGTTGGCCAAGACCATATATAAACAAGCGGATAAAGGAAAGTGTGCAAGAGTCAAATGTGTACACACAAGTCATGTATGTCAAAGATGTCAAAATTAATATTGTCAAGTGTCTAATACCAAATTTATGTGTCTACAAACACTTGGCACATGTTTTTGAACTATAGAGAACTCAAATTCATCGTCAAAGATAAGTTTCATATTTTTGTAATTGACGATTTGCTAGATGAGTTATATAGTTTTGTTTATTTTATAAAACTAGATCTCCGATCAAGGTATCATCAAATAAGAATCAGAGAGGAAAATATTCCTAAGAAAACTTTTCGAACATATGAGGGGGGCCATTATGAATTTTTGATGATGCCTTTTGGTCTCCCAAATGCCTCTTCTACTTTCAGAGTTTGATGAATTCCATATTTAAGCCAATTCTATGGAAGTTTGTCTTGGTGTTCTTTGATGATATATTGATCTATAGAAAAACATGGGAGGACCATATGCATTACGTGGATCAAGTTTTACAAATTCTCAAGCAGCATTAGTTTTATGCAAAGCCTTCTAAGTGTTCATATGTGGTCAAAGAGGTAGAATACTTGAGTCACACTGTCTCTCATGAAAGAGTCCAGGTGGATCCTCATAAGATCAAGGCCGTAGTTGAGTGGTAAGTACCTATTACCCTCAAGAGCCTATGAGGATTCTTAAACCTTACAGGATGCTATCACAGGTTTGTCAAAAATTATGGTAGCATAGTAGCACAACTCATGGTTCTCTTGAAGAACTCCTTCCATTGGAATGAAAACCAGGGCATTCGAGAAGCATAATGAGGCCATGTGCACCACTTTGGCTCTGGCTACTCTCAACTTTTCCGAAACATTCATTGTAGAATGTGATGCGTCGGGGTATGGTATGGGTGTAATCCTCATGCAAGATGGAAAACCTATTGCATTTGAAAGTCACTAACTCAAAGGTAAGAATTTGTTTAAGCCCATTTATGAGAAGGAAATGTTGGTTATTCTTCACTCGGTGAAAATGGATCATGACAATCTAAAATACTTCTTAGAAAAGAGGTTATCATCAAAAGAGCAACAAAAGTGGGTCATAAAGATGTTGGGGTATGACTTTGAAATCATTTACAAGAAAGGGAAAAAGAATGCAGAGGCGGATGCAATTTCAAGAAGGGATGAAAACACAGATTTGATAAGGTGTCATGTCCATATCGCAAGCAGATAGGGTGGATCAGGCAAGATCTGAATAGCAGGACATAGATATTTGAAATCTCATTCAACAACTTCAACAAGATCCAAGAACTTCAGACAAATTTGCATGGATAGGGGACATCCTGTGCTACAAGGAAAGGTTATACCTATGCACAAATTCAGGCCTTAATGATGTAGGAACATCTAGTTAGCCAAGCAATCTTGCATCACCCAAGAATGTGTCTTTTGTGTTTGTAGACTTTCTACAATTGAAGACATCTACCATGGATTCAATCATACTTTAGCAAGTTTTTGAATGGGAAAGGGATTGGTTTTGGGTCATGAGATAGAGGGTTCTCTGTCTTGTGACAAAATTGTCAATTAACACAGGTCTGCATTAACCACCGCTCTGTAGGAAGCGGTGGTTTTGCACGAGGCATTAGCCACACCTAGAAATGGCCCAGAATCATTCAAGTGCTCATTTGGATCATTTTCAAGGTGAATGGGAATCACAAGAGTCACACCATCAGACACAGAAGAGGAGGGAAGGCCTTGGCCCAGGCAGACTAGAGTGGAGAAAAACTTCTGAGTGTGGAGAGTGGGAAGCCAAGAGAAGCAAAGAGGTGTGTCAGTCCAACAAAGGGACTCTATGTGTGTGAACATTCTTCTTATGTATTGTAGTCTTAGGAGAGAGTGTGAGTGTTGTGTGTGTAATCTTTGTAGTGCCTCAAGAAAGACCAATAAAATGTGAAGTTGTTTTTAGTCTCATATCTATGTGTGTGTTGTTAGTGGTAGGTTGCAAGGAACACGACGTACTTCATTGGACCCCTATCCTTGATTGCATCAAATGGTATAAGAGCAAGGCAACAACTCTGGGATAAGTGAGAGTGTGTTTTTCCTCCATTAAGAAAGAACGGGTAGATGGCATGAGTGAAGCGCAATGAGAAGAGTTGAGTGTCCTCCATCTTAAGTGGGTGGGTAGAGAGCAAAGTGATTAAATAGTGTTCTAGAGGAGTGTGTGGCCTACATAGGTTTGCAAACAAGATATTGCAGCAGTAGGTTTAGCTTCAAAGAAAGTCCATATGCCTCCAAGAAGAGTGGGAAAAGCTGGAGCAATGGCTGCCAATATTGCAAGAAGGTTGGATGAGATTGTAAAAATGTTGAGGGTTATGTAGACAAGATTATTTGTGGTTGAAGAAGATAGAAAGGGATTGGTCCCAACTTGGATGATGTGAATGATGTGTAAAATGAAGAGTTGACAATAAAAGATATGGGAATAGCACCAGAGCGGTTGGATGAAGAAGAAGATGTATTTTTAGAGCCATTTCGAAGATTGGGAGAGGAGCCAACATGAAGGTTTCAAGTTATTAACTCAATGAGATGGGGGAGTATTTTGAATTTCATGGAGTGGATGACCAAAGGAAGGTGAAGGTGGCTCAGACTAAGTTGAAAGGTCATGCAGCCGTAAGGTGGAAGGAGGTGCAAACAGAGAGGAATAGAAGGGGAAAGGACAAGATTAACCATTTGGAGAGGATGGTTGCAAAGTTGAAGGGTAAGTTTATATATGGAGATTATCAGCTGAATTTTTTGAAGAGGCTCCAAAATTTGAAGCAAGAGGATTTCAGTGTGAAGGACTACACAAAAGGGTTCATCAAAATTATAATTTAGGCTGGTCATAGTGAGATGGACCAAGAGAAGATAACAAGATACATCAATGGGTTGCGGCTAAATATTCAATATTAACTCAGCCTAGTGAGGATGCATACGGTAGAAGAAGCATACCAATATGCTTTAAAAGCGAAAGAGAAATTGTCTCACAGACAACGAAGTGAAACAAGAGGAAGAGAGAAGTACAACAGCGGTAGAGGACAGCCATCAAATGAAGGCAATCAGCAGTAGAATAAGGAAGGAACTAGCATTTCTCAAGTGTGTTGGTGAAATAATTGGCACTAAGGCAAATAAAGTGCTTTTGCAACAATAGGGGGACAAAGTCCCTCCTCTATTATGAGGGGAGGTTCCGTTTATTGAAAGCGGGAAAATACTAGAAGTAAATTATATACAATATACACAAGCGAAGTTGTATCGGTGGTTTGTTGCTTTCCGCTTTCAAAAAAAAAATAAAAAGAAAGGGAAAACGAAGGGTCATGCTCGAATAAGTAAAACTCAGATCTTATCCCTTGCATGCTAGAAAAGAACTCATATGTGATTTTATAGTTCAACAAAGGAAACTTGCATTAATTGAAAGGAAAGAAGTATATAAATCAAACACGAGAATAAAATAAATCACCAAAAATATTTCAAGACACAAAGTTTTGGAGAATATCTTTGTATTTCTTACTAAAAATGAACACAATTTTTTTTTCCTTTCCTTTCAAGCAAGATTTTGAATAGCATCAAACAACCCCTTTACAATAGCCATTTCTCTTATTTATAATTCATGAGAGAATGCTCTGACCCTTCATATTCTTGTAACTGTTTTTTTTTTCAAGATTCATGTTGTGGGCTAGAATTGCACCCTTTGTGGGAGAGTTTCTCAGGTTCGCTTACTCCTAGCTACAAGCATTGGGACAACCTCAAGCTATGGGTATCCTGTAGTGAGGTTGAACCTCCGGAGAAGGCCGGTTCCTCTTGGTAGATCACCTAAAACTAAAGCTAAACTAATGTTCCACAGGGAAAAGGGTTAGAAAGGGGATAAGAGCTCCTAAGGAAGCTAACCAGGCGATACACCAAAATATAATGGGAAACTCCCATAAGCTTGAACCCACACTAGTTCTGTAGAGGACAATACTGACTTACACAACCTAAAGATCAAGCTGGTTGCATTAATATTTCGTGGAGGTTCAGGAAGCAATGAATGCAAACAAAGAGGAGTTCTAAGACTCACTAAAAATTCACATCAATGGCGGAAAAGCACTCAACCAGACTTGCAAACAGCATTGAAAAACTCCCTAAACAAGGTCAGAAAGGAGGATCATGGACAAGGAATATTCTCTTTCACACAATGGCGTAGTGCACAACTCAATAGACACAAATCCAAGGCAAGAGATAAGCAAAGAAAATCCTTTATTGCATCAAGAGGTAGTTCTTACAAATGCTTGACAGGGTCAAACCTAATCAAGCTAAGCATATTTTGCAATATCTCAAAGAGTGTCCCATCTCCTAGAGAGATGAAAAAGTCTAAAAACTGGGAACCCCTCCAAAATGGAAAGCATCCGATACATATAGAAAAAAAGGCCTAGAGAAAGAAAAGGGCTCGTGGGAGCAAGGAGAATTGACAGAAAAGGTCATCGATGACCGGGACCCCTATTGTTGTACTCGAGCTCTCTTGCATTCCAAGCATGCAACTGCCTTGACCACCTGATGAACCGTCCAAAATCGCCACCCATCTCCTCGAGCTCCTCGTGCATTCAATTCTTCCTCTTCGAAACTGACGGAGCCATACCAGAGGTAGCTGCATGTTCCTGCCATGCGTGAGCAATTTGTCCTTTGCATTTAAAACTCGACGTGTTCTTTACTGCAATCTGGACTATTCCAATTGGTCTTTGCATGTTCATTGCTCCACCTGGACGCGTCTAATCCTTGTTTGACCACTTTGCATGTTTTAGAAGTGAGTTGTATGTACTTGTGCCACTTGTCCTTGATTGATTGGCCCTTTGGATTTGCTGACCATTGACCTTAATGTTCCACGGTCGTTTGGCTTCCGCGGACTATTTTCCATAATTTTCCTTTCGGAACTTTCCATTTTTCTCATTCAGGCTTCGCACTCCTTGCAACTTACTTCGGACTTCTCATTGCTCATTACTTGCTTCGGAGATTTCATCCGCAACTCCTTACTTTTCGGGTTTTGTACTACTCACGACTTATCCCTCGGGCTTATTTTCCCCGGAACATTTTCCCGGGTCTAATTCTTCGGAATGTTTTCCCGAGTTCTTTGCTCTTTCAGATTTTGGACTTGGGCACTTTCCCTTCCCTTCGGACTTTTCGATTTGCCCCCCGGGCTTTTTGAAATGCCCCCCTGGTTTTTTTGAAATGGACCACTTTTGGGTAAAAAGAACCCTTTGAAAATATTGAAATGGCCCTTGGATCTTTTGTATGTACCCTTCGGCATTTGTCCAAATGTACCTTCCAAAATTTTGAAATGATCCTCTGGATAGAAAAGACCTTTGGAATTTGTCAAGAAAGCCCTTCGGATTTATGAAAGTGACCTTCGGAAAAGTTGAAAAGATCCCTTTTGCCGAAAAAAGGCCCTTCGGCATTTTGAAAATGCCCTTCGGCCTATTTGAAGTGTACCTTCGAGTTTTTGAAAGACCCTTCAAAAAAGTGAAAAGGACCTTTGGATTTTTTGCTGGGACCACCTTCTTTCGGAAATGACCCTTGGCTTTTGGAGAAGACTTGTCCCTTAAAGAACCCGAGAAGCACTATTTTTCGAGACCAAATCGGGTTTGTCAAGCCCCATTTACTTATTTCGGGTTTCTGATTGCTCACAACTTATGAAGTAATTAAGTAGTGCTCCTCTGGAAACCCAAAGTTGTCTTCGTCAGAGAACCCGAAGTCTTCTTTAAGAGAAAGCTTGAAGTCTTTCACCTTGGAGAATCCAATCTGCACTGTCCATGAGTAATTTGGGTTCGTAAACCCGAATTACTTCTACTTATAAAGCATTTAGAAGTCAAGAACCACTGAAAACCCGATTTGCATTGTGCCCTTAGAAACCCAAAGTCTTGCGACTTCGAAAGCCTGAAGACTTTTGAGAGAGAGAACCCGAAGACTTCTCCTTCCAAGAACCCGAAGTTGTCTGAACTTGCCACTTTTGCTTAAAGTCCACCTCACACTTGGGCAAAATTTTGGTAGGCCAAAAATGGCCAACAATTCCAATTCTAATTTTGTATTCACTTTTCACTTTTTAATAACGTGACTTAAAGATTACAAAAGATAATACACTTATACTTTAAAGATATTACAAAAAACAAAATATATAAAAAATAAAATAAAAACATTTCCCTAAATAGATATATGTAGGGAAGGATCTTTGTCTGGTGAGCCCATTGTTTGTGACATTGGCTTACTTGCAGCTTTGCTCTTTTCTTGAGACAACTTAAGTGCCTTGAACTTGTTCACGGCTTCTGTTATGAGACCTCCCTTAGACTTATTGTGTTCTTGCAATGAACCAACCCTCTGTCTGTGATCATGATCAAGATGTTGGGAGTTTTAGAGAACTTCAACAATTGTCTATTTAGTTCTTCCAAGGCAATGTTAATCTCACTAAGCTTACTCATTGTAATGATGCTAAAAGCACCTTCCTTGAATAGCTCCTCATTGATTACCTTTCTGTATTGATCTTTAAGCTTGTTGGCGAAATGTTGTCCAAAGTCATCTTCCTTAGACAATTCATAGTGAATATCCCACATGTTGGAACAAGCTTCATTGAGCCTCTCATCACATATCTTTTGTTGCTCTTTCAGGTCTTCAATGGCCTTATTCAGAATACCAATCTTGTGTAGCATACTCTCAAACCCATCATAGGAAAGGTCATTCTCTATTTTGTCGAATATGCCTCCTTTGACAAGCAGGTTGACATCGATTGTTGACATTTCTTCTACATCTTTCTTCACTGCCTCCCATATTTCTAATTATGTATTATGATACTAGATTTGTTATACCTTCTTATGGTTGAAATTGCTTCCTTGCTAATTCCTAGTATCTGTATTGGAGCATTGGTTGCGATGTTGCCGATGTATCCACTATACTTGAGACATTTGATCCAATGAGTTGTTGTATTTGATCTTTCATTTGTTTGTGTCAATTCATCCTTCTCTGATCTCTTGATCATCCTCTCTGTGGTCTCCCTAAGGTTGTGCACGTCACTCTCATGAATGGGTGTCCCTAGGGGTATTCTTCAAATTGTAATCATCAATTATCATCTCCAGGTTCTTTTCTACATTAGGCTCTACAATCTTCACAAATTGGGCCCAAAGAGGGATTGAAGTCCAACGTAGACATAGTTTTTGCTTACTTTGGAAGTAATGTCTTCCGAAGATCTGCCACTGCATCAAAATATTGCAATGTTGTCTCAACTACCTTCTTACTTATTAACAAGGGATGCATCCACTAGAATGAAACATTGTTGAAACTTACCACCTATGTTCCCAAGTCTGAATAAGTCGTAGGTGGAGTAGGTTGCCTTAACAGTGTGGAATGAGGAGGAAATGGTATTTGAGAAATCAAAACTTGTTGAGCAATGTCCTGAGTCTCCATGACAACAATAGATTGGTTTAGTCCTTGACTAGAGGCAATGTAATGTTGCGTAGTGTTGTCAATCAGAAGTGAAGCATCACACATCTGAGCATGAACATCTATATCAGTTGAAGGGAGAGTTGGTTGTGAATGGGAAGGCCTCTTAACTTACAATTTCACTACCTTAGAAGGACCCCTCCACAAGTTTTACAAGGTAACTTTGCTTGGTTTGGGTCCTCTCCATTACACCACCACCAACAATAACTGTTTGGGCGAGAGATGGGGCCAAGAGTACCAGTGCCAACCACCCTGAATGTTTGTGAGGTGGTTTGTTTGTGAGGAGCCGAAGACTTGGACTTCCTAGAGCCACTAGCTCTAATGAACTCTGTTAGTTTTTTATTGAACCAATCCATTGACCTTTTAATTATTATTTGAGTTCAGAGTTGCATGTCAGTGATTCCCTAGGAAGACCAATTTAGTTGGGGCGATGGTGTTGACATGAATTTCTTTGTGTACATAAAAAGGTTCGTTGGATCAATAAAACTTGAAGGAGTTGCAACTACATATCCTTCACACTTGGAAATAGAGCTAACACAATTATAGTATAGTGTGAATGGAATTGTGAGAGAAATAACTCTGCCTTCTCTCCCTAAGTGTAATGCGACTACATGCACATTCACCTAAAACCCTTGACCTTGGTAGAAGATGTAACTAAACCTTGATGCAAGTCCTTAAGATCATAAATAAATGTTTATAGAGTGTGCCTAAACTTGAATGATGGAAAATTCCCATTTGATCCTTGTTATTCAAATGCCTTTAATTAGACATGTATATATATTCCTCCCAATATTCAAATTAGAAACCTATTGATATGCAAGTTGACATGAATAATGAGAAAACATTTGATATTTGGGTCCACTTTGGTATCTTCCTTAGCCATGACATATGTTTTGACCCTAACCCATGTTACACACATGTGACATGAATATTAAATAAAAAACACTATGGAACCCTCGGGTTTTGATAAATTAAAACTCTCAACTCTAATAGACATGATGGTAAATTAGTTTTTGTTATTATTTTTTGCACATAAACATTTTCCTTCAAAAGTTGCACTATTTGAATACCCCTTTAGGATAATATTTGGGTAAAAGATTGAATGAACCACCTGGGCACTTCTAATTAACAAATAATAGCACAACCATTTTTAATAAGACCATACTTGATTTTTATTTTATTTTTATTCTAGCATTTCTAAGGAAAATTATTCTATCCAGTTTAATTTGGTACCTAAGATTACCATATTATGTGCTATAGTGATCACTCCTATAGGTACATCCTTCCAATCCTTAGCCATGTGACAAAAAAAAGTCCCTTATATGTCCAAAGACCTTTATTACCATGGCATTATTAATATAATTTAAGAGAAATTTTCTCACCAATGTATTCCATCCATATGTATTATTAACTTTTTGTATGATGGATGGTAATCTCTTTGCATGATAGTGTGAAATATTCTCCCCTTAATTTGGCAAATTCATTACCTTTTCTATGGTTTTAAAATTGATAGGAATGATAAAATAATTGTATAATAAAAATATTAATATTAGTTATTATGGAGAGGATCATCTATAAAAATATGTTCATGAACTCAAGGAATGGAAAGCTAAGTAGCTTCATCCATTCCCTTGTATTCATTTTTGAAAACCTGATTCTTTGCATTAGTAGGGTATTTCGTTGTCCAAAAATATCTATGCCTAAATGGGACACAATCATTAGACTATACAACTATCACTGATGCTTTTATCCCAAGCACCCATTTTTCAACATTGCTCATCTCCACATACTCAATATTGAATCAAGCTCTCAATGATTCTAGGGTTTCTTTATACATTTGAACATTATGTATCTTTCTCTCCAAGGAATCCAATTGTGCTCTTGTCATTGATGTCAATTCCTCCAATTTTTACATCTACTCATACTTAATTTAGCTTTCATTTATTTTGAAAAAATTATAGCTTTTAAATTTGGCTTTGAAATATCTAATTTGATGATATGCAAGTATGATATAATCATTTTCACTTGTTTATTAGGCTACAATTTCTTGCTTCTTCCCTCACTAGCATGAAGGATGTCAAGCCAGAGATACTATGAATTTAGAAGGGAGAGGAAGAGGTTTTGAATCATGATACATAGTGTTATTTGTCTCATGATGAAATCGTTGGTTAACACAGCCTACATTAACTAGCATTTAACTGCACCTAGTAATGACCCAAAATCATTCAACTGCTCATTTGGAGTGTTTTCAAGGTGAATGGGAATCCCAACAATCACACCACAAGACACAAAAGAGGAGGGAAGGCCTTGGAGCAAGCAAACTTCAGTGGAGAATAACTTCCAAGTGAGTGTGGAGAGTGGGAAGCCAAGAAGAGAAGAGAGTTGTGTTAGTCTAGCAAAGGGATTGTGTGTGTGAGCATTCTTCTATTATGCTATAATATTAGGAGAAAGTGTGAGTGTTGTGTGTGTAATCTTTGCACTACCTCAAGAAAGATCAATAAAGTGTGAAGTTGTTTTTAGTCCCATATCTATGTGTGTGTTGTGAGTGGTAGGCTGCAAGGAGCAGGTTGTCCTTCATTGGACCCTCTATCCTTGACTGCATTACTTAAGCATAAGGTTCTTGAAGAGCTCCATGCTTCGTTGGTGGGTGGACATTCAAGATTCCTAAAGACTTATCCTAGAATCAAGAAATGTTCGGTGTCTTAGCAAAACAAATGCGAGACAATTAAGGCTTCGGATCTTTTGTAGCCTTTATCTATTCCTAGACAATGATGGGAGGTTTCCATGGATTTCATTACGAGATTGCCAAAGTCAGAAGGTCACAGTGTCATCATGGTAGTTGTTTATAGACTAAAAAAATATGCTCATTTTTGTGCTTTGTCACTTTCATGGCAAGCATGGTGGCAGCAGCAATTATTGAGGCAATTCGGAAGCTACATGGGAACTCAAAGATTATATTAAGTGACTGAGACCCCATATTTACTAATAATTTTTGGATTGATTTATTCTCTTGTTTAGGTAGTCCGCTGACTCATAGGTCTTCATATCATCCCCAATCTGATGGGCAAACAGAGGTGGTCAACAACTGTTTAGAAGGGTATCTCCGTTGCTTTGTTTTTTATGAGTTGGCATAAGGAATTGGTTGCCACTAAAAAAATGGTAATGCAATACTTTTTTCCATACTTCTTCCAAAATGTCCCCATTTATGGCATTGAATAGATCCTTGAAAGTGAGACCAAGAGTTCAAGCAGTTGAAGAGCATAGTCAACACCAAAATGAGGTACTCTTTAGTCTCAGGGAAAACTTAACCTGGGCACAAATCGAATGAAAGAAGAAATGGATCAGCACATGAGTGAAAGGCAATTTGAGGTAGGAGATTGGGTTTTCCTAAGGTTGCAGCCATATAAACAAATGTCATTCAAGCAATAAAAGAAAGATAACAAGTTGTCACCAAATTATTATGGTCCTTCTCAGATCTTGCAAAAAAATGACCTACAAATTGGAGCTACCTCAATCAAGTAAAATACACTCCATCTTTCATGTGTCTTGTTTGAAGAAATTCATTAGTCAGAAGATTTAAATCCAGACAAAGTTATCAATGCATGATGAGGAGGGAAGATCATCTTGGAACCTAAAAAGATTCTCGAGACATGCACTATGAGTTTGCAAATGAGGGGATCACAAAGTATCTTATCAAGGGGAAGAACTTGCCTATCGAAGATGCGACATGGGAATAGGAAGATTTCATACATAAGCATCCACGGTTGATCAATGTTGGCGACAATTTTAGTTTAAAGAGGGGGGCATGCTACACCCTTGAGCTATGGGCTTGTATTGGGATGTGTGTGGCCGACCTATTGAGCGCATAACATTTAACTTAATCATTTGATAATCTTTAGTTTGCATATTAGTTGGAGTAGTCGATCTATTTGGGTTTATGGATTTCCCAGCCTAATTAGGGTATATAAAGGAGGTAGTGTTAGGATACTAGGCATCATGTATTCTGAATTCTCTTCTTATTGTAACGACTTGGGAGGTTGCCCCCTCGAAGTGGCTCAGTTCTATATTCAAGTATTTTGCTCTTCATTTCAATTTATTGCATGGATCTACTCTTATTTGCAAGTATATGTCTTATTTTACTTGTGCAATCTATTATATTGTGATCTGTTGTTGTGATTTTGTCTTTACAAGATATTAAGTTCATTACACTCCGCACCACAATGTGTGATGTCAACTAACACTTTCAAAGATCGCACCATGCCTTTGCATCTATTAGCATAACTCGCATTTGGAAGCCAAATCCTAACACTTGCATGATGGCAAACCATCCATCATTACAAAAGTTGGGTTGTTGTTTAACCATCTTCTTTTGCAACTAATTTCTTGTAATGATATATTGTATGTCATTAGACCCCAAGAATGGTCATTTGTTCATGATCCAGTCTAGGCAAATCAGATGGGAAGAGTCTTCCCCTTTCTAGTCATAAGAATCCCCATTCTCATCCTTGCTATATATTGTACAAATATTTATCATAGCCTATTCTTTTTCATGGAATAGATGAACCAATATTATGCTAATCTTATGCACTCAAATGTGTAATGGTTTATTGTTGTTTTTGTTTACTATTAAATGCTATGCAACTCGGTTATTTACTCTCTAATTTGTTGGGTTATCCGTTGAGCTGCCATTCGGGGCCCCATGGTGTGGATTAGACTATGGATATGTGATTACAATAATACTACTATGGACTAAACTTGGTTTTTACTTAAAACATCTATATACGTTAGACTTGTCTCCTTTCTCTCCCCTTCTTGTTCCTCTGCACCAAAATCTCCTTTTCCCTCTGCAACATTTTCTCCTTCTCCCTCTGTGGCATCTACTTCTCTCCGTGATATTTTCTTCTTCTATCTCCTACCACATCCAAAATTGTTGAAATGTATGTTAATGATATAGTATAAAGCAAACTTTAAAAACATTAAAATATTTATAATAGCGCATACAGTTCTATTTGTACTTCTTCACTTCCAAGTTCAAGGAGCAGTTGTTGAGGGATCTTTCCACAAGTTAACAAGGAAGCATGAAGTATATTCTGGCCTTTATTTAACGCCAAACTGAATTATTCATTTTTGATTTCCCTCTTAAAATATTTGAACTACAAATGACATATCAAAACACGAGATATATGTATATAATAAAATATTCCTATCAAAACACGAGATATATGGTGTAACCGTTAACTGGATGCATTTGTATTGGAGCAAACCCAAGTTCAAATCCCACCAATAGTCAGGCAACCTACAACAGGGGATGCATGATTAGCATATTGGTGGATAGACAATTCGACAAGTGGACCCCCTGATTGTGTTCCATATGGGTGTGGGCCCATTAAATCCCCCATTAATAAATTAAAAAAATGCAATATTGAATTACGATACAAATTAAAGTTTTCTTACCATATTGGATATCCACTTGCTCTAAGTTTTTGCTAGCCCACATTTTTTTGGTGGCTTGGTGGCCTTTGAGGTATCTTTCACCATGCATATTTCATGTTGTTAGTAACCATTCATCGTCAATTAGAAAAAAGTTCGAGTGTTGTTTATTGAACAAATTATTAATAGTACCTCCTCTTCTTTCCCTGCTTCAATCCACTAGCATATTATGGCTTGCCTCGGGAAATTGAAATCAACTTCGAGCCTTTTCCTAATCAGGATTCAGCATGTTTTTAAATGGTATGCTGCATACAACAAGGACAGAGTTCGAATCATCTCTTTAAAAAATATAAAATGCATGTGTGAATGAAGAAAACAGGTTTTTGTTCATATTTGCATGCTCATTGCATCAACAAGACCATGTCATATTTATTTTGTGGTACAAAAGATCTCCTTCAGCTTAAAATACTGTCTTCCCCACTGTTTCGCATCTAGACTGAAATCTCTGTTCCGTGATGAATGATAGGTGTAATTAGCATGTACAACAATATTTACTATTACATAATCTAGGTCAAATGAAAAATGATGTCATTTCATTTGGTCAATTTAAGTATGACTTTTCTCTCTTCAATGGGGCATATGATTGTGATGTCGATGAGGATTTCATTTTTTTAGGTTCCATCTTTACAAGGAATCATTCTCAGACCTGAAAAGTGTGTCGTATCCTCCTCCAATGACTTATGATTTGAGCAATTGAGGTCATCCACATGATCATCATCATCCAAAAGATTTGTAATGTAATAAAATTACTAAAACAACCAATCATAAAGAAAGGAAAATATTCCAATTTAATTTCAAACATCCATTTACACCCACTTCCAAGCTCCATGTTACGATATCCCACGCCATATATCTGCCATTGTTAGATCTGGCACTAGATCCTGTATCGCAAGAAAATTATGAGTTAGATAGTACTTGAAAACCAATCATTAACAAACAAAAACTTGGCCTATTACTTTCAAATAGACATTTATACATACAACTTGAATTAACTGGCTTGCGACATGTAGAAGCAGAGGGGGTTGTCGTAGTTGCATGCCCTCCTACATAACAATTTGAATCTAATTTCATCTTGCAACCAACCCAATTTAGAAATAAAGGTGTGATTGTGAAATTATACAAACAAACAAATACTTATTAATTACATCTATAAAATTTTACACACACTCATAGTCGGAGTGCGAATATCATCCAGCTACTGCATGGACTCGACACTCTGCTGCTCAGATGGCACGAAACCTAAAAAGGAAGAAAATTATTAGTGAACTTTGTTGATTTAATATTTCTAGACTATACAAAACAAGAACATCAATAATATTACAAGTCTACACTCAAAATGTGATAAAGTAAACATTAATTATACTTATGAATCTAACTTATTGGGCCCTAAGTCCAATGACCTCAGTGCATTATCTGGCATCATCCCATTTTAATATGTCACAAGGTGTGCTAAAGCCTTCATCTCGAATCTATTATAGCTCGACTCATTAAGGTTTAGCTAATTGAATCTCTCTCATGACTCCTCCAGCTTTTTCTTTGGGTTAACATGTTCCTGTTCTCACTCATCTCCACAACCAAGACATCAATTAATCATATAAAACATTGATGAAGTAACCTTGAAACTTGTATTTGCATAGATGGGCAGATGCTAGCTAGTTCAATATCAGGGACAAGATTGCCTAATGGTGGGGCTGGCCTCTTATCTTTATCCTTACCAGGTCAAATAGAATATAGAGACAAGTTAGTAATGAAATAATCCTTGTAATAAAAAACATGGAATTAATGGGCCACGGACGCCTCCGAGAGTACCCGGGACGTCTTTGGGCGTGCCCAAGGGATTCCGGCAGAAAAATGGCGAAAAACTTTTTTTTTTAAATCAGAAAATCCTTTAAAAAAAACCCTAAAAACTAAGCAACCCTGAATGTAAATCCAATCCGAACCCAACAATATATAAATAAAATAAACATTTAATTATAAGTTTACATTTAGATATGGTATCTAAATGTAAACTTATACTTTAAGTTATATTTTATTTATATACTTTCAGGATGTTTGAGAGGGGTTTCGGACTGCTAGGAGCTATAATGCAAATTCTAGGTTTTGGAGGATCCTATCATATTTCAGAGTTAGTCAGATTCTAGGGTTTCAGGGTTTCAGACTTAGCCATATTTCAGGGTTTCAAGATTTCATGGAGACATCATAGGAGGTATGAAGGTTGCATGAAGGGATGTATGCGTGATAGAATAGTATGAGAATATCTCTCGCAAAGTGCCACAAGCCGATCCCACCCCATTCCCTGTGCACCCCTTAAGGCATGCACTCGAGAGATTCAATGCACCGATGAGCCCTTGTGAGAGAAAGTGTCAGTAAATGATAAAGTTGAAAAAAAATGGGAGTGGCATTCATGATTTTGTGGGCAGTCGAGATGATTTATTCTAGATTTGAATGTACATCTTGTCTTTGAAGTAATGAATGAATGAATATTATATATTTTTAAGTGTTTTATCATTTATAGACAAATATTTTCATACTGTGTAGTTTCAAGTGTTTTACTAAAAAAATGAGTAATATACAATATATATATATATACAAACGTACCCACGACGTATCCAAATCAAGGTTTTTGAAAAATGACGTACCCACGTACCCGAGACGTCCTCGTATCCGTACCCGTACCCGTACCCAAACAACAGAGATAAATTGATGTGCATATGAATGCTATTATACAACATTTGTTATAGCACATTCAAAAATTTAAAAGTTTTGGTTACAACAAACAAGTTGTTAATTTTCCATCATCCCCGATATTCATTAACACATTGATACAAGATATGCCAATGCATACAACTATTTCTATTTATATATTTTCTTTAAAATAGGGGTATATTGACTAACAATGTGATACAACCATGGAGAGTGAAATACTAGCCTAACGATCCCATCAATCTTATACATGAATATCAAAACAAGTCAATTTATCACAAGAAAAGTTCAATGAAATGCTAATTTCTCATGAGAAAGGTTCACAAAAAGACTCGTTGGCACAACTTTTGCTATTTACAATTAACAATATGAACAGCATTCATGTTCGTCCAGCTCATCATTGAATTGGGTTAATACCATGATCTATTAGGATCTCTACTCCCGGTTCTGTTGTTCTTGATGCAAGAACCACTACACGATTTTCTCCTTGCTTCTCAAACAAGCAATTAGAAATTTTGCTTGTTGCTGAAGACCATGCGATGCATATAAACCCTGTGATATTTCTTGATGCCTTAGGTTACCGTCAATATATAAAGCATAGTTTCCAAGGAGGATTTTCTTTTAACTGGAGATTAATCGATAGGGGTGGTCAATTAACCGGGAATAACTAATGGGGCATGTTTGAATTTATAAGATAAATAAGCGTGTTTTTCCAGCATTTGGAGGCCTTCGACGCGTTTTGGATGCGTCCAAACACATCCAGGCCATGTACAGGGCTCCTGGCGAGTATTGGCACAATACTCGTCGGGAGGCAAAAAACCGAGATCCAGCGAGTAGTGGGTTTTCCAAATTTTCTGCGAGTCTTCGAGCAACTGGTGAGTAACCAACGGTTATTATTATAAAGTATCCCCTCTTGTAACTTTTTCCTCATTCTCTTTTGACCTCATTGTAATAAGCACATACAAAATACATTTGGATGCTCTTCTTATATCTTGCCAAAATGATTAATTTTCCATACGTGTAGTGAGGACCAACATACTCAAATAGCTCACCATTGCTATATGAGGGAACAACTATGTCTTCAATTGAAAAAAAGGCCCAAACCATGTATGGAGGATGGTGCTATGCAGTATGTGTAATTTCCCAACTAGAAGTAAAAGTTGATTTCAAGTAATGGGCAGGTGTGTCGTTGTTTCATGAGGCCAAAGTGTATGTCATTCACTGGTATATTCTCCATTCAAAATGAAGTATTGCCCCCTACGGTTGACTTTTTTTCATGAAGTGAGTCATCGTCACTACTTAAGGAAAGATCTGATAGGTATCTATTCAGTGAAATGGGCAAGACCTGCATAGATAGGAACACACTCTCAAGTGTATGTTACAAAAATATTTTTGGATTTCCTAACCACCTAAATAGTTAATCCGACATAGTAATAGTAATAGTGGCCTACACAAACATCCCAACATGACATACTAGTTCTAGAGAGATACATTCACAAACATGACAGTCCATTTCTAAGGGAACTCATGTCTATTAGGGAATTTCCAACTACAACATCTAACAAAAATATGTCTTCAATTTTTTTTGGATGCCTCTCACCACACTGCTCCAAAGCTTCCATTTTGGCACAGGAAAAAGTTGTGGAGATTGGATTTTGAACAAGACCATTATGTACATATCCCACAATCATTGGAGTCCTTGAAAACTCGTCTCATAGAGGCATTTCTTTAGAAATCCTTACAGACCCGTCAATTAGACATCTAAGTTGAGGCATCTCATAGAGGCATTGCTGCAATTCTCACTGTCCATTTGACATCTAACTTAAGGTGTTTCCCAAAACAACTTGTGTGCCTTTTGTGCATTCATTTATATATATCCAAGACTTTCTCAACAAGCGCACTTTGCATTCGATGAGCCCATTTAAGCATATCCTACAATCATCGCATCCATGAGACCTTATTTCATTGAGGCTACCAGTCAATCAAATTGTTCTAAGTAACAACATTTGGAAAGTAGCCTTTAAACATGTTTTTGAGCTTTTTTCCACCTTATGTGTTTCACATAGACAGCATATTAAAGAACAATATTCCGTACATATGAGATTTCTAGTTTGTGAGCTCAAGGTAAGCTACAAACAGGTGGCTGGAAAAGCATATAAGAGATGGTAGAACACAAAATTGATGGAAGCACAAACAATGTTAGTCACACCTTTGTATGCTATGTAATAAAAGAAAATCTGACAATAACGAACACATGATGCGTAACTGTTTTAGTTATAAGAAAAGATTGAAACATTCATTCAATTAAAACATTATTTTCTCAAACAATTTGCTGGCCTTTTATACGATTCCACATTTTACATACATGTCTATCAATATCAGCATGTTGACTGTCCCTTTTTTGTAAAGAAAAGAGGCTGACGTTGCTTATACAATGCTTGAAGAAAAGGGCATCACTTACGCAATGTTTGATGAAAAACCTCGATTATTGATGGAGGATACTGTATGAGAAAGGCACGTTGATGAGTTTTTCTTTACACCTTTCAATTTCATTTACTTAAAAATCTCCAAGGCTTAATCAAAATACCCGTTTTGTACATATTATCTAACGACCTCATTCCATGCAACCATATATTGTTAAGGTATTTTTCAAACAATTAGTGTGTCTTCTATATACTTCCACAATTTACATACATGCCAATCAGGGCTTTCACAATGGATGTCAAGCCAGAGATACTATGAAGACATATAAATCAACATATCTATCCTGCTTATCAAAGGATTTAGCCAAATTTACAATCAGATTGGAAAGGATGAACGCACGTGTTATGATACCAACAAACACTCGTGCACAATAATTTTATCATTTGCATTACCAAATGGACATCTTCAAATTATTCAAGATATGTTTATTTGCAATGAAATGAATTTTTTGTTTTTTAGGCAATAAAGAGGTAGTTAAATCCAAAATAACAATATGAAATTACATCAACAAATGAGAAAAAAGAAACCACATTTTTCTAATAGTAAAACATTTTTTTCCAATTGGATTAAATGAATACAATATAGTAAAGGGAAAAAAGAGTTATTTTCCTATCCAAAGCACCTTATCATTGTCAGGAGATCTAGAACAACAAACATGCTCTGACTCAACTCGTTAGGATCTTGCTCCTCAGATAGAGCACAGTATGATTACCAAATATATAAGCAATTGAATATGCGGAAATAACCAGAAACACAAGTAGCTAGAATTCACCAATAGCACAGAATATGAGAGACAATACACTATCTTGTATTAACACTAACAGAAAAGAATACATCAAAGAGCCGCCACACTCTTTCACCTTACAGAGATTCGCCACACCTCAAGTGTACAGTAATTCTTCTCACACACACTCTCCTACACAAAAACGGTCCCAACAACCAACTCACACACAGAATTGGTGTTCACCTCACCAACCAGTCGGTAATAACCCTGCCGGTACATCAAGCACTCTATAGCACTTCAAGCTGATCTCTCATGAACCTGCAACCTGCAATTCAAAGACCAAACTTACATGTAGATCACCAATGAGCTTGCAACAACCTGCAACTCATAGATCTTACAACTAGAAGGAACTCTTCCTTTCTATCTCATGCCTTATACAATACATGCCAATGGGTCTATAAATAGATCCCTAACTCAAACAATAACTAGGACTCTTAATTTAGACAATTATCCTCGCAGCCCAAGACTCTGGCTGGTCTTGACATGCAAACTCATAGTTCACTTAACTAACTGTCCGTGAAACGAACACTTCGGGAACACACAGGCGACCGACGTCGGTCCCTGCTGGTCTGGTTCTGCCGACGTCGGCCGACTTCCTGCCGTCGCCGGTTGCCTTCTGCACTGGACTCTGCCGACGTCGGTCATACTGCCGACGCCGGTTCCTGTAGAACTCAGCAACCATCTGTTCCTAGTTTGCAAAGGTTGAAGCTTTTAGCTCCACAACCTAACAATCATTTTCTACAATCTGGAATTCATAATGCACTATTAGTTATTCTTTCTGAGGCATAAACAGAAAGTTGAAATCCATATGATAGAGGCACTTGATGATGCAAAGGAGTGCAATGAGAAAAGAAAATGCAATTGTATGCCCTAAGATTTGATCCGGTAAAAATATTTGAAACAGAATAATATTTTGATATTTAAGCTAGTGATCTAGGCAATATAAAGAAATATAATGTATATAGAAAGAAGGTTGCAAGGGGCTGTATTGGCAGGTATAGGGTTAGCAGAATCACCTGAACTCTTAATAATGAAAGTATTTGTCACTTTGGGGATGGAGCTAAAGATAAGACAATCGAATAGATAGTATGAAATGAAGCATCACTATATTTGACAAATCAAAAACTTCTCCAGTTAGGAAATAAGACTGTTACAGTTTGTTACTTCTGAGATGATTTTCCCAACATGTTGGAGTTCTTTTGCCAGTACGGAACAGGTGTTTGCTAATGAAATAAAAAATGAGGCTTTATGTGTAGGGTTCAAATGTTACAGACAAGGCTGAGGTATTTCTATATGCTCATCTGACTGTGAATTTTGTGTTAAATCATGGAAAATGCAGCACACCTCATGATAAGAACAGGGATGACATAACCACATAACTGAAATGCACCATATCAGCAAAACTATTTTGTGCATATCCTATTATGATTTAATTCCATGCAACCAAATTTCGTCGAGGCATTTTGTCAAACAATTAGTGTGTCTTCTATATACTTACACGGTTTGCATACATGTCTATTGGAACATTCACAACAGGTGTTAGCATGCAGAAATCAAGACATTATATGTCACGACAGTGTGACGACAGCTACCAGAATAAAGCTCTTTTCAAACATGGGCTATGTTCTTGTGGAGCTTACTGACGATGTTAACTTGCTAAGCAACAAAAACAGGCTTGCACTCTAATGAGGCAGTACGAGAGAAGGAATCCGGTTTTATTTTCAATTTCTTAAAAAACTTAATGTTGTTTATAAGTTTTCGGGGAGCAAGTCCATGCTCTTGACTTGCTTGAAATCATACGCCATGTTAAAGCCATATTTTATAATGCACGGCCAAGAGTTTCCTCAAGATAGACAACTTGGCCAAGATGGTTAACCATGCATACAAAATGATCCATTGTAGGCACAATGTAATAAGACTCACTCATGCCATTGATGTACTTACAATCCTTATCCACTAAACGAAGATTACAGTCAAGGTTTGTTCTCATAGTGCTCCAATAGTTCAAAAAGCTTGAGAGAATTCTTGCCATAGCCATTCATTGCATATCCTGCAATTAGCACAGCCCATGAGTTTACATCTCGTTAAGACATTTTGTCAAACAATTGGCTTGCCTTCATTAGATTTCCACATTTGGCATGCATATCTATCAAAAATCTCCAAGGACTTTAGGGCAAGTCCATTTTGTACATCTCCTGCAATCATTGCAGTCCATAAGACCTCATCGAGGCATTTATTTTAAAATCCTTACTCTGCATACTTTTCTTTGAAGCATTTTGTCAAACAGTTCATGTGTCTTCTATATGATTCCACATTTCGCATACATGTCTATCAGGACATTTACAACTACAACATCTGACAAATATCCGTTTTCCATTATGCTTTGATCACTGTACAAATCTTATTTCTAAGATTTGCCTTTCGCATCCAAGTGCAGTCACATATTGCATATTAACATCCCCTCACAATCATCGTTTGATGGATTTATATACGCTGTAATACACCTAATGTGAGGGCGCAAATAATCACATTTTGCATACTAACATCCCCTCACAATCACTATTTGATGGATTTATATACGCTGTAATACAGAGGGCGCAAATAATCATTCTGGAACAATGAGTGGCTATAATTTTACAACGGTTTTTCACAAGGTTTAGGAGGTTTTAAAAACAATTTTTTTAACAACGGATAAGAAAAACAAAAAGAAATTAATATCAACATTTTTAATCCGGTTCCAGGGTAAATAATTTATCAGGGTTGAGAGATGTAAAAAATAATATTATAATACGCTTAAAGTGAGGGCGCAGATAATCATTCTGGAACAATGGTTTTTCACAGAAAACTTTTTTTCAACTACGGATGAGAAAAAAGCAAAAACACAATCTCAACATTTTTTAATCTGGTTTAAGGGTAAATAATTTATCAGGGTTTAGAGATGGAAAAAAAACAATATTAAAACCCAGCTGACCTGTGGCTGCAGGCTACGGTCTTGGCGCATCATGACGTATGCTACTCCTGCTAGCATGACGTCCGCTGTCTCGTTCTTCTGTCATTCGTCTGTCACGCGGTTTCTTTGTCTCCTGGTTTGTTTTCTTCAAACGAGGGGTCCAAATTTTCTTTTTCTTAGATTGTGAGGGACGTTGGAATTTTAAAATGGTGGATTTTAAATTTAATGTTTTCTGGATCAAATTGTATATAAGAATTTTTAGACTAAATATTTCGGATCATTCACTGTGAATCATTATCAAGTTATAGGTGGATTTTGATAATATTATATTAAATATTACTCGTTATTATTTTTTTATTTATTTAATGTGGATTACTTTTTAGTATTGAGTTATTGTCAATTATTTTTTAGTATTAATTTTTATATAATAATTGATTTTTGAATTTTATAGGATAATTTTTTTAATATTTATATAGTATATATTTTGTATTAAGTTAAAAATAATTTTATATAAATATTAATAAAATTTAAATTTGAAAAATATTTTGATTGTATATTTTATATCCATAAAAAAATTGATATAAAATTTTTAGAAAATATAATTATATATTTTTTTAAAAATCAAAAATAATTATGAAAATTGATTTAAGATAATATCAATATAAAATTAATAAATTTTTAGTGTGTTTTGATATATTACCATTACAAAATATATCAAGAAAGATATATTTTGAAATATTTTATGGTATTTTGATCCTTTTTATGGTGTTCTACTAAACTTGAAGCTAGGTTTTATTATTTTATTTTTTGGAAAATATATTTTCAATATGTAAATAAGTATAATATAAACACTAAATATTAGCAAGGTTTATTATGTAGCTATCAAATTCAATGTATGAATCTTGTATTCCCTTTTGTATAATTTTTACAATCATATGAACCCAAACAAATATAATAGATTTATCTTTCAAATAAAAGGTAAGGTCTAGGATATCTAATAAATATTATATTTTAATTATAAAATTTAAACTAATATCATATTATATTTATAAAGAAAACATTATTAAAATGAAAAACTACAATTATCAATTAAAAATTATTTACTCACACAAAAATAATAAAATTAGAGATTTAATGTTTTTACAATATATAAAATATGAAGTGGTAAAAAAAGATTTTTTATTAAATAAGCAAAAAATTAAATATAGTAATAAATTAAAAGCAATCTTATTTCTATATAGCAGTATCTTTCATTTAATTCTAGTAAATTATATAATAGAAGTTGAAAATATGTGTTAATAAATAAATATATTTATTATGAAAGTTGAAAATGTATACTAAACATGCTCAAGATTCCAAAAAATAATAATGAAAATGTAAAAAGTGGATAT
Organism: Torreya grandis; assembly: GCA_037957365.1. Taxonomy (NCBI): domain Eukaryota; kingdom Viridiplantae; phylum Streptophyta; class Pinopsida; order Cupressales; family Taxaceae; genus Torreya; species Torreya grandis. The sequence goes on from JARHVA010003524.1 coordinate 1,858,183, forward strand.
TTTTTATTAATATCTAAAATTTTATCAATTTATCTTTCATGGGCCTTATTCCAATTATATTAAATACATATGCATTATAAATTCATGTGTATCAATTTATCTTTCATGGGCCATATTCCAATTATATTAAATACATATGCATTATAAATTCATGTGTATATATGTGTTAGTAAGTAATAAATAAATACATTTACTATAAAAATTAAAAATGCATATGGAATATGTTCAAGATTCTAATAAAATAATATATTAAAAGAAAGGTTCTAGAAGTTGAGTATATTTTAATTAATAAACAATTTTATTGTTAAGGTGTGGTCTATTGATGGAATATATTGATATGAATACATTATATTTTGCAATAGAAATTGAACATGTAGTATCTAATACTTATCCAACATTTGTTTAATAGTAATTTAAAGTAACCAACCACATCATGACATGTAAGATTTGTATATTGGTACTCTAAAAAGTAAGTATTGGTATTTCAATGGTCGAAATTTGATAATAGGTTTAAAAATTATATATAATGACCTCTTATGATAAAGTTGATTATATTGTAAAATATATAATGAACTAGACCTTCAAAACTTAGTTATAATTAATTAAGACGACATATTAAAATTGGTAAAAAAAATTAAATCTAATGTGATACCAAAACAAATCTACTTGGTCACAAAGTTAGGGTGCTTAGCTTATGGGACCTTTCCCCTATACAATGACAATTTAGTAGAAAAATTTAACAGAGATTTTTAAAAAAAATTTAAAAAAATGTAAAAAGTGGATGGTTCATCTTTCGTCGACCTTGTTTGTGGTTCAAAAAATCAGAGTCAAATTATATTAAATACATATGCATTATAAATTCATAAGCATTAAGTCTATGTGTGTGTGTGTGTGTCATACGGTGGAATTTAAATATTAGATATTTTCACTACAACTTTACATTTATATTGATGGTACTATCCTAAGGTTAATAATTAATATTAGTTGTATTTTATGACTTAAAATATGAAATGCATTGTTGGGAGGATGTACACCGGAAGCACACAATTTGATTACCAATACCAAGCAACTTAATATGCGGAAATTAACCAGATTCACCAAGTAACTAGAATTCAGAATAACACATGATATGAGAGACAATACCAAATTGTATTAACACTTTATACAGAAAAGAATACAATAAAGAAGATGCCACTTCTTCTCCACCACCTTACAGAGGTTTCCCACGCCTCAAGTGAACAGTAATTCTTCTCCCCAAAGCTCTCCCTCTCACAGGTCCCAACACCCAACTCAAATACAGAGTTGGTGTTCACCTCCCGTGCTCCACGCACACCACAAGTGCTCCACGCACTCCACAAGCACTCCACGTGCTCCACAAGTACTCAAGGTACTTCAAGTAGATCTCCCATGAATCTGCAACAACCTGCAATTCAACAGACCATACTTATGGAAGGAACTCCCTTGCCTTCCTCTTGCTCTATCCGAGTACACACCTGTACTCCAAGTAGATCCTGCCTGATACTGCTCCCTGTAGCGTTGCTGTCTGTATGACCTTGCACACCTGCAAATCAAGCAATGGTTCTAATCACCTGTGAACCTCGACCTTGCACACACATACACCTGCAGATCAACGATCTTACTTACCATGTAGATCTCCTATATAGGCCATGCAACTGTGACCAAGATCCTACACTCTTGAAGAACCCAGCTGGCTCTCCAATCCAGCACCAACACACCTGGTACTGTGGCACTAGGAGGAACGCACCATAGCTCTACCTCACACACAGAAGGAGCTTATAATTATGCTCTCTTACTCCCTAGCACACTTTTCCAATACAACCATGAGTCTATTATATAGATCTCATCCAAACAATGATTAGACATCTAATTACAATAATTAGATCCGCAGCTATGAGTCTAAAATTAGCACTCATCATGCAAACTCTTGGTTCGTTAGCTCACTGCCCGTAATTAACTCGCAGTCGAACCACACAGGCGACCGACGCCGGTCCCTGTCCGCCTGGGGTCGCCGACGTCGGCCGATATATGACCGACGTCGGTTGCCTTCCTGTCTTACCCTACCGACGCCGGTTGGCCAGACCAACGCCAAACACTTGTGACACTCAGCAACTCATTCTGCAACCTCCTCCATGTCTGCATCAGTGAAGCTTTTAGCTCCACAATCCTAACAATCTCCCACTTGGAGATAAACAGCTGCACTGTACCTGTACCTGTACTCCGTCTAATCTGTTTCCTGGTTTGTATCCCTCTTCAAGCTCCCACCTGAAGACAACCCACCACACATCCCGTGGTGTACCCCCTGTCATCCGAGTAACCTGCCACATCCGAACCTACAACACCTGTAGTGAAGTCCTGACCCTGCATAGCAACACCTGCTGCCGGTCCCTCTCAAAAAACCTGAGAATCCACTTCCCCGAATTGGCTCCTAACTCTCTGACAGCTCCCACTGCATGGGAATACTCAGGTCTATACCAGACCTCATGTGATTTCGGACACTGTACCTGTCCAGCCCTTAGTGTGCTCCGGTTCTGTATCCCGAACCTCGCCAACACCTGATTCACATCAGCTCCCACTCGAGACAAAATCAACCTATGATCTCCATGCCTCCCATGTCAAAGAATTCCGCTGCTCCAAACTCCTCCTGACATGCCACTGAACTAATCTTACCCTTAGCTCAGCAAAACCCTGTATGTACACACCTGCTATAGCAAAACATACCATCCACATACAGCACAGAATGATGTCATGACTCATCATCCCCCTGGTAAGACAAACCACAGTAGTTACCCTGACATTGACTGAAGCCATGCTCCGTCCTCCACCTGTCAGAACCTGTACCACTGTCATGCAGCTCCACAAGACCATATACCTGATCTTCCGTCTCACGTAACCGTTCTCTCCATTCTTCTACTAAGGTATCCATTCGTCTCTGTGCTTTCATACCTGCTGGCATCTCCACCAAGACACACCTGTCTGGTTCTCCTCCAAGGAATCACATCCTCATCCATGCCAAGCTCACACCTGTTTCCTGGATCCTTCCTGCTATACAATCAGCAACAAGTATGAAGAAGAGGAACAACGAATTTGAGGGCCTACTTACGCCTTCAGTCCTCCGTATGGGTGTTTGAGACTCCTTGACAGCTTGCTGTCCACCCAAAATTCGTTACAGTGACCGACCTCGGTCACTCCACAGTCTGCATCCGACTGACGTCGGTTTCATGCGTCTGTACCTGACTACCAACCTGCCTGCGCTGGTGTCCCTGCTGCCGACGTCGGTTATCCTAACCGACATCGGTCTTACATACTGCCGACGTCGGTCTCCTGACCGACGTCGGTCTTACTCAGCCCGACATCGCCGGCTTCGGTCTGCACATGACCGACATCGGCATCTGTCTGTTCGATGCCGGTTCCTCCTGACCGACATCGGTACCTGTGTTCGCCTGTGAGTGATGACTTTTTACCTGCGAGCTTCTTTGAATCAAAATCCATGTCCAAACTGCCCTGCTCAGAAGTATCCAGCCACATCCACTGGGTTCTGTCCGCCATCTCCTCCATAAACACCAAGGCTTTCCAGTTCTTAAGCTTGTCAAATATATCTGTCTTCCACTTAAGAACATGCATCTCCTTTCTGCTCATGTGACCAAGCCTACGAAGCCACGTCTCCGCAACAAAAGAAGAATCAGTAATATAAACAAGTAGATAAAGGATACCTGTTTTCTTACCACCAGCTAATTCAAGTGCATCCGCTGTGAGAGTTCTTGTGCATCTCTCATCGCCCAATCTTTCTGAAGAAATTAGCCATATCTCCAAACCTGGGACCTGCATGACCTTCATCAACACCTGTGTGTTGGCCGCCTGCAATTTCAGCTTCACTTCCCCTTTGCCAATTCTTTGGCAAGGCTTACCAGCTCCTCTACCTGGAACTGCATGGAAAGAGGCAACCGAATCTTTTATCCGAGATTCAACTTTATCCAAGAAACCTGCAAACACATCCTGTGCAACAACCCCTGCTACATCTGTATCTTCAGTTTCTTCATGCTGATCTGTTACCAACCAACAATAATCTTTTACCTGCTCTTTCTTTCCATAGGACCGTGAGTAACCATCTGTGCTTTTCAACTCCTCCATTCTTAGCTTACTTTGATCTGCAGTTGCTCTACTCCCACTCGATCAGAAACCCCTGAGAGTGCCCTGTAACCAAACACAAAACCTGCTTCCTCCAACCTCAGCTCAGATACCACTTGTTGGTATCAAGCTCAAGAACCTACAACCAAGGCTCTGATACCACTTGTTGGGAGGGTGTACACCGGAAGCACACAATTTGATTACCAATACCAAGCAACTTAATATGCGGAAATTAACCAGATTCACCAAGTAACTAGAATTCAGAATAACACATGATATGAGAGACAATACCAAATTGTATTAACACTTTATACAGAAAAGAATACAATAAAGAAGATGCCACTTCTTCTCCACCACCTTACAGAGGTTTCCCACGCCTCAAGTGAACAGTAATTCTTCTCCCCAAAGCTCTCCCTCTCACAGGTCCCAACACCCAACTCAAATACAGAGTTGGTGTTCACCTCCCGTGCTCCACGCACACCACAAGTGCTCCACGCACTCCACAAGCACTCCACGTGCTCCACAAGTACTCAAGGTACTTCAAGTAGATCTCCCATGAATCTGCAACAACCTGCAATTCAACAGACCATACTTATGGAAGGAACTCCCTTGCCTTCCTCTTGCTCTATCTGAGTACACACCTGTACTCCAAGTAGATCCTGCCTGATACTGCTCCCTGTAGCGTTGCTGTCTGTATGACCTTGCACACCTGCAAATCAAGCAATGGTTCTAATCACCTGTGAACCTCGACCTTGCACACACATACACCTGCAGATCAACGATCTTACTTACCATGTAGATCTCCTATATAGGCCATGCAACTGTGACCAAGATCCTACACTCTTGAAGAACCCAGCTGGCTCTCCAATCCAGCACCAACACACCTGGTACTGTGGCACTAGGAGGAACGCACCATAGCTCTACCTCACACACAGAAGGAGCTTATAATTATGCTCTCTTACTCCCTAGCACACTTTTCCAATACAACCATGAGTCTATTATATAGATCTCATCCAAACAATGATTAGACATCTAATTACAATAATTAGATCCGCAGCTATGAGTCTAAAATTAGCACTCATCATGCAAACTCTTGGTTCGTTAGCTCACTGCCCGTAATTAACTCGCAGTCGAACCACACAGGCGACCGATGCCGGTCCCTGTCCGCCTGGGGTCACCGACGCCGGCCGATATATGACCGACGTCGGTTGCCTTCCTGTCTTACCCTGCCGACGCCGGTTGGCCAGACCAACGCCAAACACTTGTGACACTCAGCAACTCATTCTGCAACCTCCTCCATGTCTGCATCAGTGAAGCTTTTAGCTCCACAATCCTAACATGCATGTATACAACCATCAAATTTAGTCTCGGTTCCTCTAGTGACTAGTTTATGTTGTTGTTATTTATATTTATGGAAAAAGTTTAGGACTTTGAGGGGGAAAACATTATAGAAATGGTGGAGAATCTCGAAAAAATAACCATCATGTTTGTGTAAAAAATATAAATAACAAAATTTTTTTTTGTGGATATAAAGGCGAATATTTATTAATTTCTAGAAAATAGTAAAATATTTTTGGTGAATTTCAATTGTCCTCTCCAATTTAGATACAAAAGTAGTGCATATAATATAAAATCATCGCATAGCATAGAGAGGCATCACATAACATACAAAAGCATCACATAGAATAAAAAACATCGTTTTTGCATACAAAACCATCCCATAAAGAATCTCCATGGTAATAAATAAATCATTGCAACAAATAAAAACTTCACGTGCAAGATGACACTAAAAAAAGCATTGTATAGGGGGGAAACTACGTTAGGCGCTCAATGACAAAAACAACATGGAGTACAATGAAAGAAGACATTGGTAATTAATACTAATTTCATTTGTTGGATTTTAATTTTTATGTTAGTAGTCCAGACTCCAAAGTTATAAAAATAAAAGAAAAGGTTGATTCACATAAACAAGAGTGAAACCCCTAATTAATGTTTTGAATATTTGATAACTATTTTCAAAGGATCACAATAAGGTAAAAAGAAGAGCAATGGCATCCATGTCTAGGGAAGAGTTAGAAAATTTGTGAAAGAAGGTGTCACATGTGTATTTTGATCAACTAAAAAAATGTTTCAATCTCGGGTATGTAAAAATGGGGACTAAAGAAAAATAATACTTTGAAATGGGGGTATCCATGATCTATCTTCAAGCCATTGATTATTTGTCATTCCCTCATAAGAATTTTTGGATGATATAAGACCTGAAGAATTCGAGCACACAAGTATTCAAGAATGAATATAAGAAAAAGAAAGAGACAAGTTGAGGTAAATTCTCAAGTTGCCCTTATTTGGGTTGATGAATGATTTCTTACAAATCGTGCTAACAATAATGTCAGATGGAAATAAACTGATGATTTTAAATCTAGTTATACCAATAAATATAGAAACCCTAGCTAGGGTAACCAATTTGTTTAATGAAGTGGAAAATATTGTTTAATATAGGGCAAAGAATCTATCGTGTATAAACTATGAAGCCAAGAATATATCTCAATGGAAGATGGGAATGAGAGTTGATCTCTCAAGAAGTGTGAGTGATATGAATGGTTTGAAAACTTGTTGAACATATTAGGATTGGTTCTGGCCTACAACTAAAGATTGGAAGAATGTGGACAAGCAAACATTATTGTTATTGCGCACCAAATGGTGTGTTCCAACACCAAATTCAATTTACATGAGTATTTTATAGTTGAATTATTGGAGATACATGAGAAAAATTTCTAGTTAGAACACTTTAAATGATTATACTTTCTTTTTAGTTTTAATGTTATTTGTTTACTAAAATACCCCAAAAATATTAATGAATCTTTTTTCCAAACTATAAGCCTAAAGTAACATTTAGAGAGTATGTGTTTTCTTAGGAAAAAAGGTATGCATATTACAAGTAGGCACAATATAGTTTGGCATTCTAGTTGTTTGATTTAAGAGAGCTCATCAATAATATCCCCATCGTACCAAAAATATTCATTAATGAGCATGAAAATAATATGCATGTCACATTCAAAAAAGATAAAACTTTGGTTATGGATACATGACACATAAAGGTCTGTGATAATAAATTACCATTCATGGAAAAAAATGAGTTGTTATTATAGGATTTGACATGTGATTAGGGCACAACTCAAGACCTAAAGGTAGATCCAATTTATTCTAAGGACTCCAATGTAGCAAGACCATCTAAATGACTTAAACATAAAACTCACAAACCAAGGAAGCATCGTGAACTAACTGAGGCAACACCCAAAGAGGCAACTAGGGTTGACCCTTCACAATCTAAAGCCAATGCTAGTATGGAAAATAAAAAAGTTTTGGAAGAACACGTTTGTGGAAAATGAATGCCAAAAATAAGAATCCACCAAAATAATGAAGAAGCCACGTATTTTTGGGGAAAGGATATTAAAAAAATCAAAGTTTCTTCATATACATACTTGTTAGTAGCTCATGGACAAGGTCACACTGGCCCAAATATCTATTCCATTAAATGTAGGGAATCAATGATTACTCGACAAGGAATGAGCTCACTTTACTTGGATGGAGATTTTTTAGAATGCCAAACAATATGGAATTTATAATATAGAATAGATAATAACTCCTAAATCCTTATAAATTACAAGAGGTATTGCAACTACAACATAAGGGTTGAGTATTGCTCAATCCTATGTTGAAATAGGACCTTCAACTCACTCTTCTTCTCTACCTCAAGTTATTCCAGTGAAATTGTCACAATAAGTAGTCATTGTGCATATAAATGTGAAATCCACTCAATGCATAGAAGAAGATATTCCATTGGTAATTATAATTAATACACCTAAAAAGTTATTAATGAGTGACTTTGCTAATATAGATGTCGTAGGGGACACTTCCAAAGGGACAGAGACTTAGTTTGTGATAGTTCTAAATGATAGGTCATATGACTTAAACATGCTAAAAGAATATGTTGAATTGAATTCCACCACACTATAAGAAGGTAGTCATTTGGAATGAGTCAAAAATATAGAGGAGGAATTGACTAAAGAACCACCTCCTAAATCTGCTCCCAAAGCATTGTTGCATGTCATAAAAATTGAAGAACAATCTCAAGTTGAATCTTATGTTCAAGTAGCATCCACTCAAGAGTCACAATCACAAATGGTAGATGCCATTTTTCCATTGAAGGCTCAAAATACAATTTAAAATGACTCAAAGAATCAAGAAGCCTAAGATGGTTCTGATAAGGGTGAAAACTCAAATATGAAGGAAGGGGAGCATAACTCAATCATTGAAGCTCATAACCCAATTAAATAAAATTCTCAAGACACAAATCATATTGGTGAATAAGTGTTGTAACCCTATAATAAATATTATGGGTCAATAAATGTTGTTCTTAATATTGGGGAAAAAAAGAGAGATTTTGCCTTATTGGTACACAATTTGTCCTTGTCAAAAGTCATAGTAGCTAGTAGTATATAATTGCAAACAAAACTAGATTTTCAAGTTATTCTTATTCATGAGAATAGATGATCAATCCTACCATTTTTTTAGTGTATAAAATTTGGATAGAATATAAACTCGGTCTACTATGGTTCATCATGAGTATTCTAATTTCGTTGAGACCACAAAATTTCTTCAGGAAACCCTGATAAGTGATTCTCCACAGATTATACATGAAGTTTGGGATATACTTGGATATCCTAACTTTGATAAATTATCCCAATTTGTTGGATAACTTACAAGGGGATACAAACATTTGAATAATCATGGTGGATCTTAACAATAGATCATTAAAATAAAGAGTTAGAACAAATAGTCCACACTACAAAGAAAACTATGGCAGAGTTCCAAGAAAAAGATAAGGAAGAAATGAAATTAGGAAGGCCTTAATTTAACTGGGTTATTATCTAGTTAGAGTAACATGATTAAGTTAATAATATACATGAAATGATCAGGGTTACAAATGATTTCATATGAAATGTAGAGGTGGACATCCATCAAGAAGATTTACAACGAATGCAAAGGGAGGAGCATCAAACTTTAAACTATTCTAACTCATAATATGGTGGATAGCAAGAGGAATAAGGCCTTAGGTCTAATGATCAAATGGAATTAAGAACAAGTTAATTATCTTATTATTGATGTTAT